>FLSR01004878.1:10493892-10510524 GCA_900092035.1 Leuciscus waleckii
GTAGTGGAGAGAGAGAGTGTAGTGGAGAGAGAGTGTAGTGGAGGGAGTGTAGTGGGGAGAGTGTAGTGGAGAGAGAGGAGAGAGAGTGTAGTGGAGAGAGTGTAGTGGACGAGAGATTGTTGAGTGACCGTTTCACACCTGCTGTAGACGACGGTGTCGGGCCACTGCTCGATGGCGATCTCGGGGTCGTGGGGTTGCGGCGGGTTGCCCTGGTGCACCATGGGAAGGTAATACGCCACAGTGACAGCCCGGGACAGAGTCGTGTGCATGTCATCGGTGCGGACCACCGTCACGATGGGTATGGTCATGCCCAGATAGCTCTCTGTGGAGGCAGACAGCGGCGCGTTAGGCTGTGGAGAGAGGGTTAGTTGGGGGTCAGAGGTCACGCACCTGCTGTGTTCTGCTGGCAGATGAATCTCATGATCTTCATGAAGCCGTAGCAGATGCTCTGCTCATACGTGTCCTCGTGAACCGTGATGCAGGCCCAGTGCGCTTTCTCATAGCGCCGCTTCTCGTACACCACCTCGCCGCACTACAACACAAACACCAGAGCATCAGGGTCACAGAGGAAGAGGTTCATCATGCGTGTCAGTGGGGATAGATGAGCACATGCACTTAAAGGTATAGGTCACCCTAAAATTACTATTCTCAAAATAGCTTTTTCAAAAGACATTTTTACAGGTTTGGAACAACATGAGAGAGTAAATGACAGAATTTTCATTTTCAGGTGAGCTATCCCGACACTTTCCCTTTGGTGCTTTTTGGGCATTTTTGACACAAAATGTTACATTAGTTGTTTTAAAAAAAATTTTTTTTACTTCGTTGCAATGGTACGAAACTTCGTAAAGGTTTTGGCTCTTGCTGTGTGAACACACAAAATCATGGACATGATTCGAACAGGTTTAATGGTCCTGAATAAAATAGT
Organism: Leuciscus waleckii; assembly: GCA_900092035.1. Lineage (NCBI taxonomy): Eukaryota > Metazoa > Chordata > Actinopteri > Cypriniformes > Leuciscidae > Leuciscus > Leuciscus waleckii. Next base: position 10,494,818 of record FLSR01004878.1, read on the forward strand.
CCCACTTGTGCTCCTCGCGGTTAAAACTGAGCGCATTGGAAATTAATGTTTGACGAATGTCCTCTAGTGGAAGCGTTTGGTACTGCAGCCGAACACACTCTCACTGAAAGATCAGTTTTTGAACATAACTTGTTTAGATTTATGGCTTTCGCACAGTTTTAGAGTAAACGTGATTTTAAAAATAAAAATATTTCATAGAATTTTTTTAAATAGTATTTCAATTTTCAGGTCTATGCTCAAAAAGTGAATAAATGGATTATAAATACAGCGTAAATATAATTTATTACCATAAAATCCCCTAAAAATACAAAATATTAAAATCATTATCGAACTAAAATTCAAATAAAAAATGATAATTTAGTCATTTTTGACGGACACGCAAAGAGCACCAGAGGGTTATGTCTATTTTGTAGATGCATTTGTTATGTAATAATTTGACATAGTCCTATTTGTCAAATACTTCAAATGAATCAGTTTGAACTGTTCTCATATCTCATGTACTGACGCTTGTGTGTTCGATATTGATTTGACATTTCATTTATGCTTTAGCGGACACGTTTATCCAAACTGACTTACATTGCATTCATGCATTTAAAGTAGTACATATTTCGTCAATTCATGCATTCCCTGGAAATCAAACCCATGAGCTGCTGTACATTAGAGTTACAGTGATGTATTTATGATCATAAGGAGTAAACTCTGTTCCCGAGCACATTTTAATAACTGAACCCGACCCTGTGTTAAATGATCCAGATGTGATTCATGTTTCACCTTTTGGAGTATTTTCTTACAGAACTCATCAGTATCTGCAGAGGCAATAAACACGTTAAATAAGAACACACTTCTCATCTGACATTTGATGCATTTCATAATATTCACTTTTTCCACCCACGTTTTTTCATTGCATTTTTGCTTTAAGCTTTCGTTAGTTTCTGACCTGGAGGGAAAGTGTCAATCAGTGAAAGTGGGTGGAGTTTAATGGTTTCAGCACCCAATCCATCTTCATCATCCTCATTCATGCAGGTGCGTATGATCACATGTTTTATTCATATTGGTTGTTTTCATCCACCTATTTTATGCACATTTTGGGATATAAAAAAAACTGTGATTGGATAACTGGAGTAACCAGTGGACCAATGGCGTCGCAGCATCTGTAATGTTGGTTTGGTGTTTCTGAAAGTGTGTGATCAGAATGATTTGGTGTAATTCCCTCCAGAAGCGTCTGGAGAGAGAGTGTAGTGGAGAGAGAGAGTGTAGTGGAGAGAGAGTGTAGTGGAGAGAGAGTGTAGTGGAGAGAGAGTGTAGTGGAGAGAGAGAGTGTAGTGGAGAGAGAGAGTGTAGTGGAGAGAGAGTGTAGTGGAGGGAGTGTAGTGGGGAGAGTGTAGTGGAGAGAGAGGAGAGAGAGTGTAGTGGAGAGAGTGTAGTGGACGAGAGATTGTTGAGTGACCGTTTCACACCTGCTGTAGACGACGGTGTCGGGCCACTGCTCGATGGCGATCTCGGGGTCGTGGGGTTGCGGCGGGTTGCCCTGGTGCACCATGGGAAGGTAATACGCCCAGTGACAGCCGGGACAGAGTCGTGTGCATGTCATCGGTGCGGACCACCGTCACGATGGGTATGGTCATGCCCAGATAGCTCTCTGTGGAGGCAGACAGCGGCGCGTTAGGCTGTGGAGAGAGGGTTAGTTGGGGGTCAGAGGTCACGCACCTGCTGTGTTCTGCTGGCAGATGAATCTCATGATCTTCATGAAGCCGTAGCAGATGCTCTGCTCATACGTGTCCTCGTGAACCGTGATGCAGGCCCAGTGCGCTTTCTCATAGCGCCGCTTCTCGTACACCACCTCGCCGCACTACAACACAAACACCAGAGCATCAGGGTCACAGAGGAAGAGGTTCATCAAGCGTGTCAGTGGGGATAGATGAGCACATGCACTTAAAGGTATAGGTCACCCTAAAATTACTATTCTCAAAATAGCTTTTTCAAAAGACATTTTTACAGGTTTGGAACAACATGAGAGAGTAAATGACAGAATTTTCATTTTCAGGTGAGCTATCCCGACACTTTCCCTTTGGTGCTTTTTGGGCATTTTTGACACAAAATGTTACATTAGTTGTTTTAAAAAAAATTTTTTTTACTTCGTTGCAATGGTACGAAACTTCGTAAAGGTTTTGGCTCTTGCTGTGTGAACACACAAAATCATGGACATGATTCGAACAGGTTTAATGGTCCTGAATAAAATAGTCCCACTTGTGCTCCTCGCGGTTAAAACTGAGCGCATTGGAAATTAATGTTTGACGAATGTCCTCTAGTGGAAGCGTTTGGTACTGCAGCCGAACACACTCTCACTGAAAGATCAGTTTTTGAACACAACTTGTTTAGATTTATGGCTTTCGCACAGTTTTAGAGTAAACGTGATTTTAAAAATAAAAATATTTCATAGAATTTTTTTAAATAGTATTTCAATTTTCAGGTCTATGCTCAAAAAGTGAATAAATGGATTATAAATACAGCGTAAATATAATTTATTACCATAAAATCCCCTAAAAATACAAAATATTAAAATCATTATCGAACTAAAATTTAAATAAAAAATAATAATTTAGTCATTTTTGACGGACACGCAAAGAGCACCAGAGGGTTAAGTCTATTTTGTAGATGCATTTGTTATGTAATAATTTGACATAGTCCTATTTGTCAAATACTTCAAATGAATCAGTTTGAACTGTTCTCATATCTCATGTACTGACGCTTGTGTGTTCGATATTGATTTGACATTTACATTTATGCATTTAGCGGACACGTTTATCCAAACTGACTTACATTGCATTCATGCATTTAAAGTAGTACATATTTCGTCAATTCATGCATTCCCTGGAAATCAAACCCATGAGCTGCTGTACATTAGAGTTACAGTGATGTATTTATGATCATAAGGAGTAAACTCTGTTCCCGAGCACATTTTAATAACTGAACCCGACCCTGTGTTAAATGATCCAGATGTGATTCATGTTTCACCTTTTGGAGTATTTTCTTACAGAACTCATCAGTATCTGCAGAGGCAATAAACACGTTAAATAAGAACACACTTCTCATCTGACATTTGATGCATTTCATAATATTCACTTTTTCCACCCACGTTTTTTCATTGCATTTTTGCTTTAAGCTTTCGTTAGTTTCTGACCTGGAGGGAAAGTGTCAATCAGTGAAAGTGGGTGGAGTTTAATGGTTTCAGCACCCAATCCATCTTCATCATCCTCATTCATGCAGGTGCGTCTGATCACATGTTTTATTCATATTGGTTGTTTTCATCTGATTTCTGAAGGATCATGTGACACTGAAGACTGGAGTAATGATGCTGAAAATTCAGCTTTGATCAAAGGAATAAATTTCACTTTACTGTATATTCACATAGAAAACAGCTGATTTACATTATAATAATATTTCACTGTTTTACTGTATTTATCCTCTAGTGTTGCTGTAATGGCACAGTGTGTATCAGGCGTTAGTGTTTGAGCAGCTCGTCTGAACAGCGGGACACTAATGAGCAGTGACAGCAAACACTTCAGTGCACTTCACTAACCCCGCTAGATTTATTTATCATGATGTGAACAGATGAGGTGTGTGTGTGTGTGTGTGTGTGTAAAACACTGTTGATCAGTATCCCTCAACTATAAAGCTTGACTTTAGGCACTTTTATTTCTAGAGCACATTTAAACTGATGACCAAATGCTGTAATCACTCCAGACAACAAAACACAAATACACAGGAACACACACAAATTCATAAAATTACATTGAACCAAAAGCAATAGAGAAAAAATAAGTCTTTAGTGAGGATTTAAAGCTATCAACATTGGAAGACGGCCTTAAGTGATCTGGCAAATCATCCCACAGACGTGGAGCGGCAACTAGATCTAGATCCGCCATCTAGATCATGGCTCAGTCCGCATCGACCTGTCTGAAGACCGTAAGGGCCGAGAGCATTTCCGGTGGAGAAGATGTGTAGTGTAGTGAGCCTGGCCATTTAACCCCTTATACACATACAACACCTTAACTTAACACGGTTCTAGACCGGCAACCAATGAAGCGAAGCCAGAACAGGCCAAATGTGTTCCCTCTCTCTAGTCCCCGTAAGAAGCCGGCAGCGTTTTGTGCAGGTTGTAATCGGGATAAGGAGGACTTAGCCACACCAAGGTACAGTGAGTTACAATAATCCAGCCTGGAGGACATAAATGCATAAATCACTGTCTTTCAGTCACGCTTTCAACTTCGCAATGGATCTGAGATGATAAAAGCCACTCTTCACCAATGAATTAATTTGTTTGTCGAATTTAAGGCCGTTATCAAAAATCAATCCCAATTTTTGGCATGAGAATTCCCAGAGAAAGGACTCCGATGGTTATTTATCTGTATAATAGAATCTGGTGGTCCAAAAAATACAATTTCAGTTTTAGAGTCATTCAATGTTAGGAAATTGGCTGCTAGCCAGCATCTTCCCTCCTCAAGACAGTTCAACACAGTGTGTATGTCATAACTGACCGTTCGCAAAGACCCGCCTCCTTTAGTTACTGTTGCTATGTCCGACGAGCCACGCCTCTCCCACACAGTGAACAACACGATCGTGGAGCAGAGAGGACACAGACAACACGCTGAGACAGGACAGACCAGGGCACTTTTGATATTAAACAAAGTCTCACCTTTCAAATTTGGTCATTTTTTAAAGAAATTTAAACTATAAATACTGTTTTGTGTCTCTTTAATGTGTCGTGACCGATCGCTCAGTTAAAACGTCTCATGAACCCATCATCTCTTCCTTCTAGTTCATTTATAGCATCAAATAAACATGAATGAACATCAGAAGGAATGTTGTTTTAACCGTGGAAAGACGTCAGTACACTCCGGTTTTCACGTTCAAATCCTCCAACGTTAATCTAATAACTCTCCTGACTGCTTTGTCGGACAAAAATGGTGGATTCGGTGGATTATGATTGGTCAGATCGCCTGTCAATCAAACTCCCTGCGAAGGGTCAATTATCCCCATTTTTCAAAGGGAGGTACACCTGGGTGTCTTCCAATATAAAAATAGCATGGAATGTTGTGCTTTTGAAAAATCAAGCCTAAAAGGGAGCAAATACAGCAAAAACAACAGCGGGCCCAGAATAGACCCCTGAGGTACACCACAAGTTATGAGTTTGTGAGTGTTAAGACCCTGTGATCTACAGCTCTGACAGGAGAATCTGCTGTGAATAAACCTCATACTTCATTCACAAGTGTTTCTGCATTATAGGCCTGTCGCCAGTATTGACTAATCCTCTAATCGTGGTTGTTCGATCTAGTCTCAAATATAACCGCAATAATTCTGCAGTTAAAAAAAACAAAGATTTGAATTTTAATGCCTTTATTGTCATTGCATTTAAGAACGAGATTATAGAGCCACTGTAGTAAGGTGCATCATCATAACATATACAGTATATAAAACTCATCTCACAACATATTCATTGCAAACATATACACACACCCACACAGAGTACATCTCACTCATCATTCATACCAAACCCTCTCTCATCTTTCCTGCAAGCACACCCTAACCATAACACAAGTCTTCCTTTGTACGAATTTAAGGTTTGTATGTTTAATCAGTGTGCATTATTTTATAATCATATAAATATTGATTTTCACAGTGATTTTCATATGGGCCCATTTTATTATAAAATCGTAATATATTATATATGATTCCTGGAAGAAATAACGCATTAGGCTTACACTGTAATTAAATCGTCAATCTCAATTATTTGTATGATGATTAATCATCAGCACAAAATTCATGACTAATTAATCTCTAGGTCAGTGCTAATTTATAAATATAATATTCATAATAACATTCCTGTTCCTTCGTAATGTATTAGTACGTGTAGAAATGAACATTAACCTAGATTAATAAATGTTTATTAGTTTTATTGTGCCATTACTGCGTTATTACTGAGTGAGGCTACACCTTATTGTGTTATGACTGAGTTATGACTGAGATATGACTGAGTTAGTATCTTTTCTAATCTCTGCCATCATTAGGTCAGAACTGTGTTGGAAACTGCAGGAACACATGACAGAGCGATCGATACTGTCTTCTGTTTGAACTGCACCAGTGAGTCTCTTACTGTAATATCATGTCTGCTCTTCACGTGTACCGCAGTATAAAGCGCTTTACTGGACTGGATTTAGAAAGGCCTGGTCTGGATAATCTCTGCGATCTCGGCACACAAACACACATCACCTGATCACACGTCAAACACAACCACTGCACAAAGCCCTGAGTGTTCAGCAGGACGCTCATGATGAAGTGAAGTATAATGTGCTTTCTAAACTCTCTGTGTCTGATATGGAGAACAGAGTCCTGTGATAATCTGCTGAACTGGGTCAGGACGGCCCGCCTGCAGCCCCAGTGAATCATGGGAAATCCTCCCTGCCTCAGTGATAGTCACGCAAATCTGCTGGATTCATTTGAGGAAGAGCTCAGATCATGTCAGACACAACAGTGTTTTCATGCTCCGTTTCCGTGTGTCTCTTCATGACTAGACTAGCGGAGAGAAAACAAGTGTTGGTTTGATCTATTAGCGTCTGTAGATTTCAGTCATAAATCTCCACTTCAGCCGCTTCACACACACACCACACTTCACACTTTTATTCATATCTATATTCTGAAGGTTTGTTCATATATCATTCCCCTGATTTACACATTTAACGTCTAAACGATGTGAAATTTATGCGTTTCTATCTGTCGACTGTATTCTCTGATTTATGGAGTGAGAAAAAAGGGAAAACTCTGTAAAAACCTTTGTCAGCAAAATCAAACAAGAATTATGAGCCTGGCTTTGTCCAATGTTCACATTTCTGTTCTGGAAATTAGAGCTAATAGTCGGCGAGACGAGGCTTAGTTCACCAAGATTTTATAGTGGGTTATGCCAAGTTCACACTGCATATGGCTTATCATTTGAAACTAGTAGTAGGATGGCCGCTCGCTATAACGTTAACCTAGATAAATGTGCGCTATTGTTATACGCATGTCCAAGTGTAAACTCAGAATAATAGCAAAACGTTGTGCTTTTGTAAAATAAAGCAAATGTAGCGCGTCACAAAGATGAGCTGAAACTCAGCGTATACTTGCCCTGCAGTCCTGAGAAATATATGGAAAGCTTGAAATGTCTACTTTTAAATGAACCAATTCAAATAGTCAACAAATAGTCTCTGATTATGTAATCCGTATGAAAAATGCATTTTTTGCAATAGGTGCATCCACTATAGGCTACTATACGGAGATGGCGAGTCAGCATCAACAACATCATCTGTGCACCCGACACTGAATCAGAAAACACTAGTTTATTAATAAATAATTAAAACCTCACCTTGCTATTTTTTCTGACACATTCATAATCATTACTTATGACAAGCTTTATGTGTGTGCTTGAGCGGGGAATAAGCTATATCATGCTTTCATACACACACACACACACACACACACACACACACACACACGATCTGTGACAGAGGGGACCTACTAATGTCTCCTATGATAAGGTGTCCCCTCATTGAGCCCACCCATTAAAAAAAAAAAACCCTGTCCCGGGCCCAATGTGTGTGTGTGTGTGTGTGTGTGTGTGTGTGTGTGTGTGAGTGAGAGCCGCCTAGTGAGCTCCCTATCTAGGCTAGACCGCTTCAGTCGCGCTGCTGAGGGGAATGACCGTTAAACAGGCGCGAAATGCTCCTCCGTGAAGTGTGTGTGTGTGTGTGTGTGTGTGTGTTTACCTGTGGGCACTTCCACCTGGTGTCCTCGCGCCACATCCCTCCAGTAGCGCAGGAGTCTCCCCTGGTCCTCCCGGTCGTCCTGCTCCTCCTCGGGACTGTCTGACAGCTGATCCTCCGACATGGACTCCAGGTCCTCCAGTGGATCATATCATCCCCACCCCGCCGCCTCCGTTCATCCGACACCCGCCGCGATCCATCGCCCGACCAGTCGACAACGAGCCCGCGCGATCGTGTTCAGAAGCGCCCTCACACACTCTTCCCCTGCGGTCAGTCACACGGATTTCACCGTCATGTCCGTGTACCGGAGCACAGGATATTTAACGTTAGTCGCTAATCTCGCGTTATTAACGGCGCTCAGTTCGTACGTGTTGTTTTGCAGGCGCGAGAGTCGTGACGTTTTTAAGGGCGGGCTGATTCGTGGTCACGTGACCGCAGAAGCCCCGCCCCCCTCGCGCAGGATCATATACATTCATCACACATAGCGCTCATATCTAAACATCTAACTGTCATAACGACGATTAAAGATTATAAGGATCTTAATGTGTGTTGGTAACATGACAGAGCAACAGTCACTGATGGATAGGTTCTGTAATGCCCACAAATGCTTTAATGGGCCTTGATCAGTGTTCGAATTGTGTCAAAGCTCTTGGGGGGTCCATTTTGTGTGCAAGCACATGGCCTTTTGTTTGGGCCATGCAGTGTTCGAATTGTGTCAAACGTAATAATATACATATATTCATTTATTTATTTCATATAATACTACAATTTCATTTACTTAACTTTTAGTGTTTCAGAACATGTTTTTGCAGCTGAGCATTAACTCTGCATAATTGATGAACAAAGACTTTTCTCCACCCAAAATCTATGTAATAATCCGGGTTTTTCCTGGCTCAAAATGAAGTGTAGGTGCTAAAATCCCGATCATGTATTTTAATAAGATAATTAAATGTGTATTTTTTGTAGACCATCATATAGCCTACTGTGTTTCCCACAGTATTTTTGTGGGTTGTGCTCGGAAAATTTTGTACATTTTAAAGATAAATTCATTAATCTGGTGCACTTTGAGTCACCCGAATCTGCTGTTAAAAATAAATAATCCACCTGCCAACCTCCCGAACCTATGATATTCTCTGATTTAGATATCTGCATCTGATCATCACATTACAATTATTCAAATTCTCACTGTTAAGCTGATAATATGATAAAATATACACTGAAGTAGGCTGATTTAAAATTAAGATTGATTTAAAATAAAAGTCAAAATTACATTTCCTGCCTAAACACTCCCTTCAAACTTAAATTGTCAATGTTTCATTACATCATCACTTTTGGAAAACACTCTTATCATAATAATGTTTTAGCTTTATAAATGCCATTTCTTTCCCTAATTTTTACTCTCTATACTCTTTCCCTACTCTCAGGGAACTGAGGTTACGTTAGTAACCGAGTACGTTATTTCTTATTTAATTTTTTTGATATTGAAAATTGTTTTAATCAGGGCATTTGTCCGGTTGGGCAAGTACAATTCTCTTTCACTTGTCCCTTAAAAAACACACGCACGTGTCCCGGAGTACTTTGCTAAATATCCAGGTCTGTGTTGAGATATAAAAGGAATTCCCCTGTCAAAGTTAATTGTAACTAAAAAACTAAATTACATCACATAAAAAAATTATAACTAACATATAAAAGTACCTGTCTGATCTCCCATCTCCTGATAAATGAATTTCCTTTCTTTCTGTCCTTCCTGCTTTCAAAGTATCCAGTACGGCACTCTGTTGTTCTTTGAATACCTCATCAATTGCAGGTATGAGGTATGAAGACTGTATTGCATTAAAAGTTGTTGTATGTGGTACCTGAAGGTTAAGCACAGCAGCCCATTCAGAGATGTCTGCATATGTGGACCCCGTAAACACAGTACTTGCTGAAACTAGAAGGTTGTCTGATGGCATTCCACGCACATCAGAACAAGATTTCCAGTGACCCTTATGTCCTTGTTCACATTGCCAAATAACGCTGATTAGGCTCCCTACAGATGTGATATTTTTCCCAGAGATCAGTGCACCACAGTCTTGACATCTTCTAAATTGTTGCATCAAAGCTGATTCATTAATTTTTATAATACATTTAAATGATATCAATAAATAATAACATATACGTCATACTTGATGCACGCAAGCACAGACAGCACATGACCTTCTAATACATGCAGACACATGTAGTATTCTTTATTTATAACATGATAACATGAACATGTATATACTACATACAGGATCTGCAAAAAGTCAGTCCCTTCTACTGGCCTCAGGTAAAGTGAGGCACCGTCAATTTAACAGGAAAACTTAGAAGGGAGAGAGAGCAAGTAAGAGTAAGATAAATTGATGAGAAGCACATGGGCCACATGCTCATATTTTACCCACTGCGTGAAGCTGAGACACATGGGACCTCTTTATGACCCATTACTGAATTTGTTCCGTCACCCCTTGCAGCATTTAATCCCTGTCTTAAAGAGGGCTGCTGTTGCCTGGCAACAGCCATTGCCATGGTCACACGTGCATTCATATCCAATCAGACTGCTGAAGTGGATGAAATGTGTGCAGACGTGTCAGAGGATGACACCTGTGACTGAACGCTCTGTCAGGGACAAAACAGGAGTCATTAGCCAGCATGTCATGAGCGAACACTGCTTCAAAAAGACAAAGAATGGATTTTTTAAAAGTGCCATCAGCTCATTATTAGACTTATCTTTCAACATTCATTCCAGGGAAGGAAGCCTGGGCAAAATGTATATTTTATTTCATTTTTAGTTCACAAGTGTGAATTTTAATCGAATTAGCCACATGCACCTAAGGATGCTGAACTATACTTTGAATCTAAGGGGCTGGTAAAATTTAAAACAAGGATTATTAAAATAATATATTACTTCTGGAAATACACCTCGTATTTTGTGTATGATAACATATTTATGAATAATTTATGCAATTTTTTAAAATATATTATTAAAATAATAATTAAATAAGTTTTAGTTAACTTAACTAAACTTAAGACTTAAAACTCAAGAATTAAATATAACAAATTTACATTTATTAATTGAGTACATTAAAGATATAAAAAAAGAAAGTAAGAATGAAATGTCTTGTCAAAAAGATGGAAAAAAAATCAATCATAATCAAGTGTTTAATTAATTTTCAGTCTGTTCGAAATTATTCAAAACTAGTCTATAAATTCCTTCGGTTCTAAACCATAAAAATGAAAAATAAATCATATGCAGCCAAGACATGGATCGTTGCCTTGAAGGAAAGTGTTTGAGTGGCAACAACCCCTGTGGTGTAGCCAGACAGCTCAGCTTTTGTGGATGGGCTTGCATTTCCCCAAAGATTTTGCAGATCCCCTAATTTGGGAAAACGTTCCGTTCTCATAAACACAACTGTGACCATCAAAGGCTTTCTCCTTCAGAAATCACAGCCATTTGCCCAAGGCATTTCATAACTTGCTATTTTGACATAAAACCGAGATGAAATAGAAAGAATCAAACTCCACTGGCAGAGATTTATGCAGAACTAGAACCTTAATTTTCCCAACTTAAGATACAAGACATGCTTTTAGAATATATTTAACCTTTACAAACATTTAATATTTTTAAATTAGTTATTTAATACTGTGGCAAGGGGGGTTGAGTAAAGCGGAGTCTGCACTTGGAGAGAAGTGGGTCATGTGCATTATGAATAACACCTGTCTCTAATTTCAGTAACTGGCAGAGAGACAGGATATAAGCGGCCCACAGACCTGGGAAGAGGAAGAGACCCATTGGATTGTCAGAGAAAGACTGTTTGTTTTGTGAATGCACAATGTTTATTTGTTCTGAAAGAGATAGAGGGAATAAAAAGAATGATTTAACTCGCTGACCTGACTTCTTCGTCCTTTTAACTGTGAACCTGTTTAACTTGGAGCCTGAAACCCATGACGAAGAAGTTGGCACGCCGCCATGCTGCCAGCACAAAAACTGCCACATGCGGACCTTGTCAAATCGCTCACCGGTCTAACCAAATGCAATATTAAACCCTTATGGGACCTCAGACTGGAACAGGAGGATCGCTTCCGTCTGTTGGTCCAGGCACAGGAGGAGGACCGCCGGGTCATCCGGAACTTACCCCCACCATCCTTGCACCCCACCCCACCTGGATGCAGCCCCCACCATCTCCCACGTGCCTCTAGTTAAAATGGGTCCGCAAGACGACCCGGAGGCATTCTTGGACCTGTTTGAGAAAACGGCAGAGGCATTAGGGTGGACCCATATCCACTGGCCGGTGCTGTCTGGGGAAGCACAGGAAGCAGCACAACAGTTGCCTGTGGAGAACGTCCTGGCATGCTACGACCTCAAGCAGGCCATCCTCCAATGGGTCGACCGCTCCCACGAACAACACCGGCAACACTTCCGGTCAGTGGAGCTGGGGTACGGCAGATGGACTTTTGTGATGTCCCAACAGCTCCGGGATGCCTGCTACAAGTGGTGATGACCCAGACCCACGAGTCGAGGAAGTGATCACTCGACTGCAGGGTAGGACTACCGAGTGGCTCCAGCACTACCGCCCAATCTCGCTGAACCTGGCCTTCCAGCTGGTAGAGGATAACCCGATGGCGTGCCCTTCTCCTTCAACTTTTTTTCTCTCTCCTCCTATCCTCATTCTCAGGTAGCGGAGCAAAGCACCCCTCCAAATCAACAAAGCCTGATGCGACAAGGCACATTGGATTTGAGCCCCAAGGTTGGTGGCACGCAGCAGACCCTATCATTTACCTGAACACAAGAAAAAAAAGTGGTACAGAATGAGTTAAAAGCAATACTTGGGTTGGGCCTAATAGAAGAATCTTACAGCAATTGGGTGAGCCTGATAGGTTTGGTTCCCGGACAGCTCAGTCCGTTTCTGTGTCGATTACAGAAAGGTGAACGTTGTGTCGAATTTCGACTCTTATCCAATGCTTCGAGTTAACAAGCTGCTTGATCAGTTAGGTTCGACTTGCTTTTATTTGACACTGGACTTGGCACACATTTATTGGCAGATCCCCTTGTAATAGCCCAATCAGTTACAAGAGTTAAAATTTAGGTCAGATTAAACTGTGTGAGTTTGAGATTGCTTTAAAAAGAAATGGAATCAATAAATTAAGTGTATTACAGTTTCTTTTAAGACACATTTCTCATAATGAATATAGTTGCTCTCAAAACAATTAACACAGCAAACTAAACACTCCTATGTTGTCAAAACAGTTAAGTATTCACTGCATAACATTTCCGCCATACCATAAAACATTGCATAAAAGAGTCCTAGTGTGTTGAAAGTCCCAAAGTGAATGTGTCGACCAGTGTATACAATCCACAGTGATAATCCAATAAAGGGTGCTTCTGAAAAGGCAGGTCCTCAAAGGGTAACTCCACAATCCAGGCTTTTGGTGATCACAAATTGAACGATATGTTAGCGACCCCGTTTGCATGCCCTGCTGCCTCCTTTATGCGGTCTACTTCCAGTCATGTGATCACCACATGACAGGCAGACCCTGATCATTTAAAGACAGATAAGAGTGACAGGCAGACCCATGATCATTTAAAGACAGATAAGAGGGAAAAAAAAACAGACTAAAATGACTAAGACATATTAATGAATAAACCTATTAAAACTCTAATATACATAAAATCATTTTAATATATAGAGCTGTTAAAATGTGTCATATGTGACAGTGTCACACCCTTATTGCCATTATCTAAAAGAGGGATGGGGAACATTGGTCCAGGAGGGCCAGTGTCCTGCAGAGTTTAGTTCCAACCCGGAAAAAAAGCTTGTTCAGGTGTGTTTGATTAGGGTTGGAACTAAACTCGGCAGGACAGTGGCCCTCCAGGACAAACGTTCCACACCCCTAATCTAAGGAAAACACAGCCTTCACAATGCCGCCGTTCGGATTATACCAATTTGTTACCTTTCCGTTCAGGTTGTTTGGGGTTCCTTCTGCCTTCGAGCGTCTCATGGACAAAATCCTCCCACCACATTCTGCATATGCCACTGTATATCTGGATGATATGATTATCTATAGTAATGATTAGCAGCTGGATCTGGAACATCTGCGTGCTGTGCTGCAATTGATGAGGGTGGCTGGACTCACTGCGAACCCGAGGAAGTGTGCAATTGGGCATGTGGAGGTACTGTATCTGGGCTTCCACTTGGGACATGGGCAGGTGCGTCTCCAAATTGATAAGAGTGCCATGATTGCAGCCTGCCCAAGTCCTAAGACCAAAAAGGATGTGAGACAGTTCCTGGGGCTGGCGGGATATTATAAAGGTTTCTTCTGAGCTCACCAGCCCACTGACTGATCTCACAAAAAAGGATCTATATTGCAACGGATCCAGTCCAGAGGTCGAAGCTGTGCCAACAGGCTCTAACCAAAGCGAAGGCTGCTCTGTGTGGTGGGCCGTTCTTGCAATCCCATAACTTTGATCTCCCCTTTTTATTGCAGACAGACATTGCAGACAGACATGGGTGCGGTCCTGTCCAAGGTGGTCAGAGAAGAGGAACAGCCCGAGCTGTATCTGAGTTGGAAATTCTCCATAGAGAGACTTGATACACATCATTGCAAAGGAACGTTTAGCCATCCGATGGGCCGGCCTCACCCTTCTTTATTACCACCTGGGACAGGAGTTCACGCTCTGTTCGGACAAAACAACCAAGTACAAATACATTTAATTATTTATAAGTGGTGTCAGGAAAACATGACTAATACAGATTTTATTGACTATTTTGCTATTTATTGTTTTCTTACAAAATATTGAGTTTTATCTTTTTTATCAGAAAAAAAATCCACAGACACAAAAACAACATTTAAAAAAAAGACCCTGAACTGAGACAACCTTCGTTGTGCCGCTGTGATGCAATCAGCCTTCGAATGCGACCTTCAAAGGATGCAGCCTCTGAATTAAGACGCAGTTTTTGAAACATGTATTGTGCAGGAGTGGCATAGGTTAGTTGTCACAATGGGCGAGAAAGGTTGACATGGAGCATGCTATGTCTAAAGACCTCCAGGGAATCACCAATAAAAAAAAAAAAAAAAACTCTGAACAGAGGAGAGTCGCAAAAGAAAACGCAACAGAGCTGGTAATAAAGCGAGAATCTTAATGAATTTTAAGTTTTTTCATTAGCTAAGTTTTAGACTGCAGAGAGTGAAAGAGTAAAATAAAATTTTCTTAGAGTCTCTGGCAGAGATCACACAGATGCTGAATGTTTGCCACTTACACAATGAAATATGAGCCCACTTTATCTTTCACTTTGGTCTGTGAGTCCATGGTCTGTCTGTCATTACTGTTTTTGGCAGGCATTTTCCTCCAACAGGCTGAATATCAAACGAATCACACTGGCTGACCAGCGTAACCCACAAAGACATACTCAGTGTCTTGGTCTCCTCTTTACAATTCTAGCAGTACAAAAACCCATCTGAAAGATATTAACAGAGGGAAACATGGTTTTGATTTCCTAAATTAATGTATTCCAAATGAGCATGTCACTTTACATTTTAACAAAATATTGAGATTATCCCAATCAAAACAACAGGGGAAAAACCAACAAGTTTAAAACATGCATACAAAATAACTGTGCTGATAAGCTTTAAAGGAAAGCTGGCCTGCAGCTGCCAAGAACACTAAAAGCAATTAAGTGAAAATGTATTATAGTTTACATTTATTTCAAATGCAATTAGCTGAACTTAAAGGGATACTTCAGGATTTAGCATTAAGCTTTGTATTAGTAGAAAACCTGTAATATTTTCGAATGACCGTGCTTTCCACCCTCATATCCCCCTGAGATGAGAGATTTATGTATTTTTTGTCTGGAAAAAATCCTCCGATGACGCAAAAATCATCATTTTGCGTCATCT
>FLSR01004878.1:10510602-10521908 GCA_900092035.1 Leuciscus waleckii
TCCTAGGGCAGCGAAGCAAGTGCATTCTGGGAGTTGTTGTCTTTCATCCACATAAGCCAAAAATACATTTTCTGGCTTTTCTCAGTCTAGAAAGAAATAATTTCACATTTCTTCTACATAAATGACCTATTTTAAATACACATTCATCTTTCCAGAAGTGAAGTATCCCTTTAAGAGCTCTTTTTGACCCACTTATTAGGATTAAATACAACATTAATATAATTTCATGCTTCTATTTTATTTTAAATAAGATTAAAGTGTAATACTGAATACTACTGCATATATGGTAAACTAAAATGCTTTAATGTCATTTCCACTGAAACTTGATTGTGATGTATCTCAGTATGTATTTGTACACACACATTACACATCAGAATGTAGGAAAACACAGAGAGTACACCCAAATGTAAAAAAAAAAAAAACTAGACTTGGATAAGGGTTTGAAACCAGCATGCCTGTCCACATCCCACAATCCCAATCACAGCTCTGGGACAATAGTGTATCATAATCACTAGGCACTGTCTGCTTCCAAAGCAGTGAAATAAATAATCTCAATAAAGCTGATGTAATGAACTGGGTAATCACAAATAAATCAAAGATCACCAGTGTTGGCGAAAGTTACTTCTAAAAGTAATGCATTACAATATTCCATTACTCCCAAAATTTGTAACCAAGTAATGCAATACTTAGTTACTTTTTATGGAACGTAATGCGTTGTGTTACTTTTCCTCATCTAAGCTGTGCTTGCTTGTTTGTTTTTTATAAACAAAAAAGTTATATTTTTGGCAAATGTAAAGGCCCTTTCACACCAAAAGGGAAATGAATAAGCCTCAGGCTGAGGGAAATGCAAATTTACACCTGTACATTAGAGGGTGCAGCTCAAACAAACCTTTCAGCTGTGCTTACATTCTGGATTGCAGAAAGACACATGCACTTAAACGGCGTGCTGAAAACAGAGCTGTTTTTGACCAGGTAAAATGAGTGTTTTCTTACAATACTAATGCGAATTTTTAATTAAAGTATATTACAAACTTTTAATTTAGACCCTAAAGAATCATATTAGCTTGTACAAAATTGGCATTATATGACCCCTTTAAGAGTGAGCGAACAAGAGGACGAAAAGCAAGCCCTGGTCCCAGAGGACCGTGATGGCAGAAAAGATGGGATCAAATGAATTAGAAAGCATGAGCGAGAGAGCAACTCATGAAATTTACTCAACTCCCCTAATAATGTTCCTGTCTGACTGAATATGTCATGAATCTGCCTTCCTGTCCTTGATTTTCTTTAGTCTTGAGGCAGGATCATGACAGACCTGTGTTTTGTGTGCAAGCACATGGCCTTTTGTTTGGGCCATGCAGTGTTCGAATTGTGTCAAAACTAATAATATACATATATTCATTTATTTATTTCATATAATACTATAATTTCATTTACTTAACTTTTAGTGTTTCAGAACATGTTTTTGCAGCTGAGCATTAACTCTGTGCATAATTGATGAACAAAGACTTTTCTCCACCCAAAATCTATGTAATAATCCGGGTTTTCCCTGGCTCAAAATGAGGCGTATAGGTGCTAAAATCCCGATCATGTATTTTAATAAGATAATTATATGTGTATTTTTCGTAGACCACCATAGCCTTTCCCACAGTATTTTTGTGGGTGGAACTCGGTACCTCTAGGGGGGTCCGGGGGCGTGCACCCCTGGAAGAAATTTTTGTAAATTTTAAAGATCAATTCACTAATCTGGTGCACTTTGAGTCCCCCGAATCTGCTGTTAAAAATAAATAATCCACCCGCCAACCGCCCAAACCTACATGATATTCTCTGATTTGATATCTGCATCTATCATCACATTTAAATTTTTCAAATTCTCAGTGTTAAGCATGGTAATGATAAAATATCACACTTAAGTAGGCTGATTTAAAATTAAGATTTATTTAAAATAAAACTTCTTCTTTTGTCAAAATTAGCCTACATTTCCAGCCTAAACAGATGCTTTACTCCCTTCAAACTTAAATTGTCAATGTTTCATTACATCACTGTTGGAAAACACTCTTATCAGAATAATTTTCTTAGCTTTATAAAGGGAATTTATTTCCCTAATTTTTACTCTCTATACTCTTTCTCTACTCTCAGGGAACTGAGGTTACGTTAGTAACCGAGTACGTTATTTCTTATTTTATTTTTTTTATATTGAAAATTGTTTTAATCAGGGCATTTGTTCGGCTGGGCAAGTACAATTCTCTTTCACTTGTCCCTTAAAAAACATGCACACGCACGTGTCCCGGACAAGCGTTAATGTCGAAATTCTATTCAGATCAGTAAATTCCCAAACAATCATAAAAGAAAGAAATATTATCTTACCGTCATCGTGAGGTGAAAATGAGGATCCACTCTGCCAGACTCTCGTGAAAGTGCTTATCTATAGCACGAAAGTTATTTCTCGCACCATTTATTCGCCAAAAATAGTTTTTGTGTGCATATGATGTACGCACTTTATGGCGTGTAATACGCACGTACTCCACACCCCTAATCCTACCCAAGGGGGTTGCAGTGCGTGCAAAAAATTTTTTTGCCGTATAAATGGCACCATAAATAAAATGTATCTATTTATAAATTCAACAGTCTGTAAATTCCTTCAGAAAACAGCGTGTGGCGCACTTGAGCGTCTTTTCAGACGCAAATCTAATTTGAATTACTTTCTAATGGGAGCGGCAGCGCAATACTTTGATTAAAAATAGATAGGGCTATGTCAAATATTGTTTCTATTTTAGTTTTAATGAAAAACCAGGGGACCCCCCAAGGTCATTTTTTTGGGCCTTATGGGGGGTCCCTTGATGCTTATGGGGGGTCCCGGACCCCCCCCAGCCCCCCCTCAATTCGAACACTGCCTATATGTATACTGTATGTGTGTCATTGTCCCACCAATGGCCATTGTTTAATTTGCACCCGGCCTAAACTGAACTGTTGTAAAGAACTGTTGTGCGTCTCAGAGCAACACAGCAATGTTTCGTTCCTGAACGAATCCTCATTTTAAGTGAGTCAATCGAATGAAACAACGTTTACATGCACACCAGTAAGCTGATAACTAAACTCACAAATATCAGCTTATTGAAATAACCAGTTTTCCCCGTTTACATGCAAACAAGTAACCTGACAACGCAAGTAAAACGCAGAGTGTTCACATGACTTTATTTAATAAATCAGGTCACGCCCCTGTGTGATGTTGAAACAATCATTTGCGTATCTGACTCGTGAGTATTTCATTTATGTCGGTTGTGATATTAAATAAAGCTTGCAACATGTCAGCGAGAAACTTACAGCTCATATATATTATCCTCTCATGCAGTTCTAGATGCAGCATTTTGACTGAACAACTTCTACTTCTGCTGCACGAGATGAGAGGACATTTTTATCATTTTCTGGGTCATGAAAGAGTCTGCGTTTGTGATAGCCTATATTTCCTAATTCCTTTCCTGTGTAGCAAATGAGCTATTCCTTACTAAAAGAAAGTAAATCCAGTAATCATGGAATTGTTTCTAAACGACTATTTGCATCTGGATAATTGTGAGTGATTGTAAGTGCGATGATCATCTGCTAAATACGATGGCTGAGAAGTGCAAAACAAAACACAATTCCGAAAACAAAAACAACAAATTTATAAATGCAATGGAAAGACTAAAAACAAATTAACAAGTTAGAAAAGGGGTCTATGGACATTTGCTCCCTTTTGGGACCTCCCCCTAGCGGATTTTCGATGTATTGCAGTTTTTCGCACTTCATTTTTCAGATTAGAATGTTGCCGCTTGGATTAAACATTATGACGTTATCACAAGCCCAACAACTTAAAAGATATGAGCGACAGGTTTAATTCATCTATCTGTACTGTAAATATCTTGATATTGACGAAACTTACTAATTTCGTGTCTTGTTGAAGAAACAACTGCCCATTTATTTTGTGAATACATTTAGGGTTGATTTCTTATATTTTAAACCCTACTAATGTGACCCAGTTTTATCCTTAACGATATGATTTTTATTATGAAAACCCAAAATCTTCATCTCTTGAATATGTTGTTAATTTCTTCACTCAATATCCACAATTTTTCACCCACAAGCAAAAGTGGCTTAAATCTACGTAATGTTTCCCTCTTTTTCTTGTTGAATTTACCTCTCGTTTCTTCTCTCAGGCTTATAAATAAGAAAAATAAGAATATTTTTTTGTATTTTTTATGTATTATGATGAATTATTTAAAGATATTTAACCTTGTCATTGTTTTTTTGTCATTATGATTGTTCATTGTTAAATATACAGTACAACCATGTTATCTTTCCCTGATCTTGTATGTAGGCTAACTAAGTTTGGCAATAAAAAAATAAAAAAATATGAATGACAGGTGCATTACACCTCACAACATCAGTAACTCGACAGCCCTACCTAGAATGGTTTTCCACAGTGTTTTTAATGTTTGCACAAAGGAGACAGGCAGCTGCTCGAAGATCTCGCCTTTGGAGAAAACTGTTGATTTTATGCTCGAAAAATTTAAGTATCACTCCTTAAACATTAATATTACCCCAGAACAAATTGTATTGCTAGCCCACCCCAAAACTTACACACAATAATAATGATAAATGCTGGCCAATACTGGTAACACTTTACAATAAGGTTCATTAGTTAATGTTTTAACTAACATGAACTAACCATGAACAATCCATTTGCTACTGTATTTGTTAATCTTTGTTACGTTAGTTATAAAAATAGAGCTGTTCATTGTTTGTTCATGTTAGTTCACGGTACATTAACTAATGTTAACAAGATTTTAATAAAGTATTAGTAAATGTTGAAATTAACATTAACAAAGATTAATAAATGCTGTATAAGTGCAGTTAATTATTAGTTCATGCTAACTAATGTAGTTAACTAATGTTTACAAACGAACCTTATTGTAAAGTGTTGCCCCAATACTTAATTATATTACCTTTGTTGTACTGAAAATTATATAATTTAATAAAACAAGCTAAATGTAATTTGATTCATCAAATGACATAGCAATGCATGAATACACTCTAGATAAATGCAGTGAAAACATTTACATTTTCAGTCAAACAATGAATTAATGCATTCATTAAATAATTATATTTTATTTATGACAACAATAAGAAACATGAATAAATTGGTAAAAGAGCAAATAAAAGTAACCATCAATAAACAAATGCATATACAAGTCAACAACACATGAAACTTTATTCAAACTACAATCATGTATTTACAGGCGGTGAACCCCACATCCTACTGCCATCTCAACACAGCGGTTCCCATTCTCCGGCATTATTCTGATGAATCAGCTGACCACCAGAGGTGAGCCGTGCCTTCGTGCCGGAGGTTGTTGTGTGCTGCGCTGTGCTTCACAATCTGAGGCAATAAGAGCCAGTGGAGCGATGGAGGGTCTCATAAGGGCCAGTGGAGTGATGGAGGGTCTCATTCATGGCACCATTTCCAGGATTCAGCTCTGGGCTCCTCATCCTCAGTGCTCACACCAGTCTGCAGAGATTTCAGATCCTACAAAAATACTCAAACATAATCCAAAAGCAGTCATTTTAACAGCACAATGTCATTTGATTTCTGTATTAGAAGTAACAAAATTATCTTTATATTTTAGTAAGATCCCTAAAATACCCTTCTGTGTATTGTAATGTAAACACTGTTGACAACAGTGAATTCTCTTACATAATAGCACGCATTCATCACTCAGATGTCTATTTCATTTGTGATGGCTCATATGCAATACTTATAGAAGATTTTCCTGTCAGATGTAAATAGACATTTAAAATGAGCGTCTTTAAGATGTAAATCCACTTTAGAGACGTAAAGGCGAGTTTACTGGAGCTCCCCTGAAGCTATACATAATAAAATGCGTTTTTACAGCAAAATCACAACTATACTATACTATCTAACTCCTTTACACCTTCAACAATTCAATAGTTTACTCTACAATAGTTCAACACATGCGATTTTAACACAAAGAACCGTGTTTACTCACATTTGAAAGCACCCGTGTCGCTGATCTCCGCGATGTTCGATTATGACGTATCCTCTCGTGCGGCCTCCTGGGATAGAAAAGTATCCATCGGACGAGCACTCGAAAATCTGGGCGGACGCAGTAGATCATCTGGGAACTTCTCGCCTACTCTTTTATGAATACTGATGTTTCGAACATACTACTCCTTTCACGTACTGTTTTCTCCTACTAGTAGGTAAGTAGGCATATTCAAACGCACTATAAGTATACGCATAGAGTATACGTACGTCCGAATCTCGCGAAAATTAGTACGTCACCCAGGTAATTCTTGCCTACTCTTTTATGGATACTAAGGATTCGTACATACTTTTTCGCTCGCCTACTGCTTTTCCCCTACTATATAGTAGGGAAGTATGTGGTTTCGAACGCAGCCCTAGTCTCTATAGTGTGCTTCACAGGAGCGCTCAGGCACCATCTGCTGGTGTGGTGGTAAACTGACATAATTCTATTGATGTTCACAAAAAAATTAATTTCAATTAATTATTTGATAAAACATAACACCCTTTACAATTATTATGGTTGAATTGGATGATCAAAGGTCAGCATCAAAAGCATTGGTTAATATAGTGAGATTAAAAACAAAGTATATTTGTGTAATTTAACATTTAATTGCAGGTTCACATGTAATTGTGAGTTAACATTTTACAGTTTTTATTCATTTTGAGAATTACTGAATGTTTTTGTGCAAGTGAGATGAGTAAATGCATGTCACATTAGTCTAGAACTACAAAAATCATCATGTTTGCTCGGCGCACAACGCCTCACTCCCGATTTCTCTCAACATGAGGTGTCTGTCATCAAAGTAACTTGTTACTTATTGAAAAATGAACTCAGAAATAGTTTTTAAGTGTTACTTTACTAGTTACTTCAAAAAAGAAAAGAAAATCTGACTACGTAACTTGTGTTACTTGTAATGCGTTACCCCCAACACTGCAGATCAGTCATGTACATTTTGCATTTTCAGCACTGGAAAAATTTGACACTACAAAATGACAAATTTTAAACACAAAAAAAAAAAAAAAAAAAAAAAAAAAAAAAAAAAAAGTTTGAGGCATTTATTTTGCAATGATGTCGTCAAGTTGTTTTAGTGTAGATATTGTCACATCCATAAAATAGGCAGACAAGGTAGAGTGTTCAAAAACTTTATTAAAGTGCAGTGTGAGCGATGCAGGATGAGATGAACGCTGATTACAATGCTGATATGGTGAACACTTAGCTGAACTTGAATAATGTCTTTACAGATGAAGATGACTTTGAAACACAGGACGATCGATGGGGACGAAGGGAAACAACTGGACATCGGGTAAGTAGATCCACAGGTAGGCATGCGGGTAAGTAGATCCACAGGTAGGCATGCGGGTAAGTAGATCCACAGGTAGGCATGCGGGTAAGAAGCCTTAGGGCGTTTTTCCACTGGGTTCGTTTGCTGCGGTCCGAACCCGAGTGCGCTCGTTCCCGGCGCCCCCCGCAGCGTTGGTCTGGTTTCACACTCAATTAGTTGTATCGAACCCAGGTGCGTTTGCAGTGATCTTACGTCATCGCAAACTCACACGGAAAACGCATGGAGAATACAACTCGTGTGAGGAAACAATGATATTCGACAGTGATACGCATGCGCGGGATACTATACTTCCTGAACAAGCGCGCACCCGAGTCCGTGTTGCTTGCACATTAACGCGAACCGCGCCACGGTTCGGGAGCAACCGAGCTCAGACCACCTCCTCCAGGTAGTCTCGGGTTCGGTACTCTAGTGCGCACCCGGGTCCGATGACAGCGTTCACATTAGCGATTTTTCATGCGAACCGTGCCCCGGTCCGCACTAAACTGCCAGCGTGAAAGCGCCCTTAGACAAGACCAGACACTGAGGTGCAGGAAAGGGCTGATGGACTGATAAAGGGAGTGCAATCGAATCATGACGTGCAGTTGCCGGTGATCAGAACTCAGGTGACAGTGATCTGGTGGTCGGAGTGCAGTGATCAGGTGCAGTGGGCGGAAGTGATGGCTCTGTTGACTCTGTGACATATATGAAGTCAGACATTTTTCTTAAATATAATGCAACAATATTGAGATATTTTACAATATCAAAAAGTTGTTTGACCAAAAATACAGTAAACACAGTAATATTGTGAAATATTATTACAATTCAAAATAACCTTTTTAAATTTAACATTTTAAATGTAATTTATTGTTGCAATGGCAAAGCTGAACTTTCAGCAGCCATTACTCCTGTCTTTAGCTGCATGGTATTATCCCATTTTTGATGATATCGCTACAGCCAACACACATGCCTGACCTTATTATTATTTATTTTTGTCCTGTTGTAATCTTTTAACCACTTATGATAATAGTCATTGACTCCACTATGTGGGTCAGGTTAATCTGGTGAGTGTATTTATTTTAAAAAAGCCTCACCATGTTTTAGCATGAGGCTCACCCTTACAAAAAAGAAGTTTATTCAAGTGTTCTATTAGTATACTTATTTTAAACTAAAAATAAGAAAGTATACTTTCAGTCTACATTTTATATACTTCTCAAAAATATACTTTATGTACTTCTCAGAAATATACTTAAAATTACACTTAAGTGTACTTGACTCATACTGAGAGAAAAGTCAAGGTGTATTTATTTATTTATTTATTTATTTTTATTTTTAAAACAGGAAAAGATTAAGGACAATCGGGCCTGGCTCAGTATAAAACTGATTTTCAGCAGGTTCCTGCTCTGCAGAACATAAAAACCACATACACAACAAAGCTCACACACTAGACAGCTAGAGACAACAACAAACACACAAACCAAGATATTGAGCAACAGGAGGGGCTATAAAGCCGTCTCAATGGTCACAGACATACCTGTCCATTAAATGGCGAGCAAATGTCATTTTAAATAGTCTTCTTGATGTGATAGTTCTGATGTGCTGTGGGATCTCATTCCAGGTTTTAGTGAGCACATAAAAAAAAGATGTCTGTCCATAACAGTTTCTATAAGCCGGTAAAGGCAAAAGTCCATTTGTAAAAGATCTCGTAGTACGCTCAGACCTTGAGCTAAGTTTCGGAACCAATTCGGTTAGAGCAGTTACAGTGTGTCCATTTGAGATTTGATAAAACCTTATGGCTTATTTTAAAGTTCTGGAATGTCAAGGCATTACACAAAGATAGTGCAGTACAGTGGTGAGTCCAGCCTGGAAGCCTGACATGGATCTTATGAGCTCTATTATAAAGTCTTATTACTGGTTCAATAATCTCATTTGTTTTTAGTGACCAAACAGGTAAACAATATGACAAAGTGGACAGAATGATGGCATGAAGAAAGGTTTTTGAAACAGAAAGCGACAAGTATGGTCTAATTTTGCTATAAACATATAACTTTTGGTTTAACTTTTTGGTTAGAGTTTGAACATGTTCTTGGTAAGTAAGATGTGAGTCAAGATAGACTCCCAAATACGTATATGCTGATACAATTGAAAGCGTTTGATTAGAAAAAGTGATAGGATTGGATATGGATAGCTGTCTTCTAGATGAATAAAAATACATGCATTGTGTTTTCTTGACATTAAGTGTTAAATGATTATCTTGCAGCCAGTTATGTAAATGTTGCAGATCTCTGTTAAGTTTGTAATTGATTGTGTCGATAATAGAACCAGAAAGAAAAATAACAGTGTCATCAGCATTAGCAAGAACTAGAAAAATTCAAAACACAAGGAAGATCATTAATATACATAAGGAAAAGTAAAGGACCTAAAATACTGCCCTGTGGAACTCCCATAGAACACACTCGTGGCTGTGTCGTGGCACACTTATTTGGCCTGTACTTGTACTCAATCTTTTGACTGAGAAATACTGTAAAGTATAATTAAGTATTCAAAGAATACTTGGCTTGTAGTTGTGTTAACTCGTTTGATCAGGTAGCCTATTAAGGTCGACATGAAATCAAAATTGACCCTATTTACTTTGTTAGCGCATATTACTAGTCTTGTGGTGAACAATTAATCCGTGCAAGTTAATACACAGAATTTTTTTTTTTTGCCGTGGTAATCTTTAATCAAATTCTGAAAAGTTACTTCGGTCTGGAATGGCGTTCCTTTTCTGATGACGTCAGTTTGACGGCTTTGGTTGAAAACGCTTAACCACTCCCCTCAAACCGTTAGTCTGCTATGAACAGAGATGGAGAGGAGGAGCGCTAAAGTAAAACCCTGCCCTCTGTTCAATATTCCGTTTCACTTGGAAATACGTCACAACACTGGAGAAAAGTCATTTGCAACTTCCAGTTCACGCGGACTTTAAATATACTTTTTTTCATACAGTCTTATGAAACTTACATTGTTTGAAAATATTGATTAGAATATTGATACAAAACAGATATGTTTCTAATTCTGCATATCTGAATTTTTGTGTAGGCTAGTCCATTGAAAGTGTACATAGGCATTTACTTTAATTCTACTTTACTCTTTCCCCACCATTGACTGAATTTTCCAGCTATCCATGTTTTCACTGTTATATGGTAGGGGGGCACTATGACACATCTTCTAGTACAGAATTTTCCGGATCAAAACAAAGTAGAAGAAGCTGAAACAAGTGATATAAGATTGCTCACTAAAATATAAAATAACGTGATCATCAAACATTAAACAGCTTGTAAATCAAAACTGCTTAATGTTACCAAATGAAATGAAGCGTAACCCTAAAGAGAAAAGACGTGAAGCTTTGGGGGTATTGGACTCGATCTACTCCATCTGTTTTGATCATCGTTCTGAATCTGATCAAGGCGTAGTCTTGTGATTTTATAAAAGTTTTTGTTTAAAATGTTGCCTTTCTTTATGAAACTTACTGACATTCAAGTGTTGATAAAAAAGGATGCATGAAGCTAATAAAATGTTTTTAAAATTAAAGTGCAGTTAAAAGTATTTTTCAAGTATAAAAAATAATATCTAGGCTACATTTGAACATAGTAGTATGCTGCAAGTGCAAAAATAATATATAAATAGTAAACTATAAGCATAATGTTATGTTCACTTAAAGAAAAGTTACAAGTATACTTGCAGTATAAACTACTAAACTAGTAGTTTACTGAGAGTACACGTCAGTGTGTACTTTCATAAACTAAAAAATGTACTACTTGTATTAAAATAGTAAACTACTAGTACAGTGGGTACGGAAAGTATTCAGACCCCCTTACATTTTTCACTCTTTGTTATATTGCAGCCATTTGCTAAAATCATTTAAGTTC
>FLSR01004878.1:10529224-10582293 GCA_900092035.1 Leuciscus waleckii
CAGTAGGCCTACATGTCAGCACAATCTTCCAAAATTATTAAAAGTGATTCAAATAGGCACAGATGCACACATACCATATAGGCCTAGGTGTTAAATCATGTGAGTTTGCCTAATAAATCATGGTAAACTTGAACAGAAACGTTTTACTTTATTTCTTTATTTCACATTTAGGTTATGTTGGCTAGGACATGTAGATGGCTTCCGACCAGGATGAAAGGGATCACATTCATCTTCATGTAAATTAAATAAATGAATAACGTTAACCGCGATTGACATTGAGATGTTTTTTTTTCCCTCCATTGCCTGTATAATTTCCCCATCCCCCGTTAAGGTATGGCTCGTTACCCATACTTCATATTTAATGAAGTAGAGAAATTATTTAAAGTTCGTGGATGAATGTTACTTCATATGTTTTCACTTGCTACACACCGAATTATTTACAATTCCTCAAAACGTTGTAGAAATATTTTGTTCCGTTGCTTTTATGGACTCTCTATGGGCTTGTCCCTTGACTTTATCGGAATGCATGCCTCCACGTCTCCCCGACGCTCCCCTATTAACTGCGAGTATGAGCTTCTCCTCCTGTCTATACGGTAATTTCCAGAGAGTCGCGTGGTTATGACGCAATCGTTAGCCTACTTTTACAAAAACTGCTTCTACGGGGCCATAACGTAGATACAAGGTAACGGAGCATTTTATACATTGTCGTGTTTCTTTAGAAATAAACAATGGACAAATGGAGTCTTTAAATGCCTCAGATGTAAAGTTATTCGCTGTCAAAGTGACAACAAAATGAATGGGAGTCAATGGGATGCTAACAGCAGGTGAAGGCTTGTTAGCCAATGGCGGCTCCCGGGGGTACCTTCAAAGTAATATGAAACCCTGACCCCCTATATGGCGCGGGTTACATGACGTCATCACCACCGCGACTTTTTATAGGATCAATCATTAAAAAACATTGTTTGTGATAAATGCACTTTTTGTAACACATCACTTGAAATATTGAACATTTATTTTTGTATTGCCCTTTTTCTATTTCTTTTTGGACTGACTTTAAAATAGATATGAGAAACATTTGTCTTAATTTAGAACCTCATGACATTTTACTTTGTTTCCAAAACACATATTTTTCTGAAAAACAAAATTATATAATTCAATTATTTTGGCAAAGTTTTATATTCATAAGACAAAAATAAAAAAAACCTCATATATTACCTTTTATAACACTGATCTCACAGTATACGTTGAAAGCCTTTCAAACATGGATCACAAAACAAAGTTTTTGAAAATATCTGTAACTACCTTGATATTATAAACTTTTATTTTTGCATTTATTTGTATTATGTGCATTTTATACTTACTGTTATTCTCTGGTTTACACATTTTGAGCTGTATTTACAATGTCTTGTGTAAATCTTTTTTTTTTATTGCATTATACTTGAAATGTCTGTACTTGAACTAAATAATAAAATAAAAATATCATTAAAAAACTAATTAAATTATTATTTTAAAGATAAAAATGTCTCCTGACACTATTAAAGTCATGCTAGTTTGAACTTTCATTTAAAGTACATACAAACTAAAAGTAATGTTATTTTTATAATAATGGTACAGCAAGTGTTTTTGCTGTATAAAGGCATATATACATGTTTGATCAAACACTCACCATATAATTATAAAATGAAGTAAAAACAGTTTAATAAACTTGTAAGGGACATTAATCAATTAAGCAAAACAAACACCATTTTATACAAAATACATTTATTCAATTGTCATTTTTACAATTCATTTTTTTGAAACGTCAATAGAATGTCATCAAAGGCTTGTGTTCTAAGTCAAAACTCATTCCTTTACTGACTCATACTGTAGTAGCAGTCCATAGAACTGAAAAAACTCATCCCTTTACTGATTCATACAGTACAGTAGTAGCAGTCCATAGAACTGAAAAAACTCATCCCTTTACTGATTCATACAGTACAGTAGTAGCAGTCCATAGAACTGAACTCATTCCTTTACTGACTCATACAGTACAGTAGTAGCAGTCTATAGAACTGAACTCATTCCTTTACTGACTCATACAGTACAGTAGTAGCAGTCTATAGAACTGAACTCATTCCTTTACTGACTCATACAGTACAGTAGTAGCAGTCTATAGAACTGAACTCATCCCTTTACTGACTCATACAGTACAGTAGTAGCAGTCTATAGAACTGAACTCATCCCTTTACTGACTCATACAGTACAGTAGTAGCAGTCTATAGAACTGAACTCATCCCTTTACTGACTCATACAGTACAGTAGTAGCAGTCTATAGAACTGAACTCATCCCTTTACTGACTCATACAGTACAGTAGTAGCAGTCTATAGAACTGAACTCATCCCTTTACTGACTCATACAGTATTAATCTAAAACAATCAGAAAAACAATGAAAAACAGTATCAAGAACATTACAAAACGGACATGCAAATGAAACCCTTGCATTAAATTTTGACACAAGACTATTTGTTGCCACAGCGCAATGGAGTATTCTCCATTGGAGATCTCCAGATCTCTAGGAATAGGGGGTTTGTACAAACACCTCCATGATGGAGCTAATTCTGTAGAAATGGATAAGTATTCTCTCCATTTGGTATCAGTGCGTCTTTTCAATTGAGCATAAAACAAAGATTTCACACACATTCCATACAACATCTTTTTTTCCACATTCTGAAACAAAATATCTTTAAATCCCTTCAATAACAACATATTTAAATCCTCATCCAATTCAGATCCTATTTCTACTCTAAGATCTGGAAAGGTCAGGGACTTTTCACCATTTTCAAAAAAAGTTTGTACAAAGGTCAAGAAAGATTGAGGAAATGATTTTTTAAGATCCTCCGCGAACCCTTCAACATATCTTTCTGATCTGAGCCCAACTTGATCAGCTATTGATACAGCCGCACGCCATTGACCTTTTGTAGTATCAATTAAGTCCATTACAGTAGCTATTCCAGTCTTTAGAAACAAATCAACTACTGTACTTGAAATCGATGAGTTTATTTTAAAAAGAGAATTAAAGAATAATGGTTCCAAAACCCCATAATGTTCACTCTCCTTTCTAACCTTCTTTAACAATTGCCAAGCTTTAAACACAGACTCATAAAACTTTAAAAAACAACAACTTACTTTTGAAACAAAGGATTTTTCAATTAAGAACAACTGCTTATCTATTCCGATTCCTCCTATATCTTGGAGAATAGACAAGCTATATGCAGTCCAGGGAATCTTATCTGAACAGTATATCAATTTCTGTAACGTTTGAAGTCTCTTGTTTTAATTCTTGCTTCTAAATCTATGAGTCCTTGTCCTCCTTCAATCACTGGGAGATATAAAACCCCAGGAGGAAGCCAATGAAACCCATCCCAGAAAAAATTGACAAAACTTTTCTGAATTGTAACAAGTAGCTCTTCAGGAGGATCCAACACTGTAAACCGGTGCCACAACATTGAGGCTGCCAAGTTATTGACAATTAAACATCTCCCTCTATAAGATAGCTTTGGAAGGATCCACCTCCACTTTTGTAGTCTGCCCGTAACTTATCAGCTAGACCTTCCCAATTCTTTTTCATGTAAAGGTCGGTTCCCAAATGTACCCCAAGAACCTTAAAACCATCCTTAATCCAGCTACATTGTTGTGGAAGCCGAGGAGGGTCTATATTTTGCCACTCACCTAGTAGCAGGGATGTACACTTATCCCAATTAATTTTAGCAGATGTTGCTTTTTGAAAAATTTCCAAGCTAAAAATTAAAGCAGATATATCATCATTGTTTCTGATACATACAGTTACATCATCTGCATATGCTGTGAGTTTCACAGGTGGAATTTCTGGAAACCTAGGAACAACAAATCCATGCAATCGTTTCCTTAAAGATGACAGAAAAGGTTCAATAGAAATTGAGTACAAAAGTCCGGAAAGAGGGCATCCTTGCCGTAT
Source organism: Leuciscus waleckii (assembly GCA_900092035.1). Classification (NCBI taxonomy): domain Eukaryota; kingdom Metazoa; phylum Chordata; class Actinopteri; order Cypriniformes; family Leuciscidae; genus Leuciscus; species Leuciscus waleckii. The sequence continues at coordinate 10,533,199 of FLSR01004878.1, forward strand.
GCCTCTAGTTACTGCAAAAGGTCTAGTCAGGCAACCATTGATTCTCAGCATACTAGATGTTTCACTATATAATAATTTAACACAAGAGATAAATTGTGGCCCAAAACCAAAAGCCTTCAAAGTCTTTAGTAAATATAAATGGTCCACTCTGTCAAAAGCTTTCTCTTGATCTAGAGATAAGAGTCCAATATCAACTTGATGTGTTTTGGCAACTGTAATAATGTCTCTTATCAAAAATAGGTTGTCGAAAATTGTTCTTTTGGGGATACAGTATGACTGATCCTCATGAATTATAGTTGCCATACATTTCTTCAACCTATTGGTTATGGCTTTTGACAGTATTTTAAAATCAGTACACAGTAATGAAACAGGACGCCAATTCTTCAAGTATCCAAGATCTCCTTTTTTGGGTATTAATGTCAGCACCGCTCTTCGACAGCTCAAAGGTAGAATACCTTGGTTAAAGGACACCAGACATGATACATGATACATGAAAACATGATACAAATCTTGTCCAAGCACAGTCCAAAAACTTTTGTAGAACTCTGCAGACGGACCATCCAATCCAGGTGATTTGACACTATTCATCCCCTGCACAGCACTTGAAAGCACAGAAAAAGTCAGAAATCAATCCAGCTCCTTCTTCTTTATCATTGACAACTGTGGAAGATCTTGAAGAAGTCCCACCACTGATTTAAAGATGTATAGCTAAATCTCTCTTCCCTCCAAGATTTCCACAAGAGATCAAAAGAGTGCACAAAGATGTGATCGTGCAGTAATCTGCTATTAAAGTGCCAGTGTGTCTGATAGGGTTTAGACAGCAGAACAGACATAGACATTGAAATAAAATGGTGATCTGACATAGATGTTGGTGAGATACAACTGCCATAAAATCTTCCTTTGTTACCCTTTTCAACATAAAAACGATCCAGTCTCGCAGCAGAGACCTTATTTGAATTCATTTTCAACCAAGTGTACCGTTTAACATGAGGGTAAGCCTCTCTCCACAAATCGAACAGATTGTGTCTATTAATTAAAGATTTAAAAACACCCGCTGAACTAGATGAGGTTCCTCATGATTTCTATCTAATTTGTGATCTACAGTACAATTGAAATCACCACCTAATATAACAATGTTATCCTGAGGACATTTCAACAATTCTTCAGAAAATTTTCCAAAAAAAACACTTCGTTCACTTCCTATATTAGGAGCATAAATATAAAAAAATGAAAAACTAGTATTGTCTATTGTTATATCCGCACGCAATAGGCGTCCAGGTATTATTTCTAGAAAGTCTGGATCATTTTTTACACGTTTTGAAAATAAAAACGCACACCAGCACTCAGATTTGTGCCATGACTAAGGCCAATGCTCCCTGACCATTCGTTTGTCCAGTCGACTTCATTACAAGCATCGGTATGTGTCTCCTGTAACATAGTTACATCTACTTTTTTAAGGTGTAAATACTTAAAGTAGTTCTCTTTTGTACATCCCTACAGCCATTTATATTTAAAGATCCAATGTTAAAGGATGCCATCAGGATTAAAAAAAAGAAAAGATACCTAATCCGATATTTTCTGTTCATCATAACTCTTTAAGGGTTTTTAAGTCTTTTTCTGACAGCACTCACAAACTTTTTAAGGCGGTAGCGCCTAGGCTGATCCAGTTCCTCTAAAGTGGCTTTCTTCATGGCAATCAGCGAGGACTCAACAAAAAGCCTTAAATCAACAAAGAACATTTCAACTTCTGGCTTTCTCTGATTTTTTGTGGCGTCTAAAAAGTCATTGAGTTGTTCCACCGTATAATATCGAGACTTTGCAAATCTACCAACAGTACTTCCCTGAGAGTTAGCTTCAGACAATTCATCAGCAATCGACTCTGAACAATCACTGTCCGAATCACTATCCATTGCTTGCGATTTTGAAGCATCAATATCACACACATTACTACTTAAAGCCTGCGTTTCATTCAAGCCATCACTCTCTTTAGGCCGATCTTGGTCACTAGATTTCTCTAACTCAACAACAGCCTGCCCACTGTCGTTGGTTTCACTCTGTCCAGAATCAACAGTCTCAGTGAGGACACACTACAACCTTGATGCAACTGCTCTCCGATATCAGTAAGCGCGGACCTTTCAGCGCTCGGACCGGGCGCTGCGCTTTCACCAGTTACTGCAGCCAGATCGCTAACGTTACTCTCATCATTCAAAATCTGCCCTGAATCAGATTCAACTCCATTTCTTGCCGTTTGAGCCTCTTTAACCAGAGGACAGGCTGTTTTAATGTGACCATATTTTCCACAAACAAAACATTTCATGGACTCAGTGCTGATAAAGATCGTATAATCTCTTCCAAGCACCGTTAGTTTAACCGACACTTCAAGCGTTGCAAATTCAGCACTCAGTATCATAACAGCCTGACGAGAACATGGTTATACATTGGTTACACCAAAGAATCTTACCCAGCTTGTACCTGAGAGAGAGAGAGAGAGAGAGAGAGAGAGAGAGAGAGAGAGATTACAAAATGCTAAAATGTCATTACTTTAAATTTATTAGAATTAGAATTTACCCCGAGTCTTCAAGTAGCAGTACACACCACCATTTCCTTATTCTTGACATATTAGCCTTAAAAAAAAAAACATTACTACAATGTTTAAAATTCTGTTTTTATACTGGCTTTTAAGGTTTGCAAGCAAATCAAGAAATGGAAAAAAGCAAGTAAGCAAGAAAGCAATTAATTTAATTGTGCTAGAAGAATAAGTGATGATTCAAAAACTTACTGGAAGATCCTTACAGGAGATCTCAGTCCAATGGCCAGGAATGACAGTCTGAGCAACCCTCCTATTAAGTGATTTTTAGAAATCGAGAAATTATGTTAAAATTCAAAATCAACAAAACACGCTTCTATTCAAAAGGTATCTCACCCCTATCTTTATAACACTGCTGCTAAACTTATGAACACACTATACAACAGTCCCCCATTTTGATTGTGTACGCCCCTTACTGTTGATTGGTTATTAGTGTTTTGGTACTTTCAACGTTAATAAACTTAAATGACCTCATATAATTCACATCAGACATTAACACAAGAACGTCACAAATGAAGAAAAAAAGAAAAATGCTGAATGGTTTAGAACTGAACCACCATACAGCAGCTGAGAACATTTGAACAAGAACTGTTCAACTGGAACTTCTGAACATGAACTACTGAGCTATGTAAAAGACCTGTACACTTGACTGTATCTTCCATCACTCAGACCACTCGCGCAGAGTGAATCAAGAAAAAACACCTGTTTCAGCTTTGGGCGCAAAATCTGAAAATGGTTGTTAAAAAAACACAAAATACAGAAATCAATTTGACATGGATAAAAATGTCTTCATGACTTACACAAAGCATCCAGTGTGACTTGATCCAAGATGGAAATAGAATGCAGTCTTTTGTGAAGCATCAACCTATCACAAATAAATATAATACAAAATGATGCACATTGTTTATTTTGCTCTGTGAAATCTTTTTGGACACTTTGAAAGAATGCTTACAACATATATGCCACATAAAATGTCAATAGCAATAATACATCGAAACAGTCAATGAAATCCAAAGTATGTATGCTAAAATAACAAATCCTAACTACAATATTACTGTTGGAAAAAAATATATAATTGCTTACAGGGATATGTAACATGGGATCTGCACAAAGTGGGGGAATCAGCGTGAATTCACATAGCTGTTAGACGTCCAGACTTGGATGCCCTAATTACAGAAACATACACATTTCTTCATAATAGCTTTTTGCATTTTATTCACACTACAAGCAATGACATTTTACCTGCAATTTGCTGAGGTCTTCAATTTTCTTGAAACAGCAATTCAGAATCTGTTAAGATATCACAGCTTCACTTAAAAACAGGAACATTTTTGAAAAGTAAATTGGATCAAAGAAATTTAAGATGATCCTAACTGTTGCCTCCACATTGCGTTCCAATCCCAAGGTCTGAAAATCTTCTCGCATCAGGGTTGTAGAATATACACGTGCCACATGTTCTCTCCCATTTTGCTTTGTGTCTAAAATATGTGTGAGCTATTTGGGGGAGGGACATTATCAACATACATTACAAAATGTTTGAGGCTACTTGAGCCTACTTGAGGCTTCATCAGCTTAAAGGGATACTTCACCGTTTTTTCATATTAAACTATGTTATTCCCTTAACTAAGATGAGTTGATGCATACCTCTCTCATCTCAGTGCGTGCACTCAATCGCTCAGGCGCGCGGTGACACTTTGAAAGCACTTAGCTTACCCCAGTTCATTCATTAGGGACCAAACAGAGATGAAGTTAGAAGTGACCAAACACATAAGCATTTTCCCTATTTAAATACAGTTACACGACCAAGTATGGTGACAAAATATAACGTGGCGCTTTTCTAAGCGGGTAAAAAGGATAACTATAATGTATGGCGGATAGCACTTGAAGTTGGAAGCACTTTGACTTGGCGCAGTAAAAAGTCACGTTCGTTCTAATGACAGAAGTGAGAGGGAGAGGATTTTACAAGCGTGACTTTTTACTGCGCCGAGTCGAAGTGCTATCAAAGTGTCGCCGTGCACCAGAGCGATTAAAGGGATAGTTCACCCAAAAATGAAAATTTTGTCATCATTTACTCACCCTCAAGTTGTTCCAAACCTATATGACTTTCCTCTCCTGAACACAAAAGATGATATTTTAAAGAAGGTTGGTATTAAACAGTTGCTGGTCCCCATTGACTTCCATAGTATTTTTTTTTCCTACTATGGAAGTCAATGGGGTCCATCAGTCGTTTGGTTACCGACTTTCTTCAAAATGTCTTTTGTGTTCAGCAGAAGAAAGAAAGTCATACAAATGTTTGAGGCTACTTGAGCCTTCATCAGCTTAAAGGGATACTTCACCGTTTTTTCATATTAAACTATGTTATTCCCTTAACTAAGACGAGTTGATGCATACCTCTCTCGTCTCAGTGCGTGCACTCAATCGCTCAGGCGCGCAGTGACACTTCGATAGCACTTAACTTAGCCCAGTTCATTCATTAGGGACCAAACAGAGATGAAGTTAGAAGTGACCAAACACATAAGCGTTTTCCCTATTTAAATACAGTTACACGAGTAGTTACACGACCGACCAAGTATGGTGACAAAATAAAACGTGGCGCTTTTCTAAGCGGGTAAAAAGGATAACTATAATGTATGGCGGAATAGCACTTGAAGTTGGAAGCACTTTGACTCGGCGCAGTAAAAAGTCACGTTGGTTCTAATGACAGAAGTGAGAGAGAGAGGATTTTACAAGCGTGACTTTTTACTGCGCCGAGTCGAAGTGCTATCAAAGGCTACGTTCACACTGCAGGGCTTAATGCTCAATTCCGATTTTTTGAAAAAATTCGTTTTTTTTTGCAAGGCCGTTCACATTTCCAATTAAATGCGACCTTTTGTGATCTCCTGTGTGAACGTGAAATACCCAGAAGTGACCCGCATGCGCAGAAGAGTACTCAACGGTCAACGACGTCACTTGTTGTTTGCGGAAGTAGCTAAACTTTAACTGTGATTCTCTCTCTCACACACACACACACGAGCGTGCGCAGCGACCGTTACAGAAGAGCCAGACAGCAGCCGCTGACCTATCTAATATCAGATTCAGCACAAATAAGTTAACATAACGTATATATAATGGCCGTGGGCTTTTTTTATTTTTTTTTATTAACGGGCTCGTCGAGGTCGACCCGTTCGGCAGTTTACCTCAGCTCGACGAATATGCAGTCTGTTTTCAAACCGACGACTACTTCAACGCAGAATTATGACGTTTTTCGCGTATCAATGACGTGCGAGTCGGATACATGCGACCTGGCCGTTCAGACTGAAGTCGCATTTCAAAAGATCGGATATGTATCGGATTTGGGACCACATACCCAAGTGGCCTGGGTCGCATTTGAAAAGATCGGCTCTGTGTCGTTCAGACTGTCATGAAAAGATCAGATACAGGTCGCATAGGGGCAAAAAACTATCCCTTTAAGTGCACGCACTGAGACGAGAGAGGTATGCATCAACTCGTCTTAGTTAAGGGAATAACAGTTTAATATGAAAAAACGGTGAAGTATCCCTTTAAAAGATTTCAGAGCAAATCACCTTTTCTTCGCTGAATGGTTGCTCCCAGCCAGTCTTGTTGGGCATTACATCCTTCAGCCCTGTCACAGACGCCTTGTCTGTACTTGGCTCATCATCCATTTCGACTGTGCTTTTACTTAAAGTCCCTAGCAATAAAGCATGTGAGTGTCATCTAACCCCAGTGTCAAATAACATTTCTGGAGAAGACAAATAATGACATTAAATTGCATTATGAAAAATTAAGTTTACCTGCAAGTGCTTGGCCATGCTCTTCCTGGACAACCTGAGTGCAACCAACTTCTCGCATCAGGGTTGTAGAACAAACACGTGACACATGTTCACTCCCATTTTGCTTTGTGTCCAAAACACGTGTGACTAAAAACATTATCAACAAACATTACAAAATGTTTCAGGCTACTCATTCCTCAGCTTTTAAGATTTCAACCTTCATAGAGCAATCACCTTTTCTTCGCTGAATGGTTGCTCCCAGCTGGTCTTAAACATTACATCCTTCAGCCCTGTCACAGACGCCTTGTCTGTACTTGGCTCACCATCCATTTCGACTGCTTTTACTTAAAGTCCCTAGCAATAAAGCATGCAAGTGTCAATTAACCCCAGTGTCAAATAACATTTCTGGAAAAGACAAATAATACATTAAATTGCATTATGAAAAATTACGTTTACCTGCAAGTGCTTGGCCATGCTCATCCAGGACAACCTGACTGCAACCAACAGCCTTGGTAAGCTGTTCTGTAAACCTAGTGTTAATCGCAACGTAGTAGTGGTGCAGCAGGTTTCGCATAAGAAACAAGTGATTTGTTGGCTTCATAACATTTAGGAAGTAATTGTTTTTTTCTCATTTGAGAAAACAACTGCTCCGCACACTGAGAATTAATTAACTCTTCCAGCCAACTCAGGCACAAGCTGTATTTTACGAAGTTTATCACGGGGATCCTTTGTGTTGTTTTCATGGAATCTGTCAGAAAGTACATAGTGATCAGATGAGCCAGTTAATGGATGCCCATTCACATCAGCAGGCATTTTCTTCTCTTTGAGCCATTCCAATGAAATCTTAAGTCTTCCCTCTTCTGCTGCTGCAATATTGGCATCATTTGGCTCCAAAAGCCGACCCTCGTGTGGGCTGAAGGGAATCATGTTTGGATTGCGGAGATTTGCATGAGTGGAAAGTCCTCTTGCAAAGTCATAAATGGATATGTTGGGAAGGTGTTTCCAGGACAGCAACATGTCAGCGAAGTCCCTTGGACTTTCAGCTCTTACCAGGACTTTAATGCTGTTAACAACACCGCAGGGGCACATAACAACTGCCCAGCCACCTAAGTGATAGATTGTTTCAAATTAATGATTGCAGCACTTAAAGTAAAAAAATAAAGAAATGTGTGTTTTCTATTATAAATTAAGATATATCTGTGCATACAAACCTGATGCACCCCAAACCTTTTGAAAAATTTTGTCATATGATGATCTGTTTTGCATTTCACTCCTCAGTCTCATTATGAGGTCCATCTTTGATCCCTTGTTATCTAACCCACATGATGCACATAACTGTCGGACAGCAGCCACCTATGAATTAAAACAACAAAAAAACTCAGAATTTATTAGAAATAAACAATGATAATAGAATACTGTTACAAAAAGGCAAACAAAACACTACACCTTCAGTGACATCAGCTCATCAATAAGCCTTTCCTCAGTTACTGGAACTTCAGATGCAGGATTAGGATTTGATGAATGTACTTTCTCCCATTCTGTATTTAAGACAGAGCCAGACTTCCTAGTATTCGATCCAATCCAGGGAGCCCAAAGGTGATAACTTGGTTTGACTGCAAAAGGATTGGGGTTTCCAGCTGCAAAAACAAAACAAAACAAAAAAACAAGTCATAATGTTGTTGCCAGTGATAACTCCACTTTTATTTCTAAAGTTTAACAACAAAATAAAGTTATACATAAATATAAAAATAAATGAATTAATATGTAATAATAGATCATGTCATGGGGTACACTCATAGCAGGTGTTTCTGGGATGTTTTTTCTAATTTGTGTGTGTGCATGTTGCATCCATGTGTAATGTCTCCCAGTGTAAAAGTTTAGGCATAATACCAGATAAAACAAATACCTGTGTCTGTGTAGTACTTTGATCCAAATGAATAAAATAACTTGCTCTCCACAAGACCTCTTGCAATAATCTCCAATCGCAGTGAATTCCAAAAAGCCTCCACATCCACCTGTCCATCAAAGTTTGCTGGTGGTTCTTCTATTTCACTGACTAACAAAATAAAATTACAAATACAATGCCAAGTCAAAACTTATAAAACATCACTATTTTTAATGATTTGAAGGAAGTCTCTTATGATCATCAAGTCTGCATTTATTGGAGCAGAAATTCCAATTTAAAATATGGCATTCTATTTTAATATACCATCAAAAATGATTTCGGTGTCAGTCGTTTATTTTTATTTCATTATTATTTCAGTGTTAGTCATCAGTGTCACATGAACTAATGTAATTTATTATGACAGAATGGGAAATATTTTGTATAACCTGAGATACTTTTTCAGGATTATTTGATGAATAAAAGACAGCTCAACTCAAAACTTCAATTGATGATTGATTCTAATAAGTTACATGCAAGTCAGGATATTTCAAATTCTAATTAGATCTGTATCATACCTGGCATGCTAAAAGCTGCTTTTCGATGAGCATCCATGATAACAACAGAGGGATGGAATCCACACTTTAAGCAGGAAAACTGGTAGTTGTGACCCAGTTTTACTTGGGAAACCACTCCATTGGATATTGAAAGTGCTTTTCAGACTCTTTCAACAGCGGTGTGAGACTAAAGAGGAAAAATTAGGTATTGACATTGTAGTGACAATAACATTAAACACTGTAAAGCAGGGGTGTCCAATCCTGCTCCTGAACGGCCACTGTCCTGCAGAGTTTAGCTCCAAACCTACCGGTAATTAATAAAGTCTGGTCCAGCTGATGATCAGGTTCTTACTAGGAATACAAAATCGGTTATAGAATGAAACTTTTGGCTCAAAAACTGACACATAGTGCATATAGGATGGACCACCAGGAGTCACATAGGATGCAAAACACACATTTTGTTCTTCAGCTTTTTTCTGAGCATTTAAGCACTGTCTTTTGCGTTCCTCTGAAAACCATTTGTGCTGTACCATTTCTCTTAAAGCCTCTTCATGCAGGACAACATTTCCAGCATCAGATCTGCAGTAATCCACTGGTTTTAAGTGTGTACACTGACAAGATCGCATTCCACTTCTTTTTTTAAAATCCATTACAGAATTGCAGACATCAAGTTCACAAGTCACCTTGTGTGAAATGCCCCATGTTTTTTTGATAACGTGAATGGGTATACAAGGGCCTTTAGACGATTTTGTAACAGCAAAAACGGCATTTTTTGGGTCAATACACTGACTTTGAAGGTGAGACTGTGCAGTGATATCAGGTTCAATATTCAAGTGTGCCCTTTGTATATGTTTCTTGAGGTTTTTTTTTAAAACGCACAGATTACAGTGGGGACAACATAATCTTTGCCCCTGTTCTCTACGAACATATTTCAAGCGGGTTTTATCGGTGGCATCACAAAGAGGTGCAAAAGACACCGTTTTGGTCACTTGCGGAGCGGTGTCGTCACTTTGAGCAGGAAAACTAACTGACTGGACCATCTTTGTGACTCATACTGTAATAGCAGTCTATAGAACTGAAAAACTCATTCCTTTACTGACTCATACTTTATGTGCTTTATAAAATCAGACTTTTTAATTAGGGTTTTTGAGCAGTGGAAGCAGTGAAAGTGCTTGGTTTGTCTGCATTCCAAGTGGCAGTCAAAGATGATCAAATCTAAAAGAATCATAAACATCAAACACAATTTAAAATAGGAAAATTCATATATAAAGCAAAACATGTTTGTCATAAGTTACCAATTATGATACGTTCACATCAACATTCACGTTATTATCTATAACCTTAACAAGTTATAACAGGCATGCATATCACAACTGAACTCATACTTACGTTCATGGCGAACCGCGCGAAGTCTGTGGCTTTGCAAATGACTGTGTATGCTGTGATATTCACATGGTCTAAAAACACTGAGAGCACAGAACGGACATCGATATAAATCGCCGACTCTGATGTCTTCGATGCAAATGGACTCATTAATTCTTCTCACTGTAACATGTGTCTGTCAACAACAATTAAATAATTACCCAAGCTGAAAGATGTAAAGCAAAGAGACCACAAAATATATCGCACATGTATTACCTCCGCCATCTTTCCGTCTAAAGGAAATGACGATTTTTTTTAGCTAAAGGGAATGACGTATAACTATGGTTACTGCTGATTGGCCAACGCAGTTGCCAGGAGGAAACTCCTTTGACCAATGAGAAACCTCTTGCCACGCCCCTACCTCCTGCCACGCCCCTACCTCTCTCCACGCCCATTACTCCAAGCTGCAGCTACCCCTGTCTCATATAAGTCGCACCTGAATATAAGTCGCAGGACCAGCCTAACTATGAAAAAAAGTGCGACTTATAGTCCGGAAAATACGGTACTGATTTTTATTTAGAAAAAAAACTGAAAAAAATCATTAACGAAAGAAACTAACACTTTAAAGTTGAAAAATGAACTATAATACATATATACAAGTCTTTTTTTGTGACATTGGGTTGCACAGTCTTCATTTAGGACACTTTTTTTCATACACGCACACATACAAATGCACGCATTCATAGGCACGCACACTCTCAGAAAAAAAAAGTTACAAAAGCTGTCACTGAGACAGTACCTTTCAAAGGGGTTCTAATATGTACCATTTAGGTACTAATATGTACACATTTGGTACCAATATGTACCTTTGAGGGATTTATATGCACTCTTTAGGTACAAATTGGTGTACCTTTTGAAAAGGTACCGCCACAGTGACAGCTTATACACATGCACGCACTAGATGCTTGGATACGTGAAAGAGTAACGGCCTCCGCCTCCCAAATTTCATCAAAAAATATCCCAATCCCCTCTTCTGCTGTCTAACACTTCTTTCGTCATGTATTTGTTCGTTTCTTTTATTATTTTATGTAATCCAAAACACTAACCTGCCGCGCGTCGTATCTCTCTGTTCAAATCCTTCCATCCCGCGCTGCTGTCATTTGAAGACGGAAAGCATGACATTACCGTAATAAGCCGCATATTGGCGAAAAGCGCATGATGTCTACTTTCAGGAACTATTTGAATTATTTTGATAGTGCAAACGGTTGAAGGTTACAGTGAAATGAATACAGCTTGGTTGGCTGTGTCGTCGACGACACATCCAGTTTTATACCTTTTCTATGATATCGATTTTTAAGTTCTGAATTCGAATTCGGGTCAAAAAAGTGGGTAAAGTTTAAAATGTTCTAAAAAAAAAGTCACAAAAAAAGGAAATTACATTATAGAGGACCCCTGCAGACCCTTGGGACTGTTTCCCTTACTTCTTCACCACCTGCCACGTATTTGACAAGTTTGGACGACTGTACTCCAACGCTGGCAATATTGTATGAGATAGCCGAGTGGAAAATAGACAGAATTAATAAATACATTAAATGAAATATCCAATTATGGATACCTGGCTCCTGGCACCTGGCACCTGCACCATCTCTGTTGAGTGTAAAACTTTTTCTTTTTTTTCAAACTGCTGACATCCAATCAATGTGCTTATCATTTCAGCCCTTCAAGACCGTCTTCACCACCTGCCACGTCTTTGACAAGTTTGGACGACTGTACTCCAACGCTGGCAATATTGTATAAATTAAATGAAATATCCAATTATGCATCATTTGTTTGTCTGGTTCAGAAAGTACGAAGGTGAGATGGGGTGCTATCACGCTCGTAGAAGGACTCAAAAGTTGGCCTTGGTGATGGCTTTTGGAAAAGCTTTCACTCAGATTATGATGTAGCACCTGGCTAAAAACAGAGTTTCAAAGGCATTCTTCTTTATTTTCTTGACCTGTAAATACATCTAATTTGGCATTCTTTTATTAGATAATGAGACTTTCTAGGGATGCACAATATATCGGCATAAATATCGATATCGGCCGATGTTCGTCATTTTTTAACCTATCGGCATCGGTCCGATGAGTAAAATTGGGCCGATAACCACAACCGATGTATCCATCTAGTTGCTGTGTCGGGAGAGGGAGGGGGAGGGGGATTTGGTCGTGTGAATTTGTTTGCAGGGATTAAAGTTCTCCGTCGCTACAACGGATTTCCGTTAATTGCAGCAAGTCTATGACGGATTTCCGTCAATTGCAGGGTTCCAGTATGTCCTTAATCTCTTAAATTCACTTTTCATAAATTTAAGGCCGTAAATACCCAGCTAACACACGACGTAACAGTTACGTAATGTATTCGTACTTTTTGGTCACATCATGACTTTACTAACTGACAACGTAACTACAACGTCGCATGCTCGGAATTTCATTACCATCATATTACCAACCCACAACGTCGTCAGTACGTCCTCCTAAGGTTATAAGATAACCAACAACGTCCCAGATACGTACTCTATTCGTAATAACTTGGTAATTTCATGACTTACTGGCAACGTAACTACAACGTCACGGGCCCGTAATTTCATTACCATCATATTACCAACCCACAACGTCGTCAGTACGTCCTCCTAAGGTTATAAGATAACCAACAACGTCCCAGATACGTACTCTATTCGTAATAACTTGGTAATTTCATGACTTACTGGCAACGTAACTACAACGTCACGGGCCCGTAATTTCATTACCATCATATTACCAACCCACAACGTCGTCAGTACGTCCTCCTAAGGTTATAAGATAACCAACAACGTCCCAGATACGTACTCTATTCGTAATAACTTGGTAATTTCATGACTTACTGGCAACGTAACTACAACGTCACGGGCCCGTAATTTCATTACCATCATATTACCAACCCACAACGTCGTCAGTACGTCCTCCTAAGGTTATAAGATAACCAACAACGTCCCAGATACGTACTCTATTCGTAATAACTTGGTAATTTCATGACTTACTGGCAACGTAACTACAACGTCACGGGCCCGTATGTTGGATATTTTGATTTAGCCTTTTTCTCAAATTTGAGTTTAACTGGAGTGCACAGAGCTGAAAACATGTTGCCATGAATACTGGCATGCTTGATAAGTGGTAAAAGTTGGTTACTTATGTTTTATGGTAGCCCTGTAACCTTGTTATTTGGAAATAAAATACATTCTGAAAATAAAGGAAGAAATTCAGTATGTACAAACTTTTATCATCTCAGAACATTTTTTAAAAACACATATCGATATCGGTAAATATCGGTCATCGGCCATAACAGAAAAATTTATATCGGATATCGATATCGGGCAAAATTTTCATATCGTGCATCCCTACATGGCACTGCAAAGGAAACTCCGCCTACCACTTCACCTCTGCCAAAAAAAAATATATATATAAATATTTGTTTGTATTATTATTGTTAGTGGCAATGGTGTACAATTGTATTGTTATTTATTATAGCATTTATTTTAATAATTATTATTATTTACATTATTACATTTTATCTCTTACCCACTTCCAAATCAGGCAACTTATGATCAATGCGGCAAATCTCGTGTTCAAGTTTAAGATGAATCTGAGGTGAAATCCTTGTGGGAAACTAATTCCTCTCAAAATGCACTGTAGTACATAACTAAAACTTACCATAGTTGGGACAGTAATGAGTGCCACCCTCAGAGGTGCAGTACATCTGAGCAGCAGCCGCCATTCTTTGTTTTCAAGTAGCAGGGAATTCACACGGAACCGTCACAACTCTGTCGTCATTATGTTAAGCCCCACCGACTTTATACACAATTTGATTGGCCTGACTAGAGTTTGGTTTTTCCAGCTCGAAAGTCAACGGAGAGTTGCTAGACTACCCTGGTTGCAAAATAAATTTTGCTGTCGCTAGGGTGCGTCTAGATTTCTAGTCTATTGCTGCCAGGATTGACACAAGTAAACTGGGGAGCAGAATTATACATCAGTTTCCACAAGAAAAGCAGTCAATAAAATGAGACATAAAGAACAGACTAACGTTGTTGTGAGATATTAATTTTATCTGGCTAATCAGAGGCCAAACTAAATAGGGAAAAAATAACTAAGAAACAGATTTTAGAATACATAATTGCATAAATGATCTAGTGAATGCACCAAAAGTTCTTACCCCTCTGTCCTGGGTGGCATAGTGCCAGGTATAAGGAGTCGCATTGACGACCTGGGCCCCCATTATTCAGGATATTCTGTTACAGTAAACATTAAACATTGGTGGATGGTATGGAGAGGTGCCTTTCCAAGTTGGGAGAATATGATGTGACCATATCTGTTTTGGCAACCGACTGCCACCCATCAGTGCAGAAAGTCATGTGTCAGGAATATAAATCCATACAGCATGAATATGACCTCTGGCACATTGTTAAGTCTGTCAAAAAACGACTGCTGCAGTGCCACAACGAAGAGTTGTTTGAGTGGATCAGAATGATCACAAACCACCTCTGGTTTTGTGTCACAACATGTAAGGGAAGTGCGACAAAGTTGAAAGAGAAGTGGATCTCAATCCTGCATCACATTACCAAGGTGCACCACTGGGTATCTGGTGAGACAATGACCAGGTGTGAGCATCCTACCTACACCCCTGAGGAAGAGAGTCAGCATCCATGGCTCCTCCCTAGCTCTGCTGCCTTTCAGCACCTGCAGAAGATAGTGCTTGACAAGCAGCTCCTGAAGAAATTGGAGAAAACCATACTGGGCATTCACACAGGACAGCTAGAGAGTCTTCACTCCCTGTACACGAAGTACGTCACAAAGAGGAAGACATTTCTGAGGGAGAGTTTGGAGGCACGTCTGCGGGTTGCTGCACTGCATCACAACAGTAATGTGGACCGAAAGACAGCTAAAACGAAGGAAGGTGAGGAGCAACAAACACCAGTACTCCAAGTCTGCTCAACAGTATGTGGTGACCCCACTGAAGGTGGACAAGGATTATACCTTCAGGAAGAACATAGTGGCAGGAGTGATCAATAGGTGCAAGTCGACATCCATCCGGGCAACATTGCAGGAGCTGAAAACGGAGACTGTTATCACGCTGGCCCAGCACAAAGGTGTGGAAAAAACAGAGAAGGCGGTGTCTGTTGCCAAGCATCTGAGCAGATTCGCATCCTCACAGCCCCGTAACAAAGTAACAAACCCTGACTGAAGAAGAGCAGAAAGAACTGTACAATCCTGTACATTATCAAAAATTAATTTCCTTGATTGTTCCATGATTACATTGTATATTAGAATTAATTTAGAGAAAAAAATATTTTTTTCTAAATGAGTTATATGGATTTACATTGTAAATGTCCCATCATTTACATTGTAAACTTCCCATCATTTAAAGTACATTATTAGTGCAAGTCTGAGCTCAGTTCAGTGTCAGACAAGCTCTTGTCATTTAATCACTATGCCTATAAAATAATTATTTATGTTAAACTTTCAAATGTGTATTAGAGTCTTTACTCTATTAGAGTGATTGTTTAAACATACAAGGCTTTACATCCATGGTCACAGTATACTGAGCCAGTACCTCAACCACATAGCTTGACTTACCTGCATTGCTGTTAAATATTCACATTCCTTCTCAAAACTACTAAATAGCATTTAAATGCACATTAAACCATTCGATGAAATATTACAATAAATCCATTTAATGGAAAACATTGAATGCAACTTAAAATTCATCATATGCGTATTCAAAACCATGATATTCCAGGGATGGAAAAACAGCCCTGATGGAGCCAACAACACAGGCTGGAATCGGAATCCGGTTCTTCTTCCCCAAATGCCCCCTGGCCCAAAGGGTAAACTGCCGGTATGCAGTCAAGCTAAAGAAACTGATGAAAGAAAGAAATGTATTGGTTAGGTTTAGTATAACTACATGTATTCATACATGTACTCTCCAGAACTGTTAGCTATTCATGCAGATCCACATGATTTAGTTCATAAAATAGTTGTTTACATCTGGTTGTGTAACAAGCTTCCAGAATAAGGTGACAGTCAGTTAACAGGGGAGGTCTGCTGATTGTTGTTTTCACCACAGGGCCACAGAATTCTGTTCAATACAGTTTGCCTGTATGGGTTTAGCACTGCAGAATAACGTTGGTAATGTAATCTAGCACATTACATTATGTATTATTTGTATCTGCTATCAATTACAAGAGGGTGAATAATTTCTGTCAGATTACAGAATATGGCTGCTGTGTAGTGATGATCTCACACAAAAGTTATTGACAATAAACCTGGCTGAATGAAGGAATATCCCAACATCAAACTGTCTACACCACGGTGTTTTGACCGCAAACAACTAACGTTAGGTACAGTCAATATTAGCTAACAGCTGTAAGCATGAACTAGCTAACGCTAACTTAAGTGTTTAGCTAACTTAGTGAAGTTTATTAGTACCAGACAAAAAGACGACGTCTAACGTTATATGTAAACAAACTGCACATGGAAACATTGTTCGCAATGTCTGCCATCATATTCCTGTCTCACACACCGGGACGAATTTCGCGCGCGATATTCGCCGACGTTTAACGCCTCGTGACTAAACAAAGGGCGCCAATGTGAGTGTGCACACCGACGCGAAAAACGCCACGCAGCGTAATTTTTTTTTAAACGCCTCGGGTTCGTTTTTTTGGTTTGACGCGCTGCGTCAAAAACTATCCGACCAATGAGATTGGCGCTTTTGCTCACGTGTCTGGAGCTTCTGAAGTTACAGTAAAACACAACTTGGGGGCGCTCAAACACAAAACGGTCTTGCCGAGCACACATACGAAGATATACGCCAAGTAGCGTCTCTGCCGGGAAGAAATGACGAGGAAGATGCAAGGCAAGATGAATGTAGAGCTGCTGGTCTCGTTGGTGTCGGAATAAAGAACTATATGACAAACGCGACAGCGACTACAAAAATCTTGTTAAAAGAGAACTGTTATGGAGTGGTATTGCAGGGTATAGACTGTTATGGAGTGGTATTGTATTTCTGTTTTACATTAAGCGCCAGCTAATGTCAGGGAATGAATTTGCATGTTCACTCGGCTCATCGTCAGCGAAAAACGCTTGGGTGTGAACACAAAAAACGCGTTGAAAAACGCTGGCGAATAACACGCGCCGATATTCGTCCCGGTGTGTACGGGCCTTAATGATGCTTCTTCCAAGATGTTTCCCATCATTGTATTCTGGAGGCCAGAAACGCAAATGTCAGCAGACACGTGTATCAGTGATAAAGTTTATGGTACTGTTTGGTTGATTGATGGTAGTCTGTGGTAGTATGTCCTGTAAGTATTGTGTGTGTGTGCATATGTGTTTATGGGTGACAGCCTGTGTATGTATTATATTACTTGTGCAACAGCATACACTGTAGTGTATGTGTCCAAGACAAATTTCCTTCGGGGCAATAACATTTATCCTATCCTGCAGTTTTACCTGCAACCTGAAAACAAAGACAAAACACCCAAGGATGAGGCAGTGCTCTTGCAAGCGGTCTTGGAAGGAGGACCAGGTTAGGATTAGAAATTGCTGAATTGCCGATGCTGAAGAAATTCATTTCAACTGAACCACCATCACATCCAAAGAGTGGCGATGTGTTTCTTTACAAAAATTCACTGTCAAATAAATCTCACATGGATCTTAGATTAGATCAAATATGGTAGCAATAATCTTCTAATTATCAGGACATTTGAAAACATGGGGAAGAGTTCTGAATGCTACAATCACATTAGAAATCCTGAATATGAAAAAGGCATTTACTCTCTGCAAACACATTTATATTTGATTCATTACGTGGGGAATGAGAGTGCACATGTACCACACAAGAATGGAAATGCCGAGTTTTTATTAACTCCAAAATATAAATAAAAAGGTTATCTCTGACATATTTCTCAATGACCAAGGTCAAGACCCTTTATGCATCTAAAAACCTGTCCTGGCTCAAATCGGGGCACATATGTAACTCAAGCTGAACTTAAGTCTCAGCTGGTTTAAGCTGGAAGTAGCTGGTTTTAGTTGGTCTCCCATCCTGACTTAGTTGATCAAGCTGGTTTCCCAGCCTGGACAAGCTGGTGAACATCTTACCTAATTACGAATTAATCAGATTCCATGTTCCATGTACAGATAAGGTTAACTAGAAGGGTAGATTAGCATCATAGTTAGGCTGGTTAGATGGTACAGCCTAAACTATTCTAGTTGTTAATAAAATAATATATCTGAACCGTATTAAACAAAATGATTCAAGTAGTTACACAAATAATTTATAGCATAAATCTTTAGCATGCCTGCCCTGGACTCAATTCAGTTTGAGACACAGCAGCACTACACCAAAACATCTGCACTGTGGCACACATTCCCCCCACACCCTAGACACCCCCTCTTCCTCATCAACACCCCCTCACCCAAACCTTTCACAACCACACACCCATCCACCCACCATCCCACAAACCCATTCATGCCACCACACTTTCCTCACCCAACTCATACCCATACAGTCTCCATTCCCCCCACAACATCCACACCCCTCCCATCAACTACACCCACAACCCAACCCACTCTTTACACAATTGTATACCCATCTGTACCACACACTCTTTCCCACATCCAAGCCAAAAGTTTTGAGATGTAATCTAATTTTTCTATTCATTCATTCATTCATGTACTTTATTTAACCATAACCTATTTTGTTTAAATGGTTTTACATTAGTTGATAGTTTTAATGTTTGTAAAACTGTTAAGTTTAGATATCTTTATTCATAGTCATCCATTTATACTCGCTTATTGATCAATAAAATATCTAGAACATAATTAAACACCTTCAGATGTATATTTAATTCCATTGGGGTATAAAGAATAGATTACTATACATAAACTTTTTAACTTTATATTAGCAATAAATACAAGGAACAACTATCAGAGGCATGTTTCTAAATTACTGTAGGCCACTTCTAAAAAAAAAAAAGAAGAGAAAAAAAAGGAAAATATGGAACAAAGACGTGAGACATGGGGAAGAGTTCTGAAATGCTACAATCACATTAGAAATCCTGAATATGAAAAAGGCATTTACTCTCTGCAAACACATTTATATTTGATTCATTACGTGGGGAATGAGAGTGCACATGTACCACACAAGAATGGAAATGCCGAGTTTTTATAAACTCCAAAATATAAATAAAAAGGTTATCTCTGACATATTTCTCAATGACCAAGGTCAAGACCCTTTATGCATCTAAAAAAACTGTCCTGGCTCAAATCGGGGCACATATGTAACTCAAGCTTAACTTAAGTCTTAGCTGGTTTAAGCTGGAAGTAGCTGGTTTTAGTTGGTCAAGCTGGTTTCCCAGCCTGGACAAGCTGGTGAACATCTTACCTAATTACGAATTAATCAGATTCCATGTTCCATGTACAGATAAGGTTAACTAGAAGGGTAGATTAGCATCATAGTTAGGCTGGTTAGATGGTACAGCCTAAACTATTCTAGTTGTTAATAAAATAATATATCTGAACCGTATTAAACAAAATGATTCAAGTAGTTACACAAATAATTTATAGCATAAATCTTTAGCATGCCTGCCTGGACTCAATTCAGTTTGAGACACAGCAGCACTACACCAAAACATCTGCACTGTGGCACACATTCCCCCCACACCCTAGACACCCCCTCTTCCTCATCAACACCCCCTCACCCAAACCTTTCACAACCACACACCCATCCACCCACCATCCCACAAACCCATTCATGCCACCACACTTTCCTCACCCAACTCATACCCATACAGTCTCCATTCCCCCCACAACCTCCACACCCCTCCCATCAACTACACCCACAACCCAACCCACTCTTTACACAATTGTATACCCATCTGTACCACACACTCTTTCCCACATCCAAGCCAAAAGTTTTGAGATGTAATCTAATTTTTCTATTCATTCATTCATTCATGTACTTTATTTAACCATAACCTATTTTGTTTAAATGGTTTTACATTAGTTGATAATTGTAATGTTTGTAAAACTGTTAATGTTTAGATATCTTTATTCATAGTCATCCATTTATACTCGCTTATTGATCAATAAAATATCTAGAACATAATTAAACACCTTCAGATGTATATTTAATTCCATTGGGGTATAAAGAATAGATTACTATACATAAACTTTTTAACTTTATATTAGCAATAAATACAAGGAACAACTATCAGAGGCATGTTTCTAAATTACTGTAGGCCACTTCTAAAAAAAAAAAAGAAGAGAAAAAAAAGGAAAATATGGAACAAAGACGTGACTAACCCCAAAAAAAAGGAAAATATGGAACAAAGCCGTGACTATAGTTTGCCTTTCTAAGTTTTACTAGTTGAAAAGTGACAAATTAATAATCGAAATGATTTCTCTTTCAACTCTGCTTCAGTGACTGGCTCAAACAAAGGGAACCTGAAAAAGGAGGGAGAGAAGAGGGAGAAACAAGTGGGGTATTACATATCACAATAAATACAAGACATCATAAAAAAAGAAAGGAAACATGAAAATGTATAAATGTCTATAATTCTTCACCTCTACGTTTATATAGTTTTTAGCATTTGAATAATTTCAATTAATAATTTTGTACATAACTGTTAGCATATCAATGGGTTGTTGTTTAAGGGGCTGAAAGATCCAATAAAAACAATTTGTTTGAATGGTTGCTTGTGCTCCTGAAGATTATTTAAAGTGTACTTGGAATTGTTTACATTATTTGTCCCAACACCCAGTGGTAAGAAAAATAGAGAAGACATAGAGTCAGCCAACCTGACCAGCTAAAAAAAAGTGTTCAAAACCCCTCTAAAACCAGCCTGATAAACCAGCTATGACTAGGCTGGGAGACATCTTAGGCTGGTTTTAGCTGGATTTTTCAGCAGGGATACCAGTAATCTCCATATGTAACCTGAAAAAAGTCCAGAACACTGTATATGGTCAACAATGCAACTAAAGAATCTCACAAGATGAACTGGTTAGTTTCCATTAATTGTCATACCAACTACCCAGTTTCACTGCTGGACCTTCAATATTAGGCATGCCAGATATGGTAGATGTGGTATCACAGTGATTCACTGTGATAAGTGATAATCGATGACACAACATTTCGGATCAGGGATTTTTGTGCCTGTGCTGGCTGTGAGAAACACTGTACTGGTCAGTTACCCGGTTGATGCAGTTACAATTAATGTAAACATCTGTTTTTGGTTGAAACCTTGGGAAAGCTGTGAATGCACTACAACAAAATACCAGTGACAGTTGGCAGAGAGAAAGGAATCGTGGATGCTTTGGAAAAAACAGGTTCCAAAATAAGTGTAATGTTCTGCCTTAACCACGTATAAATTGTTATATACTGGGTAAATGGACATGGTAAGGGATGGTGTGAAGGTCCTACAACACAGGTAAATAGTTCCTCCTCTCCAGAAGAGATTGATGCCCACTCTTATGCCTTCACAAACAGATTATGTTTATAACTATGATCAACAAAAGTGTTGGGATCAGGTTAGTGATTTTGGGGAATTCTTGACAGAATTAGTTCCAGGCGTCAAGAGTGTTGACTCGAACTGCAGGTGTTTAAGTAAGTACAACATTTATTGAAGATAGCATGATATTATTTTCATGGCCATAAACACTAATATCCTAAGCTGATTCAAGACTTCTATACAAGCATGTAGCTGTAATTGGCATGATTAGGGAATCAAGTTATGTCCTGTTACATCCTACATAACTCTAGGTGCTTCTAGAGGACGCAGTGATATAAAGGATTTAAAATATCATCCTATATGTGTAACCGGTCCTACTCGACCTGCTCCGAGCGGGATTCTTTTAAAATACTTGCTGCTGTTATCCCTGATTGTCCGTCTTTGCTGAGTTATAACTTGTTGTTACATCAATGAAGGCATGTCCTGCTCCTTGCCCATTACCTAAATCTAAAATCATATCAACGAGTTCCTTTGCCCATATAATCTTTAAGCGAATAAGGTTAAGCGTATTTGGCTTAATGTCCGCAGTGGAGGGGCTCGAAGAAGCAGCTTCAACCCAAGCTTAGATACACCCCCCAGTGGGACTACTAATGCTTGGATGATGAGTATGAGATGCCTAAATTATATTGGTGGAGTTAGGGAGGTGGAGGGATGCCAAAACAGCTGATGCCAAAGCAAGGTGATCAAGCGGCTGCTTATATGCTCTGGCAGTTAATTTAAAAATTAGATGGGTTCACTCCTCCCGAAATTACGTTTGTGAACTTCCCTTAAAACTTCCCTTCCCTTTTTTTTTATTTTTATTAATATATAACCTTGAATGAAAATACCATATTAAAGAGTAAATGCAGGATTTAAATTGTTTTGCAAGACATAAGGGCACAAATTTTGTAGAAAACGTGACAGTTTCCTTGACCGTGTTCAAAAAACACTTTTTTTCGCATCGCATCATATTACGTCACGAGAGGGAGTCGTTCACCATCGCGTCATATTACGTCACGAGAGGGAGTCGTTTAACAGGCTCTGCGTTTGCTCGTGCCTGGGTGCGTTATGTTCCGAAAAAACGCGGTAGTGTGTAGCATTCACTTTAGACCAGATGATTATAATCCCTGCGGTATGATGGAGTTTAACATGGGATGCCGAATCTGTTTGGCTCAGTGTAACCTTAGACCTTCACATCGTTCATCAAGTAAATTAACATTACGCCTAGCTAGAATTTATGTACATGCCACGATCTGTTTACATAATGTAGGAGGACAAATAATTAGTAAAATCTTTCTGTATGATGCAGGCAGGAACAACACCAACACTATCTTTGACCTTATGATTAGTTTTAACACATAACTGAATAAACACATTTAGATTGTTACAGAGTTGTTGTTTGGGATTGCAGTAGGATGGACATAGGTACCTAAGCAGTGGCATATGCTGTCGCACAATTATATAAAGTGGACTGAATTTTTTTTTTAGCTGTCCAGGAACACACCAAGATGGTCACTGTGGGGACTCAGACAGAAAGGTTTGAGAAACAAACCTCAACTCCACTGACCAGTCCTGTACACAGCGATGATCCAGACAGCAACATAGTGTTGGCCCAGATCCGGCCCACATCTGGTAAGCATTGAATCTACATGTTCCAAGTAGCACCTTGAGTTAGAGGGTCTAAAGCACAGCATAAAGTTTCTGACTGAGCAACATATGCAAGTGTCAGTCCTCATCACAGACAGAAATCGGCAGGTAAAGACACGCACATGTACACACAAAAAATCTTGATGCTCACTATATTTACAGCTAAAATCAAATGTTCTTATAATCAATGTGTTGTGTCCTACGTTCTAGGTTGCCAATTTGGTGCGGGATGAGTTGCGTCCAAAAGGAATAAGCCATTTCTTCGACGTCTGGCATATTGGCAAAATTATGTATCTTGCAGTTTTGTTTAGGTTTCCTATAATATATATATACTTTTTTCCTTTTTACCGTTTTGTGTTTCTGTTCTGAAACTGCTGCAAAGGAGAGGGAGTGCAAAGATCTGAAGCTGTGAAGGCCAGCTGTTATTAACCACCTCTACTGGACTAAAGCTTCCACTCCTAATGGAGATGCAGATGTGATGGAGGCCAAGTGGAAAAGCATGGTCTACCATGTTCAGGACATCCACGAACATGGCACTGCTATGTTTCCCTGCTGTGCACATCCACCTCTGGAGGGGAAATCAAGGAACAAGGAGTGGCTGGAACCAGGTACACACACTGTGTTCATCATGTGGCTGAAAATGTATAGTGTATCTTCATTGTGCTTGTTTTTCCAAATAGTGGCTGTTTGACATTTCAGAGACATCGTTGCAACTCTCAAGCTAGCCACGTCACAAAATAAACAAACTGGGGTCGTTTCCCGTACAACGACGTAACTCGCTGGTTAACTACCATAGTATGATGCATCGTTGAAGAAATCAACTAGCTAGTCACGACTGTTTCCGAAACCATATTGTTGCAAATTGGTTGTTCAACCACGTTGGTTAATGATGTCACGCAGGTGGTGGAGTAATAACTTCTATTGGAACAATGTTTTTCGGGAAACACAGACTCGCTGCACTATTCTGACAACGACGGAACTTGGAACCACCATAGTTGGCTAACGATGCTTTTGGGAAACACAACAATGGTTGTTTTCAAGATAAAACCCTCATTGACTAATAACACAACGAAGATATGAATGAGAGGTGCATATTGTGTTTACCGTCATTTGATTTCAAACAGCCAAAGAGTAAAAAAACAAAACAAAAAAACATGACCAAGATCTGATATCTAAAATATCAGGGCTGTTTTGGCAGCAAAAGGAGGACCAACACAATATAACCTGATTGGTGTATATTTTAACAGTTGCAATGTTGTGTTTTGAGTTAGTTATTAACACTTGTGTACATCTGTTTTACAAAATGTGCCTTGTCTTAATTTAATTCATGAACATATCCTATATAAACTTGTAATGTAATGCATTTGTGTTTGTTATTAGTATGCAGTAGGGTGGTCCTTATTTTTAAAGTCTCCAATTGTCATGCTCTTAACCCTTAAATTGTTCCTTTATATAAGAAAATACAGCATGCCAATTTTTATGGCAGTAACATAATAATTACTGGTAGCTCAATAGCTTTAAACTTTCTGAGATTTTGATGATTTTCGTAAAAACAGATCATTTGAATTGGTATTGTACCTGGCTAGTAAAATTCCCCAAAAATCTCCATAAAAGCATCTAATGCACCATATATTCTAAATATGTATTTTAGATGCATATCTCAGTTTACTTATTGTTATTGTAGAAACTAAATCCAAATTAATACATCAATGACCCGGTTTAGCAGATTTACCTTTCCTGGTGGAATCAATACATATTTCTATTGATGATCACCTTGGTTATTGTTTGGGTTTAGAGCACATTTTTTGGTTTAAAAAATTACATTACTTTCCTTGAAATTGACCCGGAACTTTGGCCGAATCAACAGATTATCAGGAGGCACAGGCAACCATACATGCAATGAAAGTAGTCAATGATCACGCCGAGAGAGGAGTGGCTCTGATTCAAGAACACAATGGCTATCTCACACACTCTGAAGAACAATTGCAGTTTCTCCTTCATGTGGTGGAAGATCACCGACGGATCTATCCAGACTGTAAAAAGTCAACACTGGCAGCTGAGCATCAGAAATGAGGGACTGTTGAAAACTTTGTGCTTTTTTTGAGATTGTTGTCATTGTTGTCATGTCAGTGTTGCTCTGATTTCAATAAAATGTAGTTCATTTGCAGCAATTTTTTATATTACTTGAATATCACAATAACGCCGCACAGCTTAACATAAGCAATCTTCTACATGATTGAGCTACCTCTAGATATCTTTTTTTTTTGTCAACATTTTTGCATATTTCTAATTTTGAAGTTAAAAGGAACAGTTTAAGAGGTTAAGACACTAACATTTTGCACAAAAAAGTCTGCAGCCAAAACTTATTATTATCATAATTAGTTCTCTAATTCATTTTCAATTTGTACAAAACCACTTTAACTTTTAAGGTTTGTGTTGGCTGTTTCTACATATGAAGTCTTTATACAGTAAGACAATTGTGATTGTGATTATTTTTGTATTCATTGTCACCAAAATGAGGCCATTTAAAGTCTATATAAAGTCCCTCTTCCTCTGGAAACTGTCTCCTAATGGCTGACCCACACAACACATGCAGGTAAGGGTCTAAATACTAGCTTTGCTATTGCCTGACACATGATACAGGGTTCCTACACATTTCCATTTTAAAATTCCATACTTTTCCAGACTCAAATTTCCAGACCCTACAGATTTGTCTGACCCATATTAAGTATAAGTCAATTAATACCAAACCCAGTCAAGTTCAAAGCAAAGCATTTTATTAAAACTGCAATGCTAAAATTGTGATTTTGTCTATTTAAATAACTGTAAATGTCCCCTACAGAAACAGAAGGGATGTTCATGTACAATTAACCAGAAAATTAGAAATAGAGATAAAGTCCATCGACATTGCTTAATTGGCTATTAGATACAGCACACTTGTAAAGACTGTTTAACCAATAGGCTTTTCATTTTTGGGTGAACTATCCCTTTAAGAACACCACCATTGACTCGTTTTTTTCCTCAAACCAAACTTGCTTTCTCAAAACTACAAAGTGCTGTGTTAACCACTGTTGAACTGTGAACAGTAAGGGACACACACAGGTCTGACCTCTACTGCCATAGCTAGGCTACAAGTTTTTTGTCATTTCATTGATTTTCATTTAAATATTTTTGTCATATTTCAGTAGCTCTTGTTCTTTATCTTTTTGCAGCTTTCCTAAGGCCAAATATTTTTTGCAAGCACCGAGATATTGTCACTGGCTTCATCTGCGGATGTCAGAAGTGCATTTATGTTATTGTGAAGCTTTCCTCTCTTCATCTTCATTTGGTCCACCTCATCATGTAATACTTGCTGTTTCTTTGTTTGTTGTGTGTGCTCCTTCTTTTTGTTTTCCTCATCGAGGTATGCATGGTATTTCTTTCATGCACAGTCAGCAGACTGTAGTAGTTCTTTGGTCATCCCTACATTAGCTACCCCACCCACATGGTGCAGGTGGTCTACTATTACCCGCCGGGCAATCAAGGTTCTCTCCTTCATGCTTGCAACAGTGATGTTCTTATTAACAGAGAACCCCTTTTTCCACTGAAGCCTGACCATGGGACAGCAGGAGAATCTTTTGGACGATTTCCCACAGATCTTTGAATGCATGCTCTTTTGCCAGCTGTGCATGAAAGAGGTGTCCAGTCTGGAGCATCTTCACTCATTTAGCAGACCACAGCAAAGTCTCTGAACTGGTTGAGGATTGTGGATCCAGCCATGCCTAGTTTCTAACCAGTGTGCACTTCAGAGGGCATTTCTCTAGCAGGTTTGTGACAAGGAATTCCTTGGTCTCTTTTCTTAACTGTGAGGACATCTAGCTCAGAAACCTTCTTCCTCACCCTCAGCTCTGAAAGTTGTTTGTCTGCAAAAATCCTATGTTGATAAGGGAGGCATCGTTATGATTTGATCAATCTTTGAAGTCTTCTGAGAAGAGCTTCACTGCGGTCTTCATCCTCTTAAGTACATCATCTTTGACAAATCTCTGGAGAAAGTGCATCAATGTGGTAAAAAGATAATCTGCCAGAAAAGGTAGCGTGGGCTTGTCAGTTTGATACTTTATTAGAAAAGGCTGGCATTCTTGAGCAACTGGGAGGAAGATGTTGGCTTTTACCTAAAACATGAAGTCAGTGCATGCCTTCTCAACAGACTCAAAAGACTTGTTTTTTTGGACGTGGTATCTTAGAGGCCTTAACATTAGCAACATATGTCTGGATCTGTGGCCATATTGTAATGGCTCTTTCTAACACTGTGACATTTTCAAGCCATCTATGTTGACAGTACCTGAGAAAACAGTTTAACCTGTTACTTTGCTGTAATCATCATGCCTGGCTGGGGTGTCGTTGAAAGCCAATAAAGGCAACTTGCTCAATGTCCCAAGCGGTTGTACTGCTACCAGCTTTAGATGCATCACATGTAGCCCACAACTCCCTATGTAGAGGAGTTTGGAGCCAGTCTCCTCTTCCTCTTTCTTGCTTTTATTTAATAAACCTCTTTCCACAGTCTAAAAACCGCAATTTCTTTTCCTGATGATTTAGTACATGTTTGAGGACTCTTTGATATGTCTTCTCACAATAAAGACACGTGAAGCCTCATGTGATTGTTAAAGTTTCCTTTAAATCTGAAACTCTTTCCACAATGATGGCACGTGTAAGGCTTCCTCCGGTGTGAATTCTCATGTGGGTCTGAAGGTTTCCTTTAGCAGTGAAGCTCTTTCCACACTGAGGGCAGGAGAAAGGCTTCTCTCCGGTGTGAACTCTTATGTGATCCCTAAGCAATGCTTTGAATGTGAAACTCTTTCCACAGTGATGGCACATGTTAGGCTTCTCTCCAGTGTGAGTTGTTACATGTTTCTTAAGGTGATTCTTGTCTGTGAAACTCCTTCCACACTGAGACAAATAAAACAGTTCTCCCTTAAGTGAATATTCATGTGGTACCTAAGGCTTTCTTTACATCTGAAACTCTTTCCACACTGAACACATATGAACGGCCTCTCTCTAGTGTGAATTCTCATGTGAGTATTCATATTTCCTTTTTGTGAGAAACTCTTCCCACACAGTTTGCAGCTGTTAGGGCTCTCTCCAGTGTGAAGACTCATGTGAGAATTAAGGTTTCCTTCTCGTGTGAAACTCTTTCCCCACTGATCACATTTGAAAGACTTCTCTCCAGTGTGACTGTTCATGTGAGTCTTCATGTTTCCTTTTTGTGAGAAGCTCTTCCCACACAGTTTGCAGGTGAAAGGCCTCTCCCCTGTGTGAACTCTCATGTGAGCCGTAAGTTTTCTATTGAATTGGAAACTCTTTCCACACTGGTGGCACACAAAAGGTTTCTCTTCAGAGTGAATTTTTACATGCATTTTAAGCCGTTTCATGTCTGGGAAACTCTTTCCACACTGATGACATCTAAAACAGGTCACGCTTGAGTGAATCCTCTTGTGGTAATTAAGCTTTTCTTTACATTTGAAACTCTTTCCAAACTGACCACATTCAAACAGCTTCTCTTCTGTGCAAATTCTCATGTGAGTCATAAAACTTTCTTTTTGTGAGAAACTCTTCCTACACAGTTTGCAGGTGTAAGGCTCCTCTCCAGTGTGAACTCTTCTGTGGATTTCAAGGTTTTGTTTTTGTGTTAGATTAGAACTGTTGGATTTGGTCTTCTGGGCTCTTTTTCGTGAGGTTATCTTTCAGTCTGTGTGGATTCTTCTCCAGTTGTGAAATTATGACGCATCTCAAATTGTTTGTTGTCTTCCACTTCATTGAGTTCTTGACTCTCCTCTTTCAACGCCGTCAGGTCTAAGGTTAAAAGCGACAAATACAAATTAACCCCAGTGTCATAAGTTTACCTGCACGTCCTGTCTAGATAAATGATGGTGAACAAATTTGGCTGTTGCAGTGTATAAGTATTGAGCAGAGGTGTCTAACACAATATGCTGCTGTGGAAATGGAGAAAGTAGAGGTTGAGAAAGGTAGCAGGAGGGAATACAGTTTGAATTACAAACACGCATGTTACCCTAGAATGATATGGTTTACAAGCTACTTATGAATTGCTCTTTGAAAGATAATTTCATTGGGTTTGATCTACTAAACATATACAGACTAAAAAAGTCCCTGTTTACACCGTTTTAAGATGCGTTTTGGTCGATCGGATCCCAAGTAGAGGAGGGAGACACATTCCTGTTTATACCTGGTGTTTTAATCCATCTCTTGGCCACTTTCAACCATTTATGTCCTGATGTTTTCGAGGGGAGGGTCTATGGCCAGGTAAATGTATGGGCTTCTTCAGATCTTTCAATCTAATGGACAAAATCAGCTCACTCAATTTACATATGAACTTCTCAGAGACGACGTGAAAACATATGGCGAGCAGCACCTTTCGTTTGTACTCTGATATATGCAAGACCACTACGAACACGGTGAGTGCATGTTTAGAAATCAAGAATGGTGAGAGAACATTGTGCTTGGTAAATTTGTCTTCGGTACATTTTTTGTCATCAAACCAAACTTGGGTCTTCAGCCGCAAACGTTTAAATCCTGTCTGGCCTTCGCGGTTCCCATAATGTTTACGCATTAGATCAGACGGCGGAGAGTAGGCATCTTTTGAGGCTTTTTGAATGCGTTCTCATCTTTCCTCTCGCGTTACCACTGGAAGTGGTCGAAAGTGGACAAGCTCAAAACGTTTTAGTCAGTTTACACCTTTATTTACATCGTCTACTTGTGATTCAATCTCCAAAACACATCTTACTACCAGGTGTTTTTATTTTATTTTTGACATTTCAGAAAGATCATAACTTAAGAATCCTATCTTAACTGTTTGGTAACCATGACAATTTCAGTTAGGACCTCATTTAGGACAAAAGCTATTACAGAATCACAATTCTTAAGTGCAAAAGCTTATCTTTACTACGTATAGGCATCCATCCTAACTGTCTTAACTTTAAACAACCACTTCAAAATGATATGAAAGCCAACTGAAAAGATCAGATAACAATAGCCCTGTCTGAGAACGACTCTGCATTAGTAATGATACAAGATGAAGGACAGCGATGTTTGATGTCGGAAAGACTTTTTTAACAACCAAATGATGTGCTGCACTTTGACGACAAAGCACTGAAAATAATTAAAGACTCACGTGAAATATAGTTATAGGCTTTGTCTTTTCTATCAAGCTTATCAAAACTTCTCTTTCTGCAGCACTTAATTAAAAGCACACTTATTTTGTTTCGCCATTTTAATTTCTAGGGTTTACTTCACAGCAGCTGCTTGTGCATCGTTGGTTGTTTGGTAAGAGACTTGAAAGTTTAGTACAGAACTCGGAGCAGTTTAAGATTTCCTAACTACAGATAAGATGAGATAGGATAAGAATCCTGAATCAAGTAAAGATTTGCTTCTGTAATACGAATTTGTGAAAAATCTTTAATTTATGATAAATAGTATTTGGGTCAGTAACAAGCTTTCTCACTGGTCATAATGTATACGTGTGCATAAGTGTTCAGTAAAAAATCAGAAAACTCATGCAAGTCTAGTGTGGTTTATGACATGGTGTTAGAAGTGGGATTTTAGCTCAGGGGAAAGTGTCAGATTGATGGCATATTGCCCCGTTGAGTGAAGAGCTATGCAGTCGAGGACCATGCTCAAATATTCGCCGCCAGAAAGTTTGAAAAGCGAGCGAATGGCCGGAGTTTAAACAAAGATTCATGCGCCCTAGAACAGCCACCAAACTATCATAGAGGATGCCGATGTGCAGGTCAGTGCATCAGCTCAGATGCTACGAAATCAGATGACGAGCTGCAAAGCGTGCTTAAATATGTCCGGCAAGGGTGACCTAAACATCTTAGGGCGCTTTCACACTGGCAGTTTAGTGCGGACCGGGGCACGGTTCGCATGAAAAATCGCTAATGTGAACGCTGTCATCGGACCCGGGTGCGCACTAGAGTACCGAACCCGAGACTACCTGGAGGAGTGGTCTGAGCTCGGTTGCTCCCGAACCGTGGTGCGGTTCGCGTTAATGTGCAAGCAACACGGACTCGGGTGCGCGCTTGTTCAGGAAGTATAGTATCCCGCGCATGCGTATCACTGTCGATAACTTTTTTTGATTGCGTTTGCGATGACGCAAGATCACTGCAAACGCACCTGGGTTCGATACAACTAATTGAGTGTGAAACCAGACCAACGCTGCGGGGGGCGCCGGGAACGAGCGCACTCGGGTTCGGACCGCAGCAAACGAACCCAGTGGAAAAACGCCCTAAAAGTGGTGCTTGTCGATTTGCGAGTCAACAAGGGTTTTTGAGCCAGTCGACAGGGCTTCTCTTGCATGGGTCAAGGAACTTGATCCCAATTAAGATGAGAGATAAAGTTCTTCCTCACATTCACAAAGGCATCAGCACTGGGCGTCAGCACTGGTCTAAAACACTAAGTGAGTCAATGCCAGTTGTGTCAGATTATTAGGCCAAACAGTGTTGGGGAGTAGCAACGCTACGAACTTAATTGCACTTTTCAGTAGATTGACAGTTGCTCAGTTACTTTTTTTCTAAAACAGTGTAGCTTTTCCAGTAGATAACTACTTTTTCCAGCAAGAAGTGGTTTAGCGTGTTTAAAAGCTACATTCCGTTTTACGTTCTGACGTTTCATGAGCCTGTAATGCAGTGATGCAGCGCAACGTTGTCTTCGTTCTAAGTTCATAAGCTAATTTGTTCGTTACCGCCATCTGTTTTTATTTCACACATCTTGCAGA
Organism: Leuciscus waleckii; assembly: GCA_900092035.1. Classification (NCBI taxonomy): domain Eukaryota; kingdom Metazoa; phylum Chordata; class Actinopteri; order Cypriniformes; family Leuciscidae; genus Leuciscus; species Leuciscus waleckii. The sequence continues at coordinate 10,565,325 of FLSR01004878.1, forward strand.
TTTACAGTCCGTCCCCTACAAGAGATTGTCTGATGGTTATGTAAAGGTCGTACAAGAGTGGATATTTCACACGAGTCAACTAAGTTATGCAAATGAAGGATTAAAACGCTGTCTACGCTGAAGACTTAAAGCACATTCAGGAGCTGAATAATAGCCAGGGTTTTTCCTGCATAGAGAATTACAAGGCGCCTCCGTCAAATTTCGTGCAGCCTCCGGCTCTTGACAAAACTCGGATAGACAGTCACATGCTCGATAAACTTTTTCCACCGTGACGGTTCTGTTGCGGGTTCCCGGTCTGTGTCCATTCTCAAAACATATAGTTTGCCGATAGTGCTGCGCGGATCATCATAATTCGTGGGTCGGGCGGGCCAAGTCATAAAAACATAACATTCCAATTAATCGAGGGTGGATGACAGATAAATCACTATAATGTATTGAGTTTAATAAAGACACGGAACTCTCATCACGGTAAAACGCAATGAACTTTTACTTTAATTTGCAACAGCGCAATTCTCTTCAGGGAAAACCAATCAAGGAAAACATATCAGGTCTCGACATTAACGCTTGTCAGGGACACGTGTTTTTTTGTTTGTTTTTTTTAAGGGAAAAGTGAGAGAGAATTGTACTTGCCCAATCGGACAAATGCCCTGATTAAAACGGCAATATCAAAAAATATAATAAATAACAAGGGAATCACCGAAAACATGAGGATGACTCTGATTTAATTTAATTTAATGTAAGTGGCGATTGATAGCCTACAGTTGATAATAATACCGTGTTTTAGCCTATAGTTGAAAATAATACTATGTTTTAGCCTATAATTGATAATAATACCGTGTCTTACCGTGTTTCCCAATGTTTTGATTGTTAACAGCCTAGTGTCTTGTTCTATTTGAATGTATTGATCAAATTGAAGAATTTGAAATGAAAGATGGCGCATACATTTAAAGTCGCCATGAAATCAAATTTTACATTTCGTATTTTTATATGTAATATTGTAGTGTTTATTATAAATGATTTATCTGTGCACTTCATAATTAAAAAAAATTAATGTGCCCTTATATTCTTTAATCAAATACGTTAACCTCCCCCCTCGAAACGACTTCACTTCTCTTCCTGTCATGTGCTCTGGCGCGAGGGCGTGGCAACTCCCCTCAAATCGTTAGTCTGCTATGAGCGAGAGATGGAGAGGAGCGCTACAGTAAAACTCTGCCCTCTATTCAATATTCCGTTGCACTTGGAAATACGTCACAACACTGGAGAAAAGTCGTTTTACCTTCCGGTTCGTGGCAACTTTAATAAAATTAGGAAAAAAATGCCCTTTATAAAGGTAGAAAAATGTATTCTGATAAGAGTGTTTTCCAACAGTGATGTAATGAAACATTGACAATTTAAGTTTGAAAGGAGTAAAGCTTCTGTTTAGGTTATAAAGGAAATGTAATTTTGATAAAATAACTTTTATTTAAATAAATGTTAATTTTAAATCATCCTACTTCAGTGTGGTATTTTACCATATTATCATGCTTAACACTGATAATTAGAATAATTGTAATGTGATGATCAGATGCAGATATCTAAATCAGAGAATATCATAGGTTCGGGCGGTTTGCGGGTGGATTATTTATTTTCAACAGTGCATTCGGGTGAATCTCTAGTTTAAAATTTAACTTGTAATTTGTGTATTTGTTCTTATTTTATTACTGACTTTTCACTTGTTTTTAATAATGTGTGAACTTTATCACTTAGGCTGAAAAGCAAATTTGAGAAAGAAACTGACCTGTTTGTTCCTCAGTTTCTTCTTGTTTCACACTGAATGTTTCTTCAATCTTGAAGTCTTCACACTCCTCTTTAATAAACGCCATCTTTATAATAGTGTCACGTGGATCTCAGTCGCTTCACCAGGAGTTTTTCTGTGTGTTTGTCCTGTTTAAGATGAGAATAAATAACAGAAAGAAAAATAAATCCAAACTAAATCTCTGTGTCCGTCTCAATCAGCTCTAGTTCAGTAGTTCAGTTCACTGGTAAGAGAGTCAGTCAGAGAGACAGTTAATGGACTTAATAACACAACATACTAAACACTTTATATTTAGTTATGATTTTACGTATTATATTTGTATAATATTAATTAAATATATTTAAAGATTACTTTAAACAGATCACACTTTCATGAAAACATTAACAGCTGGTTTGTAAAAGAATTACACACGTTTGTGTTTGTTCTCGTTGCATTTACACTGTTTGACCACCAGGTGACGTCAGATTGAGGTGATTCGAGCGATTCAATTTTTACAAATCTTTCGTTCAATTTAGTTTTAAAACACTAACGTTAAATTTCTCCATCACTACTTGCCAGAAACAGAATTCATGTTTATGATAAACTGACTGACGATACAGGGAGCGAAATGAGACGCTCCTCTTCTGTTACTGTTAACGTTACTTTATGTATAGATTTGCTTTACTTGCACAAAACACCACTCATTAATATTAGATTTAAAAAAATACATTACATTTAGATTGATTAATTTATTTTACATAACTTGTAAAAAAACTATTAGATTGATTAAAGAGTTTGCATTGATTTATACACTTATATGCTTAAAACACAAACCCTTCTTCAGCCAAATCACAACAGATGCAGGAGAGCGGCGCAGCCTTATGACGTCACAACCAAAACCAAAATAAAAGTCCCGTTCACTCTCTGCTGCGTCTAAAATCACAAACGTACAGTACACAGACATTTACAAATATATATCATAGTAAGAAATACAAATGAAAAAGTGTGATATTCTGTCAAGCAGGCAAAACTGTAATGTTTGGGTGCACAAACTTTTTATTCCACATATTACAATATTAATATGCAAATAGCTACAAATGTGTTTACAAGTTAAACATACATGTTATGACTTAATGTAGAGTTCATATTATGTCATTTTAGGGTGGGCAATATGACCAAAATGTTATTTCAAGACATAAGACATTTTAATAGTGATAATAATGGCGATAGGCTACTGTCCTCAGTATGTATATATTGGATATACTCCAATAATGCCTCAAGCTGTAACTTTTCTTGATTTTAATGGAATTCCTTTTTATATTGTAAAACTGATAATACAGAACACACAAAATACATCAATATACATACACACTCATAAAAGGCTAAATACAAAACAAACGGCTGGCAGGTTGCACTATGTACCAACGTTAAATAGAAATTGCTATTGCTTAGTCAGTGTGATTTTTCGAATCGCAAAAGTTGTGTCTTAATTTGACAAATATGTCAGCATTGTTTCATGAAGCGAGCGTGTGCGACTTAACAAAAGGAACTTGTTTACTCCAATCGCTGTTGTTTTTCAGAGATATGCTCGTCGAAAGAGTGCGTTGTTTGCGTTCCCTAGCGTGCTTTTGGCTAATTACCAACATAAAGATATGTATGTAAAAAGTATTTCACATGTACACACACACGAGCACGAAAGCGTTTTCTGCGCTGAACACCGCGATGAGTTTAACACTCCAAGCATAAATATTAGTATTGAAATTTTACAGTTCTAGGCCTACTATCAAATACAATTATTAGTCTATTATTTTTTTATATTCAGTTTTTTTTTTCTTCCAGATCAAACTTAGGCTACTTTTTTCATTTCTTTAAATTTGTTCTGCCATGTCTGTGTAAATCAGTTGAGGCAGCAGACTAAAACTACTCTGTATTCTTCATATTTCAACAGCCATAAGGCTGCTATTTTAATCGTTATCAACATTTTTGATGATGTACCATACGTTTTTATTGCAATTAAACGTATATATAATTCATACTATGACAAAAAAAATAAAAAAAAAAGCTCTAAAGAGAACTAACGCCTCCCACCCCACATTCAAGCTTTAAAATTATTTGGCTGGGTCTTGAGAGAGATTACACTTGTCTAGATGGGTCCTGGAATGGAAACATTTTGGGAATCCCTGCTATAGTGCATAAAAGTGTCCGTAATATGAAAATAATGAATTTCAGTCACGTACAGACAAATACTGTCCCAGGAACAGCGTAAAGAAAAGAATTAGATGCACCATCTATCAAGCCGTGTGCTATGGCTGCTACTTTTAACTAACAAAATGGCTGAACAGCCACTAGATGGCAGTGTTACTCAAACAATGACTTCTCATAAAGTCCTCATAAAGAAGGCAGCGCACTCCCCGCCTGGCACTATTACCACCATTGATCTTTAATATTAGTAACACAATCTTAAATATTATTTTCTTGCGACAGAAGAACTATGATTTCTGTAACTGGCCTCAAGAAAGTTTTAACAGTTCCTTGTTTTGCAACTTTCACCTCCACTTTGCGGACTTTGCATCTCGATTTGGGAATGTGTTAACAATGAGTCCCACAGGCCATTCGTTTCTTTGTACCTGACTGTCTTTGAGCAATACTACAATGTTAGGCCTGTTCTTTATCCGCTTTCTGCGGCTTTGTAAGGAGGACAAATACTCTCACCGCCAGGTATGTCTGTCGTGTTCATCAAAGAACTATGAAAAAATCCAAAGACTTGAAAATCCAAAATAGTATATCACTGTAGTACATATGTAGAATTACCCTAAATCAAAAAAACAAAACAAAAAAACTATAACCCTAAATCAAGAAACAGTACACAACTTTTCATTTTTCATTTTTACTGTCCTCATATGTAGAAAACACACACACACATGCTTACTGTGAAACTAGAGAATTTTATTAAAATGAATGAGGCAAAAAAAAAAAAAACTTCACAAGCAACAATGTTTCTGCAAGCCCTTAAAAAGTCTTAAAACTGGTTTGATCATATTTAAGGTCATAAAATTTTAAATAGTATAACAAAACTATCTAATTTTAGTATAAGTAAAATGATCAGTTTAATAGGTCTTAAACTTGGGGATGAAAAAACAGACTCGCTGTGGTACTGACACAAATATATGTTGTTTGTTTCAGAGTTTTTCAGACAAAATTCTGAGGAGGACTTTTACTTTCTGAACTTGGACTTTACACCTCTGGTTTTTGTACATGAAGCCCCACAAAACCCATATGTAAATAATATACGGATGTGGAGTTTGTGTCACATTTTCGCTCGTACACGTAACGTACATCTTAAACACAGTATTGGGTCATTCCGTGTCAAATCAACTAAATTTCGTAAATTTCCCACCGCCCCAAGTTTGCACTTTGTAACTCAAGAAGTGTTAAAGATCTCTTAAAGTCCTTTTAGATTCTGTTTTTTAATAAACATTTCTACTGGTATCTTCATTTTAAAGACCCTCTATGTTTCAGCCATGCGGATATAAATACCTCAATGCTGGTTTTTTTGTTTTTTTGTTTTTTTTGCTTTTTTTTTAAGGGGAATGTCTGAATAACAAATAATGTTGAAACTAGAAGTGTATCTTGTTACTTTTTATGAAAATAATTGCATAGAACATATCTGTCTGAGAGCCATAAATATTATTTTCCTATGTTTGCGTGCCTGTAACTCAATAAGTATACAAATATTCCAATATGATTTTAAATTCTGGTTATTAGCAAACTATTTTTTTTGTATGTAAATTGTTAGGGTCTTATAAGGTTAATTCCCAGAGATATGGAGATCTCAGTGTTGCTCTATTTGCAAATTGTTGGACTTAACCCATTTTCAGTGGTCAAAAAACAAATGTGAGTGACTGCATACAGCTGATATGTATTGTATCAGGACTCTTATTTTGGTCTGGTTCAGTGACGTCATAAGGCGCGCCGCGCTCTTGCATCTGTTGTGATTCGGCTGAAGGAAGGTTTGTGTTTTAAGTATTTACGGTGTTTATTTAAACCTATAGAAACCTGTTAATCGACTTCAAACTTTTACAAGCGACGCAGAATGAATTATGTGTTATTAAATGTAACATTGCATTACCTAACATTATAAACGCTCTGTGAGCAAAGTAACAGGATGAAAACACATGAGTAATATTAAAGGTGCGTCTCATTCCGCTCTCTAATTTGTGAATCAGTTTATCATAAACACGAATTCAGTCACTGGCAAGTAGTGAGGGAGAAAAAGAGCTTTTGCAACAACTGATTTAGTGAATCAAAGCACTCTAAATTAAACTCAGTCAAAAAGCTTTTACAAACGAATAGCAATTGTTTTCATAAAAATGTAAAACATAATTGGCTAAACATTAAGTGTGTATAGATTGTGTTCTTTTATTAATTTGTAGTGCTAGATTTGAGTGTTTTTAGTCTAATCAGGTCAAGTCACCTCCATTTAAAATAGTGCTTTTAACAATATAGATTTTTTCAAAGCAGCTTTACAGTGATAAAAGGAAATGAAAGTAACAGATAGTTTTGGCTTTACAGTAGGGCTGGGCGATTTTGCCTAAAAAAAAAAATCTTCGATTTTTAAAGAAAAATTCGAGTTTCGATTCGATTTTCGATTTTTTTTCCAATGCACTTAAAAAAGGACTGCAGACATCAGATATAGTGTCAAAAGTGCAACTTTATTGCTATGATTGTCCTCAAGAGTTAAAATGCGTAGAATCCCAAAACAAAAAGTAAATGAGGCTCTGTCATTCAACAATTTCAAGCTTTAACCCAGGTTTAAGCAAAAGTGCAACAACTTCACAGTAGCTTAAATTTTCTGTTCAAGAAATCAGATAATTACAAATTTTGTAACATATAACATTATAATTAAAAAAATAAACTCTTCTCAGTATAGTGTGAATATAAAAAATGAAACATGCCTGTGGCAGACATATAGCCTGCTCAAAGAGGGAACAAATGTAAACTTTTATCTATAACAACAAAACACGTGCTTGTTAGATCTCTGAAACATTGTGCATGCTCATTCTAAACATTTTTTGCAAGAAAGATGAGCCTGTCCACAACCTCTGGCTTAAGGCAGGCCCGGTTGCAGGTAACTATTCCCCCACCCACACTAAATACCCTCTCTGAGGGGGCACTAGTGGCTGGAATAGAAAGATATTTTTTAGCCAGTAAGCTTAGCCTTGGAAAGTTTGGCTGATGCAGCTTCCACCATTCAAGAGGATCTGTGTCTGGCTCTATGTCTGGAATAAGGAAATACGTTGCAAGCTCAGTCTCAATTTTTGTTTTCTCAGATTGTGGGTGTGGCGTGGTGGATGGTGCACTGTTTTTAGTGAACCGTCAGACTCAGATATGGCTGCATCGTCCGGCTGGACCACAGGTCCGTTGTGGCTGAGTAAAACTGCATCTCCTCCAGCTCACTGCGGATCTTTTCCCGAGTTGTATTGTACAGGTGAGGCAGCGCTACATCGGTAAAAAATACTTGCGACTGGGGACAACGTACCTCGCATCTAATACTTTAAGCATGTGATTAAAGCCTCGCTTTTCGACAGAATAAATTGGCAGCATGTCGGTGGCAATATAAAACGTGATCGCCTCTGTAATCGCTTTCCATCGCGCTCCGTTCTTATCATAAGGCACACAGTTTGTAAAGCTCTCAGGAAGTGTAGTTTGCTTTTTAGCAGGTGTGCTAGAGGAGCCGTTTTCGCTACGGAGCCGGCTGCACTTCTCCCATTCTTCGCGATGTTTATTCCTCAGGTGCTGGAAAAGATTTGTTGTACTGCTGCTTCCAGTATCAACAGCCTTGAAACATATTTTGCAGCAAGGCTCGTCTGTGTTTTGTCTGCTGCATCAAAACCAAACCAGTTCCAAATTACGCAATTACCTGTGCCTTTCTTTGGAAGTAGTTCTCTGCTACACGCTGCCATGTTGTTTTGACTGTGTTACGCGGGGCGGGGGGCGGGGCTGGCTCATATCGCGCTACGGTAACGCACAAGGACGAAACGCGGAAAAGTCCGAAAAAACTATTGTGGCAAAAAACTCGAATTTGCTAAATAAAAATCGTTTTAAACTAAAAATCGATTAAATCGATTTTTTGCCCAGCCCTACTTTACAGCAGCTCTAGAATAAAGTTATTGTCAAGCTTAAGTTAGTTTTGATTGATTCACTTCCATTCACAACAGTACCTGGTGGCTCGAGAACATATACCTTGAAATAGGTTCCAAGGTGCAAGCAGGGCTCCAGACTAACTTTTCCACTGGTTGCACTGGTTGCACTGGTGCTACTTTCTCAGTTGGTCGCACCAGCACATGATTTTGGTCGCAATGTTTTGTTTTTGTTTTTTTTGCTACAACATAGTAATCCTATCAATGCATGTTGATGAATAGTTGTCTCAATCTTTACATTTTTATGTGACTTAATTTCGAAATTTCCAGAATTCATAATGCACGGCTTCTTCCTGGTTTTCGATAAGCTAGCGGTGAACATTCTGTACTCACTGTACATCCACACAAAACCATCAATGGTTGACTTTTTAATGTTGTATCTAGAAGCTAATGTGAACGTTGGAAAAAGCAAGGCAATGTCTGTAATTGGACATGCTCACGCAACATTTTCCAGCACTTCAAATGTTATTTTTAATGTGATGACCAAAAACATTATTTGTTCATCCTTCTGAGATTGTTCCCATTTTTAAAACCGAATGTTTCAAGGTTTAGGAAATCCAACATTTTATAGAAAACATTTTTATTTAAAAATAAATAAATAAATAAATACCTCTATATCTAGTAGATGGTGGCAGATGAGCATTTATTGGCTCATATTAGCCATTTCCTGTAATATTTTTTTCATCAGTTTCGCTTTTGAATAAATATTACATTTTAAATATTAAAATTGAAAAATTGTATTTGTCAAGGTGAAGTATCAAGTATTCACAAAAGTCTCATGAAACACAATAACTGTCAGTCAGTGCAGCGTTAGCTCACTGATTTCAGCGCACTTGTGAAAACTCAGTTTTGTTCAATAAATCTAATTGTAGAAATTTAGTGTGTACTTTAGTGTGTTGATGCTTTGTTTTCAAACGAAAGTGTGAATGATATCGAATTTAGCTGAAGAACACGTCTTTTTTATGTCGTCTTACATTTGAATAACTAAATGAATGCTATGTTCATGACTATTTAAGTGACTATATTCTGATTATAAACTAAGTATTGCAATATTTATGCTGTGAAAGCTACCTCAGCACATTGAAGATACCGACACACCAGCAAGTGACATTTCACCGGAGGTTTTCCAGCTGGCTCATATTGAAGTTTTAAAGAACGAACGCTCCGTGCCTGTAGTCCATTGGCGTGTTTCATCATCAGTGTGCAATGCGCGTACGTTTGCTCTCTAGCTGTTAATAAACAGAACTGCATGTGTCTTGCGGAAGAACATAGTAGCCGGAGCTACTTCTCCCTGTTAATGTCTATGACGAGTCACGCAGGTACTGGGCTGCTACTCTGCTGCGGAGCCGAGCCGACCCCGGTCGTAAATAGTCAGAATATAAACACTTATTATAGGTGTACCGTAGTGATTCAGGATAAGACAAAAACACGGTTTGGAAAATGGATTCATGATGTACTCATTCATTATATAAATTTTGTTCATTTTGAACACAAAGTTACGAACTGCAGCAGCTTGTGATACAACGGCATTATATTGTGCACGCACATATTTAACTGAGTGCATGACCATGCACTCGCACAATTGCGACTACATCAAATTCTAACTGGTCGCAGTCTGGAACCCTGTGCTAGCGATCTTTTTTTTTTTTTTATTATAATTTTTTTTTTTATAACGTTATCTCCGCGTATTATTGGAACCCTGTGCTAACGATTTTTTTTTTTTTTTTATTATAATTTTTTTTTTTATAACGTTATCTCCGCGTAAACTTCAAAAACTTGAACTGTGAAAATGCTAACGCCGTGCACATGCGTATTATGGACCTCATTTATCATTCTTGCGTAGAAACTGGCGTATATGTTGGCGTAAGATTATGCTTACACTCCTCTCACCGCCTGATTTATGAAGCTGTGCGTACCTTTGAAATCCAGGTGTACGCAATACCTGCCCTTGATAAATGCCGCGGCTGAAAACGATCGTCATTAGAATAACACGCCCCTATATATTCAAGTCTCCGCTTCCCCCACGCCCTCATTTTACGCCATGGACACACGGAAGACGGCAAAGAAGAGAAACTTCTCCGACGTGGAGATCGAGACCATCACCAGGGAAGTGGAAAGAAACAAAATTGATTTCTAGATTTTTATTATTAATGACACTTATTGTTATTTAGAAGAAGAATGTCGTTATTATTATTATTTGTATTATTATTATTATTATTTAAAAGAAGAATGTCATTTTTATTATTTTGTCAGTCTGAATAATTTTTTTGGTCATTGAAAGCCTTTCATTACTAAACCCAGTCCGTGCACACCTGCCGGGCCTAACCCTGGCCCTACCATCGTTTCAAAGAATAGTACAACGGCGAGCGCGTCGAGTATAAACGCCTCGTCCGTTTGGGGAGGTGCGAGCGCAGTCTGCGGAGACTCGCGCTGCGGAGCCAGGCGAAAGTATTTAAACAAGGCTTGAAACGTCAGGTAAAGCGCACAGGCTCGCAACTGAAGGAATACATATGCCTACAAATCAAATGCTTTGGTAAAGTCACACAATTTTATTTTAACTTTATTTGAACAGGGGAACCAGACTGAGACCAAGATCTCTTTTTCAGCTGAGCCCTGTGAAACATGTAAACATATACAATGTCACACAATAAAAATACATACACAATGAAGACATCCAAATCAACAAAAACGTGCCTGGTCGATTGGAGCTGTTCCCCAGCTGTTTGATTGACAGCTACAGCGATTGAATGGAGCATTCTTTGATCGCTTTCTATACATTATTTAATCACAGTTTAAATACGATTATTTTCATCTTACTAAGAGAAACAGTGTGAAGTTGACCGTTTAGTCACTGGTTTGATTTACTTACACAAACCGCAATAATAGTCCACCTGGAAACAAAGCTGTTGTGATGCCAAACCCCCTATCTGTAGAAAGCTGTCGTGTTTACGACTGACAATGAGCACGTATCAGGATAAACTAAATGCTGGATTTTTAAAAGTAAAAAAATCCAGCCTGAATGGCGGCCGCTATCAGCGGTACTTCCGCCTGTCCCGCGCCCAGTTTGATGACCTGTTGTCCCGCATCGGAGCGAGGATCACCCGCGCCCTCACCCACCTAATCTGTCATTTATTTTTGTTTTGATGATAAATGGAGCCAGCCTCCAAAAGTAATTAACCTGTCCTGTGATTTACATTGACTTAACATGGAAATCACTTGCGCCAGACGCTCTATTCGCGTTTGGTGTGAACGCAGCATTAGGGATATAGCTTCCTAATTGAACGGGTAAAACATAAGTAAACAGTTAAAAAAAGAATAATCAAACATTCACTCACTTTTAATGATGCCCAGATATCATTAAAGCCTTTTTCATTTATGGAGTCAGATGAAATAATGAGTCAGTACATATGAGAAAATGTATTTCATTTAATCTTGTTGTGTTGCGTAAAAGGAAAGACAAGTAACGCGCAAAAACCTTCACCCGTATTATTGGAGACCGCCATTGGACCGATAGACGGGTTTACAGTTTTTTTATATCTTTGTTTTGTTTTTCTCTTGTTTTGATCTACTGTGCTCTCTCGCTTGCATATGTGAGTGTTTTGATTTTAGGTTTGGTTGATTGGGGAGTTTTAACTCCATGTGTTATGTGTGTGATAGGTTATTCCAAAGTTATAAGAAACATATTCTGCTTGCTTCCTGACAAAAGTAAAGTATTTGATTGAGATCAGTCTATAACCAGATCTCCTGGGCCAAATAGTGTTTTTTTTTGTTGTTGTTAATTATGGGTTTAACTGCCAACTGGGTACAGGATGGTTAAATTGGTTAACATGCTTTACATGTATAAATGTTTTGATGTCTGTTGCTTTGTGCCATTAAACTGGGGTTAACAATTTGTTTCTCTTTTTTGTTCTTAGACCTGATGGCACTGAAAGAGGAGACTGAAGTACTGAATGAAATGGAAGAGAAAGATCAATATAACAATCACCATGTTTTCATTACTGGAGAAAAAACGTATACTTGGTCACAGACGGAAAAGTCCTCCGGAGAAATGGCGAAAAAAAACAGGACTAGAAGTCTTTTCAGCTACAATCCAACTTATAAGCCTTACATGTGCCCTCAGTGTGGAAATAGTTTCAAACAGAGAGGACACCTTGAAGACCACATAAGAATTCACACTGGAGAGAAACCTTTCACCTGCGAACAATGTGGAAAAAGTTTCACCCGAAAAGGAATCCTTAACAAGCACATGAGAACTCACACTGGAGAGAAGCCTTATACATACTCTCAGTGTGGAAAGACATTGTTCAAGACTGTAACCTTAAAGTCCACAAGAGAGTTTACACCGGAGAGACCCCTTTCACCTGTCAACAGTGTGGGAAAAGTTTCAACCAAAAAGGAAACCTTAATTACCACATGAAAATTCACACTGGAGAGAAGCCTTTCACCTGCAAACAATGTGGAACAAGTTTCAATCAAAAAGGAAACCTTCAAAGGCACATGAGGATTCACACTGGAGAGAAGCCTTACACCTGCCTGCAGTGTGGAAAGAGTTTGATCAACATGTACACCTTAAAGTCCACATGAGACTTCACACTGGAGAGAAGCCTTACACCTGCCAGCAGTGTGGAAAGAGTTTCACCCGAAAAAGAAATCTTAATTACCACATGAAAATTCACATTGCCAACAGTGTGGAGTAAGTTTCACTCTAAAAGTAAGCCTTAACAGGCACATAAACATTCACACGGGAGAGAAGTCGGTTATATGTGGTCAAGGTGAAAAGTGTTTCTTTATATCTGAAACTCTTGTACCACATGAGGATTCATGTATGTTCAAAACATTTTTACAGTTTTACTGACAAGAATCACCTTAGGAATCATGTAATAACTCACACCAGAGAGAAGCCAAATGTCTCATCACTGTAGAAAGACTTGCAGAAATAACGCAAACCCTGAGGTTTACATAAGCATCCCCGGCATACTCGAAAACATAATACGATATAATACATATTAATTATTTTCTGGTTCTTAGCTTAGGGGTTAAAGGGCCCCTATTATGTATTTTTGAAAATGACCTTTCATGTAGTGTGTAACATCTAAGTGAATGAAAACATCCTGCAAAGTTTTAAATCGGAAAGTGCACCGTATATAAAGTTGTCTTTCAAAAGTAAGAGTCGACTCTGAGTCAATGAAATTAATTGTTTTTCAAATGAGTCATAAGCCGTTTTGTTGTGACGTCAAGACGAAACATTAGAATATTGCCCGCCCACTTATTGCACGCAGACACCAGGGAAAACTTTAACGTCAAACCAACAGCTGATTCCGTGGAGGCTGGACAGCATCAATGCAGGATTCACAAACCACTTGCTCTTGAAAGATGATGTTCAAAATACTTAGTTTTGAGTTTTATATTGTGTAGGTCTCCTGCTAACTGGGCTCTTCCCTCCCTTTACCTATCTACAGATAAAGTGTTGTCGGGATAATTCCGGTTCGCAAGGAAGCGATTAAAAATTCTGTATTATAAATTAAGGCCAGACAAGTAGTTTGTTGAGGGTTGATTTGTAGGGAAGGACTACCGCCTGTGCACATATATTTAAACGCAGAACAAGTTGAATTTGCTCAGCAAGTTACTCTGGTGTCGAGTAATGATGCTCATTAAATATGCCCTTGTATCCGAGCTGCACCAATCACATCGGGTTATCTGATATAGGCGGGCCAGAGGCGAGATGACGACAATGATTTTACAAAAACAATTGCAGTGTTTTTCTTTATAAACCATTTTCTCAATAAATGATTTTACAACAACAACTTCTGGTGTTTTGTTTTACACAAACACTTCCATAATATAAGGTCACCATTATGGTTGACTCCAATACATAATCGCTTCATACACAAAAAGGCATATTTATAATATAAAAATTTGCATATTCCATAATACTGTCAATTAATTATGAAACAGCAATAAAAAAAAAAAAAACATTTACTTTGCATAAAGCAAACATTAAATGTGAGTGATTCACTTTACATTTGTGGTCTATGAGCTCTATACGTGTAAACGTCCTCCTATTATTACTGAAAAACAGTAAGAAAGATTAAAATAACTTCAATCTAACTCAAATCATTACCATTGAAAACAGACTTGCTGCCATGTGATGAATTGTTTTTGTAAATATGACTCATCTTATACATCATGTATTAGTGTATGATTCAACTGTTCCCCAGGGTCTAGTATTAAAAAATAATAATAAACTATCGCAATACATTGCAAAATCGAATCGCAGTACTTATAGAATCACAATTCTTAAAAATCGCAATACATATCGTATCGGCACCCAAGTATCGTGATAGTATCGAATTGGGAGGTGTATCGTCCCAGCCCTTTGAGGAACTGGACACAGTTTTCAGTCCTGCAGTACCAGTGAAGTATTTATGAAACACAATTTCTGAACTATTAAGGGTGTTGTCTTGGTTCTCAGTAAGTTCTTTTCTTTGAGTTTGTGTCTGAGACTGATTAAACACAATGTGTGTGGGACCAGGAGTGAGGAAGCTGCTTTACAGACACGCCTGTTTTGCACACGGCACTTAAACACAGAACCAGGAAACAAGAAACAGTTTCAGTTCAGGGAAAGAGAAACTGAAGTGTAGTTGAGCTGTTGTGTGTTTGGATCTCTGTATTTTTGCAGTAAAATGGCAGAAGCCAGAATTACTCAGGATGAGTTCCTGTGTTCAGTGTGCTGAATCTCCTGAAGGATCCAGTGACCATTCCCTGTGGACACAGTTTCTGTAAGGGCTGTATTATAGGCTGCTGGGATCAGGAGGATCAGATGAGAGTCTACAAATGCCCTCAGTGCAGACAGACCTTCAGTCCAAGACCTGTTTTAGCTAAAAACACCATTCTGGCTGAAGTGGTGGAGAAACTGAAGACTAAACTTCCTGCTGACTGTTACGCTGGAGCTGGAGATGTGCAGTGTGACGTCTGTACTGGAAGAAAACGCAAAGCCATCAAGTCCTGTCTGGTGTGTCTGAACTCTTACTGTCAAACTCATCTCGACCGTCATGAGGAATTTCACTCACGTAAGCCACATAAAGTGACTGATGCCACTGGACGACTGCAGGAGATGATCTGCCAGAAACACGACAAGCTCCTTGACGTTTTCTGCTGCACTGATCAGAAGTGTATATGCGTGCTGTGTACGATGGATGAACATAAAAACCACAACACTGTATCAGCTGAAGCTCAGTGGACAGAGAAACAGGTATGAACTTGGATCTCATAATACTCATTTACAGGCTCATCATTTTGTTTATGAGTCTACTAGAATATATCTACATATTTAATGTCTGTTTTCACTCTCTCTGTCTGAACGGGGGTTTTAGCCCTAGAAACAGAGACATTATTCATAATACATTCTTTTGTGTTATCAGCTTTGCTCAAACAGTAAAGCGTTGGCGCTTGCAACGCCAAGGTCATGGGTTCGATTCCATGGGAAAGCAAGAACTGATAAGAATGTAAATGTATACCTTGAAATGCAATGTAAGTCACTTTGGACAAATGCAAAAGTAAATGTTATGCAAGAGAAAATCGTACAAGTTTGGAAAGACATGAGGATGAGTGTAACGGGACTGTAAGGGTGTATTCACACCAGGAAAGTCCGATAGTTCACTTGCTTTGGTCCGGACCAAATACAATGTTGATTTTTTTTGTTTGGTACGGTTCGCTTTCACACTGCTCTTTTTGCAAGTGAACCAAAATTTATAAACAAAACCACACGCGTGCTAAGGTCGTCCATTCATTGGACAGGAATGTTGAGCTGTTGTGTGTTTGTATCTCTGTATTTTTGCAGTAAAATGGCAGAAGCCAGAATTACTCAGGATGAGTTCCTGTGTTCAGTGTGTCTGGATCTCCTGAAGGATCCAGTGGCTATTCCCTGTGGACACAGTTACTGTAAGAGCTGTATTACAGGCTGCTGGGATCAGAAGAGAGTCTTCAGCTGCCCTCAGTGCAGACAGACCTTCAGAAGAAGACCTGCTTTAGCTAAAAACACCATTCTGGCTGAAGTGGTGGAGAAACTGAAGCGTAAACTTCCTGCTGACTGTTACGCTGGAGCTGGAGATGTGCAGTGTGATGCCTGTTCTGAAAGAAAACACAAAGCCGTCAAGTCCTGTCTGGAGTGTCTGAACTCTTACTGTCTGAATCACCTTGAACAACATGAGAGTTTGTTTAAAAGAAAGAGACACAATTGCTGATGCCACTGGACGACTGAAGGAGATGATCTGCCAGAAACACGACAAGATCCTTGAGGTTTTCTGCCGCACTGATCAGAAGTGTATATGTGTGTTATGTATGATAGATGAACATAAAAACCACGACACTGGATCAGCTGCAGCTCAGAGGACAGAGAAACAGGTATGAACTTAAAGGAGTCTCATAATACTCATTTACAGGCTCATCATTTTGTTTATGGGTCTACTAGAATACATTTACATATTTAATGTCTGTTTTCACCCTCTCTGTCTGAACACTGTTTTAGTCCTAGAAACAGAGACAGAGGCTAAATATGTCGTACTCAACCAGATATCTGATATTATCTAATTTTGTCTGTCACATTGATCTGACTTCGCTAGCTTTAATCTAAATCACTATCGCTCGCAAAACGCGCTAGCCTTCCGCTAGCCTGTTAATCTGCCATCTGTGTTTGCCGCCTTTTTTTTCTCGCACGCACTCGCGTCTTTTCAAGTCCATCAAACAACTGTGGTGAGTAGGATCAGTCAACAAACACGGTGAGTCATGTATTCTCCTGTTATTGTCACTTGCACTTCATGCCACATGTATAGTATAGCCTTCTCTGTCAGCACAGAGGACTTTATATGTGATAAATGCAGGGAGATGGTCAGGCTGACGGAGAAGATTTCAGAACTAGAGACACGCATCCAAACTTTAATCGAGGATAGTAAGAGTGCAAGGGCTTTAGATACTGCTTTGGATGCGACTAGCTTAG
>FLSR01004878.1:10606614-10619802 GCA_900092035.1 Leuciscus waleckii
AAAATAAAGTAAACTGTGACATATTACACCCAGTAACTCTTCATACAGAGACTACCAGTGACACTGGGAGCAGAAATGATTGGGACACTTTGAGCTGATCATGTTTTGCTGAAGTGTGTTTTCTTTAATTGCTAATGCTCTTTTTACACACAGACTGAACACAATGAAGCATTGCTTGGTGATTGGTTGAGCTAAACTGGTATTATCTAATTGTTTAGTTAAATTTAACAGCTGACAGATATTCAACATAATTCATGTGTGAGACAGTCTAACAGAAGGACGGACAAAACCAGTCAAATATCAATGAGTTCTGCTCATATTTTATTACCATTTTCTAAACTATAGCGAATAAACTGTGATGATGTGAGAAATGTTGAAGGTGTCTGAGTGAGGTCTGGTTTGACTGTACACATGCTTCACAGGATCAGTCACTGTTTATGAGCTTCTAACAGAAAGACTGAGTTTGTGAAGGTTTGAGTGTTTCGGACTGAATGAAGAGTCTCACAGAGAGCTACTAAATCACTTTTACAAACATGAACCATCTCTGAACTTACTGAAGCTGGACTATGATGCTATTTTCCTCTGGAAACAAACTTTATTTTCCTGTTATCTCTGTAAAGCTGCTGTGAAACAGTCAGTGCTGTATAAATGGAGACTCGACTCTCGGCTTCAGCTTGAGCTCCAGATCACTCTTCAAATCTCATGTTATTTGACTGATTTCTGTGCTTTCAGAGCCGTGGCGTGACTTACCCCCAATGCACCCTGCAGCAAAGTCCATCGCTGTTCCTGAGATGATGAAGATGAAGAAGAAGAGCCTGTCCTGCTGGTCTCCTGATGGTGTGTGTGTGTGTGTGTGTGTGTGTGTGTGCGTGAGCTCTCCAGCAGCTGCTGTCAGCCGGACACGCTATTTTTACTGAATGAAGTTGATATGAAGGGGAAAGTCCATCTGTGACCAATAGAAGCTCAAGGATGAAGAAACACCCCCTTCATCATCATCATCATCATCATCATCATATCTGTGCTTACACACACTAATCAACTCATAATGAGCCGGATCTGATTAACAGCAGAACTTCAGTTATTATCCTTCACTACAACCATAGAAAACCTGTGACTTAAAATATCGATAACACTTTACAATAAGGTACATTAGTTAATGTATGAACTAACAATGAGCAATAGATTTATTACAGTATTTATTAATATTTGTTAATGTTAGTTAATAAAAATACAGCTGTTCATAGTTTGTTCATGTTAGTTCACAGTGCATTAATTAATGTTAACTAATACAACCTTTGATTTTAATAACGTACAAGTAAATGTTGAAATTAATATTAACTATGATTAATAAATGCTGTAGAAGTATTGTTCATTATTAGTTCATGTTAACTACTGAACCTTACTGTAAAGTGTTGCAAATACATCAAATTCAAATAGGTTATGTTTCAGCTATTGCCAAGGCAACATTTCTCATTAAATACTAAAATAACTGAAACTTAAATAAAATTTATAAAAAGTATAGGAAATTTGGCAACAACAAAAGAACTTTGTTTATTTTTATTTCAGTTTCAAATACTTTATATTTTGCTACATTTTGCCATGAAAATAGCCGTGACGTGTCCTTAAAATATCAACAATTTGTAGAAATAACATTGATCTGCGAGTGTTCAGATCTGCACATCTGTGAACTCGCGACTGTAACTTTAATTCTGTTTCTTCCTCCTCCTCCTCCTCCTCGTCAGTGACAGTGACATGATGAAGAGCAGCGCCACACAGCGGACACACACTGCAGGAACACACACACACACCGATCTGACACTCGCCGGCTCTATATCTCACACACAGCTGATGTTTATAGTTTCCGCGACTGTAAATCATATAGATCATCAGAAACACCAGCGCGCGCGAGCTCGTCACTGTGAACGAGTGTGTTCTGAAGGACACGGTGACCTTCGGTTTCACATTCCTCAATGACAAAAGCGAAACACACACACACACACCCGTATGCGACACATGACACGCGCTTCTCCATCGCTGTTGTTCTTCAACATCATCATCATCATGATGAAGACGTTTCTCCGCGGACGAACCGGATGATTCCGATGCTTGTGTTTGATCGGTTCCGATAGATTCGGTTCTTCTGGTTCGGCTCCTCTGATCGGTTCTTCTGGTTCAGTTGCTCTGATCGGTTCTTCTGGTTTGGATAGTCTGATCGGTTCCTCTGATCAGTTCTTCTGGTTCGGTCGCTCTGATCGGTTCTTCTGTTTCGGGTCCTCTGATCAGTTCTTCTGGTTCTGTTCCTCTGATCGGTTCCTCTGGTTCGGATCGCGATGCATCTCGCGGATTTCATCGCCGGTTCTGTCGGAGGTTCGTGTGTGTCTCAGTGTGTGAATGTGACATTAATAATTCTCCATGGGAAGTTTCATTTACACAAAGCTAAGTATTCATTCTGAGTATCTCATTCATTGCTTTACTTAGTATGACACAATAAAATATGTAAATTGTTCAAGATAAAAGAATGTCTTCTGACAGCGTGTGTGTACGGAGATAGAAAGATCAGTTAACGTTATATGTGTATCTTTCACTCGTGTTTGATGTTAAATTTGCTCTTTTAAAGTTCTAGACATATATGCAAATTAGTGCATCTTAAATAGATAAATGCACACTGGATAACAGCTGTAGATTCTGTGAAGCATTAGATTAGAGCTGATAGTCTCATGAAGAATCATATTCATAAATGTGTATAGTTTTGAGTGTGTGATGTGTGTGTTCAGGAGCGTTTGGAGTGGCGGTGGGGTATCCGCTGGACACCGTGAAGGTAAAACCCTTCATCATCATCATCATCATCATCCTCAGTTGATAATACAGTCTCCAGGTGTGTGTGTGTGTGTGTGTAACGGCTGCTGATGTTGCAGGTGAGACTCCAGACACAGACTCATTATTCCGGCGTTTGGGAATGTGTGAGAAGAACCTGCAGAACTGAAGGCGTGAGTATCAGAAACACTTAAACTCATCATGAAAGTGAAGTAGCGCTGCTCTCTTCTCCTCTATTGTGTCGTATATCCCAGAGAAACTCTTCAGGAACAAGAACAGATGTGGGCGGGGCTTGATTGTGTCTGTGGGGAATTGATTGGATGTTTGTGGTTTGCTATTGGCTGATCTCCTGTGAGTGACAGGTTATAGCCCCGCCCACATCATCAGAGAAGAGGATAATGAACGCTGGTGTGTTTCAGGTCGCTGGTTTCTACCGAGGGATGTCGATGCCGCTGACCACCGTCTCCATCAGCTCGTCTCTGGTGTTCGGCACGTACAGGAACGTTCTGCATTCCCTGCATCAGATGCGGCACAGAAGCGCAGTGGATCCGCATCATAAAGCTGATATATTCCTGTCTGGGTTCAGCGGAGGCGTCTGTCAGGTGCGCTTCATCACTTCACACACATAGACTGTATAAAACAGTAGGTGTGGTGGCGTCACCCGTAGTGTTCCTGAAGAGTGTTTATGAAGCCTAAAGTGGGCGGAGCCGGCCGTCGCCATCTTGGCAGCGTCACTCCCGGATAAACAGACATGTGCAGCGAGGCGGATTAGCTGAGGTGACGCTAACAGACAGCAGACAAACGGCTAGTAGTGACATCAGCGGCAATCCACCTGTCACTCAAGTGGCCACGCCCTTAATTATGCAGAACTTTAAGGCTTAATATAATTTAAACGGATGAGTCATAAAATAATGAACCCGCCTCACAGTCGTCATGAAGGTCAACATTAGCTATATAGACCAACACCACTTTTTACACCAGCCTGTAAACATGTTTATTTCTGCAGTAAAGTTGAGCATTTTAACATGCGAGTCTATGAGATTGAGTCTCTTCTGCAGCCAGCCTCTAGTGGCCAGTGGATGAACTGCAGTTTAACTCTCTTCAGTGCTGGATTCAGGAGAGAGAGAACGGAATGTGCCGCTTGTTCACACACACGTGTCACACACAAATCTAGCATTTTAATCAACAGTACATTTCTTGTTAACCTTTAATCATGTGTCTTGGAGTATCGCAGTAATATGGTATGGTGAGTTCAGTATCGTGACGTGAGGGAATCGTTACACCGCTACAGTGTGTGTAAACCTGTGTTTGCTATGGGTTCAGGTGTTGGTGATGTCTCCCGCAGACATGGTGAAGGTCCGTCTGCAGTGTCAGGCTGAAGGCCGTCGATACAGGGGGCCGCTGCACTGCCTGCTCAGAATCGCCCGAGACGAGGGTCTGCTGGGTCTGTATAAGGGTTCTGCCGCTCTAGCGCTGCGAGACGGACCCTCGTTCGCCACTTACTTCCTCACTTACAACACCATCTGTGAGGCACTGTCTGCAGAGAACAAGCAGCCGGGTAAGAGCATCCCAACATCAGCACATCAGAGCCTCTTAAAGGGGAACATCATGACAATCTGACTTCCTCCGTGTGTAAGTGCCACAATCAGGTGCTTCTATTAACCCAGAAACGGAGAGTGAAACCCAGTAACTTTGTTCTCTGACATTCAGAAACGTCTAAAAGTGAAACTCTGAGTCTCTCCGTAAGGCTGCACTGGTTACTCCTGAGACTCTGGATGAGTGAGATTACTCGTGTGTTTGTTATTGCTGGAGAATCTGAAGATTGTGTGGTGTTAAACCAAGTTCTCTTCCACGTCTTATTGCACTCTAACTGTCAAATACACTCAAAGTTCACAAACACAGTCGGGTTTGTCTGTGAATGTAAACAGCAGTGAAAGAAACCGCAATGAGATCTGTGTATTAAAGAGACAGCAGTGTGATATACAGAACCTACATATATGCTGTTAATATGAATCAAACAAAAGAAAACCAGAAATCTCTCGCTGCTCCTGACTGAACTACTGCAGTAGCTTTAATAAGGATAGATTTCATTCTTGAATGATGTACTTATGTTCTGGCGAGGAGATAAACATGGCGGACTGTGTGCGTGCAGCTCACTGTAGGTGGAGTCTATGCTAATAGGGTGGAGTTTGTCAGCAGTCGTGGGCGGATCTATGCTAATAGGGTGGGGTTTGTCAGCAGTCGTGGGCGGGTCTATGCTAATAGGGCGGGGTTTGTCAGCAGTCATGGGCGGGTCTATGCTAATAGGACGGAGTTTGTCAGCAGTTGTGGGTGGATCTATGCTAATAGGGTGGGGTTTGTCAGCAGTCGTGGGCGGGTCTATGCTAATAGGACGGAGTTTGTCAGCAGTTGTGGGTGGATCTATGCTAATAGGGTGGGGTTTGTCAGCAGTCGTGGGCGGGTCTATGCTAATAGGACGGAGTTTGTCAGCAGTTGTGGGTGGATCTATGCTAATAGGGCGGGGTTTGTGTCAGCAGTCGTGGGTGGGCTAGCTAATAGGGTGGGGTTTGTCAGCAGTCGTGGGCGGGTCTATGCTAATAGGGCGGGGGTTTGTCAGCAGTCGTGGGCGGGTCTATGCTAATAGGGCAGGGTTTGTCAGTAGTCGTGGGCGGGTCTATGCTAATCACATTCCTTAACGGCTCATTTTGAGACACTGTTTCAGATTTATGAGGAAAATAACAAACGATGTGGATTGATTTTTACCACGATGGTTGTGTACACACACTGCCGACACATAAACATGTTCAAAAACAATATAATAGTGAATTTTGGATGATAGGTCCCCTTTAAAAAAACGAGACCTTCCCCGACGTCCGAGGTTGTCTATGAAAGCCTATAGACAGATGATTATTAAAATCTTGTACCTTTGCTTCATTTGCTTCAAATGAGGGCTTTGCTTCATTTATAGAACCTTTCAGGGTTTCCATCATGTGATCATTTTATGGATTTAGTTTTAATCGATTAATTTAGATCTGATTCATTTTTAATAATAATTGAATTTTATGAATTAAGCCGCTCGTAATGATACTTCATCACTAGAAAGAATAAAATCCCATTAAACATGATAGTATTATGCAATAATTGAAGACTTTTCTCCTTGTATGGAACCTTATATTGGTATAAGATTGAGTGAAGAACACACGAGTTGTGTTTGTTCAGAGTTCTGGTGTGTTCTCAGGCTGGCCGGTGGTCCTCCTGGCCGGTGGTGTGTCGGGGATGTGTGGTTGGGCCGTCGGGACGCCGATGGACGTGATCAAGGCCCGTCTGCAGGTGTCCGGCGTGAGCGGCCGGCGCTACAGAGGCTTCTTCCACTGCGTCACACACAGCGTGAGGACCGAGGGCATAGCCGTCCTGTTCAGAGGCCTGACACTAAACTGCATCCGCGCCTTCCCCGTCAACATGTCCGTCTTCGCCACTTACGAACTGGTGGTTCGCTTTCTGCGTCCAGCGTCCTGAATATCAGGCTCACTTCTTCTCTCTGCACAAGTTCCTGGATCCTGCACAATGTTTATTCGTGTGTGTGTTCATGAATGTGTATCAGTTGCATTAATGTGTATTTGAGTGTGTTTTGCAGTGTCTACCTCAGATGCTGAAGAGCATCATCACTGTCGAAGGGTTTGAGTTCAGACTCACTAACTACTGTCCTCTCTGTGAGTCCCTGTGCTAACACACATGAGCTGCTAGATGTGTCTCCATCTAAAGCTGGGATTTAACTTGAGCGCTAAACTGGAATATGGCTTAAAACATTAATGTATAACACAGCGTTTTCATCTCATGTGTTCAAGAGAACAAAATCATCTCTTTATGGGAAAATATCAGTAATAAAAGTGTAAGTTTCTGCAGTCGTGCTGTTTCTCCCTCCATCATGAGCGAGTGTGTCTCAGAGCGTCAGACGAAACACAGTAAACGCTGTCATGTTCTCTAGCGTTCGGATGCTGGTGTTCGGGAACACACTCGTGTGTGTGTGAGACGCTTCTGGAGGGAATTACACCAAATCATTCTGATCACACACTTCCACTTTCAGAAACACCAAACCAAACCAACATTAGAGATGCTGCGACGCCATTGGTCCGCTGGTTACTCCAGTTATCCAATCACAGCTGATGCTGAGTTTATCGTCACATGAGGTTTGAGGGATTTCTGATTGGATGAAACAATCATCTGCCTCAATTGAGCACATCGGGATTTTAGAATCTATATGCGAGTGTGTTTAATGCAATATCCCAAAATGCACATAAAAATAGACTTAATTAGTCTATTTTTAGTTTAGTGGCTGTATAGTTAATCTTTTTTTTTTTTTTTTTTTTACTCGTCAAATTGCTTGGAAAAAATGTTAAATTTAACTACACTATTAGATAATACCAGTTTAGCTCAACCAGTGACCAAGCAATGCTTCATTTTGTTCAGTCTGTGTGTAAAAAGAGCATTAGCAATTAAAGACAAAACACTTCAGCAAAACATGATCAGCTCAAAGTGTCCCAATCAGTTTTGGTCCCAAATGTTTTATTAATGTCACTGGTAGTCACTGTATGAAGAATATTTGGGTATAATATGTCACAGTTTACTTTATTTTGCTCTCCTCACTTACATAAATGAACTATAGTGTCCTGATCACACTAGTGAAGTGATATCTGCAGTGTGAATAGTGTTTGGTTTGCCTGTATGACGTCATCAGTGTTTGCTCTCACCTGTCGGATCTTCTCCAGCTGTTCGTCGTCTTCCAGGAAGAACGTCAGATACATGAAGGAAACGTCCACATCTGGATTCCCGCCGAGCTTCCGGTGTTCCTCGACCGTATCCTTCCCGCCTGAGAACGCGTGTTTGTTGACCTGCAGGGAGAAGAGCTCGTGTGATTCAGTGTCTCCTTCACCTCTGTACTGATAACACCTGGTCAGAATGATTCCAGGTCACATGGATCCGCGGAAACAACTAAAAATTCTGCAGTATGAATTTTTAAGGCCAGACGAGTAATTTGTCGGTCAATTTGTAAAGAGACACACGCCTGCGCACACATATATTCAAACACTCATATCTATAGACAAAACGTGTGATATGCATGTGCGCCGTCAGCGTCTCACAGATTCACGTTTTTGAAGTTTACACAGAGATGATAACGCTTTCAAAAATGTTCAAAACTTTCACCTTTGAACCGGTTTCAAGGTTTGCGTTCTCGAGCCTCAAACACTGTTGTGTGTGAATGAGCGGCCGGAACACATTAAGAGTTTTCTGTGAGAGCGGTGTGTGTTAGCGGCCCCTAAGTTCATCACTAATGATCTTTACAACGGAAGTCAATCAGTCAAAACTAACTTTATCTGGACAATAACTTTATTCTAGATCTGCTGTAAAGCCGAAACACTCTCTGTTAATGTAATCTCCTGTTATCACTGTAAAGCTGCTGTGATCTATATGGTTAAAGCGCTGTATAAATGGAGATGTGACTTGAAGGCTAGTTCGGTCGTGAACGGCACCTTGTTCTTGATCTGTTTGGCCGTGTCTGTGAGGAAGATGGAGGAGTTGGCGTCGCTCGCGCTCATCTTGGTCTGCGCGCCCTGAAGCGCCGGGAAGAACGTGGAGTGAAGCAGAGCCGGCTTCAGATAGCCGATCCGTGGAGCCACGTCTCGCGTCATCCGGAAATACGGATCCTGAGGAACAGACCATCATGTGACGTTCAGCAGCATCACTCACACCGTTAGAACGCTTATTAGTAGATTTAACGGGAACACTTTACAATAAGGTTTAACATTAGTTAATGTATTAACGAACTAACAATGAGCAATACATTTATTACAGTATTTATTAATCTTTGTTAATGTTAGTTAATAAAAATACAGCTGTTCATTGTTTGTTCATGTTAGTTCACAGTGCATTAACTAATTTTAACAAATTAGATTTTAATAACACTTTAGTAAATGTTTAAAATAATATAATTTATGATTAATAAATGCTGTAGAAGTATTGTTCATCATAAGTTCATGTTAACTAAAGCTTATTGGAAAGTGTGTGACGCAAAGGCGAACACACACAGCAGAGAAAGGATATGTCGCCGGATGGCGTAGCAGGCACGGAGGCTGAAGGCGGCGAAGACGGCCAGCTTCCTCAGACGCTTCCTAGGCTTGCTGGTCGCTTGTTTCTACGGCGGCGGCTCTCAAGATCCAGCGATGCGAAGAGCTTCGCTGAAGAAATGAAAATCAGAATTCCAGCCTGTGAGCCCCTCTTTTATACACGCTAGCCACACCCATTCTGGCGGGCCAGGCGCCTCATTGGGCGTGACGTCACGCAGGGCTCACTGGTAGGCTGCTGCAGTTGCCGCAGGACAGCCAATGAGCACGCTCGTACAGCCTGCTATGGTCTGCTGTCTGCCGCACTGCGTTGACAATAAATACAAAATCAAGGATAATTTTTGGCTTCAGATCTCGAGAAAAGACAACTTTACCCGTAGCGTAAGCAACTTACGCAATACGAGAGAACCTCTCGTAAGAGAACCAAACAAAGCCGAGTCGAGGCGAGCCGAGTCGAGCTGGTTGGCCTACTGTGTAGTGGAAAAGCGCCAAGTCTTTCCACATCTGCAAAATTGGCGCCGAAAATTAAATAGCACAGAATCTATTGCGCATGCTCTCACAAGTGACGCTTCTTCTTCTTCTTTGTTTTTTTCTGCACATTAGGCACGCTTTAATGCACTGCTGCCTCTCACTGGTTTAGTAACGTCATTGCATCCTTTGTTGCTACTTGCTTATTTCAAGTAAGCGTCACTCAAACGATTGAGTAACTTGTTATTTTCACCCTTGTTTATACATACTTCTTACTAGGTTTTGTTGAGTTACAGTCAATTGACTGTAACTCAACAAAACCTAGTAAGAAGTATGTATTTTATATTACTGAGTAAAGTTTACTAAGTATATGTGAGTCAGGAAAGCTATTGGATTTTACATGACAACAAACTCCAGTGTGTCCTGGAGAAAAATTGTCACTAAACAAAAGTGGGAGGTTTTTCGCAAGACATAATGTCTAAATTGATTAAACCAATGCTATTACCAGCACACTCCAAAATAAGCTTTGTTTTTATGTTTTAAATGTCCATAATCAAAAGAGTAAACCCTCAAAAGCAAGTCCTCTAGATAACCAAAAAGCAATTTAATTTCGTACTGAGCCACATCCTAAAGAACATAATGCATTATATCGAATGAGTAGTTATTGCAAACATGAAAATACTTTTGTCTATTAAGTATAGCATTTTTTTTTCAAACCATACAGTGACCTCAATTGTGGGTTTTCCTGGAGAGGCTGGCCATGCATTTCAAAGATTTCTTTCCCACGAAGGACTATACCTTAGGATAATCCTCACTGTATACTGTTTCAGAATTATTATTTTCTATTAAAGCCACAATATGTAACTTTTTTGCATTAAAAATAGCAAAAATCACTATATCTATGTTATATATTTTTTTTAGTTGTGTACTTACATTATCCCGACTGTTTCCAACAACTTTCAAACCAGGAGAAATTTGTAATTTAATTCGAGAAACGTCCCGTTTCTTTATTTCCGTTTTGTCGCCGTCAATGGCGTCATATCCGCGTTGTCCCTGGTTTCCGCTCGTACTGCCATGGCAACCAGAGCTATGAACCAGAGCCCTCTGATAGTAACCAAAGCACTGACGGTAGTTCGCAATGTCTATCTGCACGCTGTTGTTGTTTCGTTCAAACATTATGGACCATGGCAAGCAGACTTTGGATACAAAAGGAGAACTAAAACGAGAATAAATATCAGCGCGGTGTTTTCGAGATGCCTAGAGCTCCCATAGACAGTATATAAACGAGAGATCCACGTCCGAGACTTCGACCGCTTCTACATGTACTTTATTAAACAGGTGAGCACATTTACATAAAACTAATCAATGTTATATAGATAAACATGATGAAATGTTAGAATATGATCTGTATGTTATTCTAATGTTGATCTAGCTTACTGCTAGTCTCATACAGACAAACTAACACATACATTTCAACACATTCAAATGCAGTTTAGTGTGATAGTGTAATGGTAGACCAAGTGAAACAACGCTGCGTTACCTCACAAGTTTAATTTGTCTAATAAACTGACCTGTGACTGTGAGTAGTAATTCTGCACTCGCGTGTAACGTTAGTTCGGTAGAATGAAATGTACATATTCCTTATATGATAGCTGATAGCTGTCTCTTAGCAATCCCGAACTGCTTCATATCACAGTCATGATAAAAGCATCGATGTATTCAGTCATCCATAAACATTATTAGATCCATAGATTAGATCGGTCGGCTTGACGTTGACGACAAGATCCATAATTCTTAGCAAATGTTGCGTCATCAAACTACGCCTTTGTTATTGTAAATAGGTTAGCGACCCCTAGTGGCGAAAAATTCCATACTGTACGTTTAAACAAATGTGACAGAAATGATGGCTACTAAATGACTCGTTAAAACCAAGGATTGCTATGTGTTTTTGTGGACCCATCTTAAAGACAAAAGTGTTGAAAAAAAGTCCACTGTTTGGACAAAATTGTTAAAGCTTTGTAACTTTAATGTTACACAATATCCATTATAATATGAGAGAGAAAAAAAAGTAGTATGGTGATGAGGGGTACTTGAGTCTTAGTCGTGGGCCTGTGGATGTTGTGAAACACTGGCTATCTATAAAATGAGCAAGAAATTAAGGATGACAGAATAATCACATCAGGATAGCTTACATGCATTTTATTAGGCAGACACATTTGTGGAGGTTTATTTCAGTCTTTGTTTTCGACACAAACTATTCAAATGTATTTTAAAGCCTCACAAGTTAAAAAAAGGGCCAATAACATCAAAAAGACCAATTAAAATGTATTAGCCTAGAGACTAGCACCTTAGGTTATTCTCCCATATTTGCTCGGCTGTCTCCTTGCATTACCTATTTATCCGAATAATACATCAAGGAAAATTACTTTATGCGCCACCCAGTGGAACCAAATATCTTAGGAGCCGAATACATTGTAACACCGGGTCACAGTCTGGCTGGAAACGAGAAAGTATCCATTGTGTGTGTCTGTGTGCTCCTCCTACTGCAGGCCTATCCCATGCATCCACAGCTAGTAAAACACGCGAAAGCAGGAAGGATCCAGCACGACTACGGTTCATGTAAACATTGCATGAAGTTGATGAAGTTTGTGGATGTAGATGGAAAATGCGCGTTGTTCGTTACACGACAGGACTGAGGTCTGAGAGGCGTTCGTCATTTCTTCCAGCTTTTATGAACGTGTTGTGAAGGTAAGATTTATGCTTTTGCAATTGCCTTTATTGAAGAATCGCGTGTTTGCTGGCTTCGCTTTACTTTTAAAGTTTTGGTCTACTAAACTGAACTTTGTCGTTGTTCGTATTACTAGAAATTATTTGCTTATTCTGTAATGAGTTTATATGAAGACAGTCTCTCTGTTCGAAGTGTATAGCATACTAGTATATATGCCATTAAAACACCTCTAAAAAGTGTTGTGCAACATGAGACAAAGCCATCAGATAAAGGATCTGAAAGGCTTAAAATCAGGATAACTTAAAATGATTTCCATAGGCTATTTAAAAGCTTTGGAAAACGGACATGCTGAGTTGGGATTTTGGAAGGTTTTTCGGCGACAAGTTGGAGCAAAATTGAGAGCAATCGACATTCGACACTTTGTTAGTGTGTCTTTGTGATGCAGACGAGGGCTGTAAGTTCGACTCTCACCTCTGCGGAGCCATCCGCTCCACACTGAGCTTTCAGCATAACAAAGCCTAGAGACGGACATCCCATTCAGTCATTCTCAGAAGACATTCAGAGAGGTCACACTATGTCATTTACTTAGTTCATGTAGACCTACAGATATAGTCATGTCTATGTCCAGCAGTCCACTGTGTATATTCAAATATACATTAGAGTATTCATATATTATGGAGAGAGGTTTTTTTTTACATAATATTTTAATTCAAGGATGGTTCCACTCATACAGAAGTCAGTATGTTTCGTAGTCAAATTGAATAATTTAAATGTATTATATTCTTGTCTGTAGGCTTCACAGCAAGGACAGAAAATAACGGGGAAAATGCCCTTAAAAGTGTAAAAATCAATACATTTCTTTGATTTGGCTTATAATGATATATTTCTATAAAAAAGAAGTCTAGTTAATATTCTATTAGATGGAGAATTTTTTTTTATTTAGTTCTAAGTAGTATTATTATTATTTTAAAAAAAAATTTCAAGGTCTGTAAACAATCAGTTATTATTATCATCAGGGGCCTGTTTCAGAAAGGAGGTTAAGTGAAAACTCTGAGTATG
>FLSR01004878.1:10632236-10647195 GCA_900092035.1 Leuciscus waleckii
GACTGGGATCGTGTAGAGACTTGAAGCTGCATTGGACGGACATTTGAACCTTCTTTGAACATTGGAATAGTTGGTTGCCATTGAAGTCCATTCTGTGTAGAAAAATCCTGGAATGTTTTCCTCAAAAACCTTAATTTCTTTTCGACTGAAAAAAGAAAGACATGGATATCTTGGATGACATCAGGGTGAGTAAATTATCAGCCAAAAATGTTTGAAGTGAACTAATCCTTTAAATGTTGTTTGGCCAATATTAAAAAAGGATTTAGTCATGCTGTAGTGTAACAACAACAATCACCAAGCCGTCGCCGCCCTCTGCAGGCATTTGTTATACATCACGTATTATAAGTTATGTTTATAGAATTTTTTACATAGTGTATTTTAACAGTGTTGTTCAATAAAACCAATATGATTACTTTGATGCTTTATTTGAACCAATTATTATTGCTTGTTATCGTATTTTAAAGGCTGTTGTTCACTTGGATCTATCTTTATTACCACATCTTTATCCTATTACTCGATTTATCAATGGAATAGTCGGTAGAATACTCTATTACTAAAATAATCGATAGCTGCAGCCTTACTTTACTTTTGCTTTAAAAAAAAGGATTTCATAGTAATTTGGATTTCATTTGTTTCACTACTGAAGTCCTCTGTTTATTTTTTTTCATCATGCTGGAGATGTCTGTTTAAATCTGTCGTTTACACATTTCTGAGAGTACTTGCATTTTAATACTTGAATCCAGTGGACTCTAAACATTGCATTTGTTTAATGTGAAAACCCAACTGTTGGGGTTTAATTGAAACAGATTTTTTTTTTTTCTTTGGAGAACACACAGCTGTAATGAACAGAAGCCCAGAACATGTGGATATATTGACATTCAGAACATGCTGACTTTCTCATTTACGATATTTATACTTTTTTATGGTATACTACTGAATGCCAAAGTTGCAAGTTAATTATACGTTTATTTTTGGAGGAAAATTAATCGTTTAGATTAATCGATACAAAAATAGTCATTAGTGGCAGCCCTAATGTAAGTTTTTCAAAGCCATTCATAGCTTAATGTGAGAGACAGACAAATATTTATGTTGTCCAATTAAAATTGACGGAAACTCATGCCTCCACTGCGGCTGTCAGTCATTCTCCATTCAGCATTCAAATAGGGTGTCGCATTCGGTTACGACAGTCAGCATGGTAAAATTCTCTCCAAGATGATTCAGTTTTCCCATTATTATACTTGATCTGTAGATAAATGTCTGTGGATTTGCATTAAAGACTTTATCTTGCTAGAGCTTACTGCTCTTTCTAAATTATGTGGTACTTATCCACTGGGCCAGGCTATGTAGTTCAAACTAGTGAAACAACTGAAAACATTCCTATTTGTTCTCTCGATAAACGGTCTGTTTGTTTTACTGAGAAACCGCTTCAGATGATTCAGTGACAGAGCATTCCGAACAAATCCGAATCATCTCAGACCGTTATTCTGGCCAATTCACTCAAAAGTAAGAATCAACTCAAAATAATTCACGAATGATTGGAATCATTGGTTCAGTCGACAGTAATACGGGACAGACATAATAACTGTTGAAATATTCATACAGAAAAAGATTCTCAGGTCGAAGCGCTCATGGTATGCACAGAGCGCTCAGCCGTACAGCTGCAGGCGCCACTGCAACCACATATCTTAACAAATTTAGCCGCACCTCCTCTGCACCCCACTTCAACTTGTTAAAAGCTTGGTTGGCCTTCTCAGTCCACTTGAATGGCCTGGCAGTCATCTTAGTGAGTGCGGAGAGGGGTCTAATAAAAATCTTAATATACTGTAGGCCCTATATCAAATGTAAATTTATGTCCGTTACACTTAATTTTCCTGGTTAAATAAACTACATAAAAAAAAGAGACCAAATACATTTCTTTTTGTATTTTTAGCAATAACTATGTAAATTTATATTTATTAAAACCAAGTAGGCCTATAAATTTGATCAAGTTAGTGTTTTTACGCATTTTTACATTTATTCCAAAATAATAACTAAAGGCAGTAACAATTTAAACAATGTATATTATTGTGAACTAATTTCAGCTTTTCTTTTTAATAGTCAACTTATTTTCAGCAGTCATCAAGCTTGTACAAACGTGTCACAGACACGAAGATGTAGGCCTAACTTTAAATTCACCAAGCTGAGTGCTCACTAAAAAACCCACTGTCATCATGTTTTTTGATGTGACATAAAGCAGTGAAATGGCTAGATGTTTACTTACTCTTCAATTAGTCTTCCCATTAACACCATCATTATCTTCATTCAGGCCAATTCAAGAACGCGCACGAAAACAAGAGGTGGGATCCAATTGTATCCAATCAAAGCACGATGGAGATATTGCCGCCTCTCACGTGACTTTCCCCCATTCATTCTCAATTACCCTCCACTAAACCCACCGCACTCATTAGGGTGTCTGTTTTAAAGGGATAGTTCACTTTGAAATACATTTTTGGTATGTTTTAGCTTGCCTCAAGGGCATCCAAGATGTAGGTGTCTTTTTTCCCGCAGTAGTTTCAATTTTGATATTTTTAGGTCAAACCGTTCTTGTCTGTCAGTCATATAATGCAGGTCGATGGTCACTGTCTCAAAGAGCATGCACAGAGTCCAAATTAAAACAATTCCCCGTCGTCCAAATTAAAGGGGGGGTGAAATGCTATTTCATGCATACTGAGTTTTTTACACTATTAAAGAGTTGGATTCCCATGCTAAACATGGACAAAGTTAAAAAAATTAAATTGTACGTTTGAAGGAGTATTTCTATGCCAAAAATTCTCCTTCCGGTTTGTCACAAGTTTCGGAAAGTTTTTTTCGAGTATGGGCCTGTGTGACGTCAGATGGGGCGGAATTTCCTTATATGGGTCCTAAGGGCACTTCTCCCGGAAAGGCGCGGGCGCGCACGAATCCGTAGACCAGAGAGAGAAGAGAGCCAAAGCAGTTCGCCCATCAAAGCGCTGTGCCCGGCTTTAGGGAAGTCAATGTCACCAAAGAAGTGTGTTTTTGGTTGCCAGGGCAAGACAACCCTGCACAGATTCCCAAAGAACCCGGCGTTAGGGACCAGGGATGGAGTTGGTTTTTCCAGAGCATCAACAGAGTTGTGCAAGACTGTTTGTTCCCTGCATTTCGACGATGATTGTTTTATAAACAAAGCCCAGTTCGACGCCGGATTTGCAGATCGTCTAAATGCTTAAGGATCGAGCAGTCAAAATGATAAAGGTTCGCGGTCGTGCGTTGAAACCGCAGGCGGTGAGTAAAACTGCTTCAAATGTCTGTGTGTTCTTGGCACAGCTTTAGCTCCGCCCACAAGGCACGCCTCAAGCCCTTTCGTTTTTTTCCGGAAAGACTCGGTACAGCCTATCTTTCTTTTATAAATATAATAAAACTAAAGACTTTTTGGAGATTTGAAGGATGCAATACTACTCTATAGGTACTCAAGATTAACATGAGATTGACTGAAAATGAGTGTTTCACCCCCCCTTTAAACAATTCCCCATCGTAAGTACACATTGATGGCCTAAGACACGAAACGAGCGGTCTGTGTGAGAAAACGAACATTATTTATATCGTTTTTACCTCTTATACACAGCCATGTCCGAGTGATCTGATCTGACGTGTGCGCAGACTGGTGCATAGATATATACACTAGATGTCGCCTTAAAGACATTCGTTCCAATGAACTGCCGTAGACAAGGCGACATCTAGTGTATATATGCTTTCGCATTCTGAATGTGCTGGAATACACTGCACAACTTTTAAAATCTGAACAGATTTTTTAAACCGCAGGCATCATAAACTACCTTTATGAATGATTACAGAAAAAAAACTGGACATCATACACTACCAGACTGAGAATCACACACTACCAGACTTGCAAGTCATTCCGAACACAACAAACTCGCACAGAAACACGCACCCTGTTGCTAGGAGACGAATGATAGATGAAACAAACAAACATGCATGTGCAAGAGATGAGCGAAAAGAGAAAAAAACAAGCCAAGCACATTTGGATGCGGTCTTGGGTGGGTAGAAGCGGTCAGTATACTCTACAGATACAGTAGGAGTTAGAGGCTAGATTCCTTTCCGGTCAACGTATTATGATTTCTAGAACTGAATGGGGAACGTATATTTTATTAGCAGGGAAATACCACAAAATCTGAATGGTAACAACTTTGACGATGACAGAAGCTACTGGACGTAGACGCACTGTGGCATTTACCTGGCAACAGTGTCTAAATGTTAGGACATCAATTGTCCGATGCAGTCGCCATGGGATTGAGTTTAACATCGTGAACGTAAACCAAACTTCTCAAAATCAAATAGATTAAATGGCTTAAAATAATATTCGTATAGACCTACAGTTGCTGTTGAGAGAGCTAATTTGAATTTCTCAAATGCAATTTGTCATTTTTTCAAACTTTTTGTTGTTACTCATGAGCTATTTAAAAGAAGATTAGAGATCTTCACACAATCCATGGACAAAAAAAATAAATTCTCGTGATGACAGAATTTGTGATTTCAAAAGTTTGGAATTTTAGATTTATTGTTTTTATTGAATCTAGAAAATTACCTTTAAACAAAATGGAGTGACCAATATTTTTGATCTTGTAACCTACTGAAAGCAGAATGTTAGTTTAATAGAGAGGATACAAAGAACTGCTGTGAGACCAGTGAATATTCAAAAGGAATGAAGTTAATATGATAATTAACAATTTGAAGCGGTCTCTGTAGTGATCATTGAAAATGCAGCGCCTGGCCCCACAAGGGAGGGGATGGAAGTCCTTCTGTGTGGATCATCAGTCAGTTGAACTTGTTTGGCTGTTGTAATGGATCGTCAGCCTGTGATGGCACTCAAAGGCCTGATGTTGTGGTGTATGGGCTCCGTTGTTTCTCTGCCTCTCTTCAGTCTGGCTTTTGATCGACCCTGCCACAAAACTGCATAATGCATGGCAAAATTGTCCTTAGGAAAAGTCTCAAGTTAAACTTTCTCCTTTTCCTGCATTGAATCATTCTTTGCTGACCCCTCAGAAGTGTCATCTTCCTCTTTCAGGAGAGGAGATGAAGGCCCATCAGCCACTTCCTCTTCTTCTCTCTGCAGTGTCTCGTGAACAGACTTCAGTCTATTCGCGTTCCCATTTGTCAAGGCAGCTGTCCCAAATTTTCTGGTCTGAAATGTGAACACTTAGAGAACAACAAAAATCTAATTAAACCTACAGCTAAGTACAGTAGTCAACATTTGAAGTCGATCAAAACCTTTCATCAAAGTTATACCTGAATTTTGAACAATAATACCCGTTCTTGTCTTAGGACAACTTGATGAACTTTTTTGATCCACTTCAAATGTTGACTACTGTATTGAAATTCCATTTTTTGAGCCATCTCTTTCAATGTCTCTTAATTCCAGAAGTCTCATCTGGTTAACAACATAACGGCAGTTCCTCATTTTATTAAAAAGCTTAGTTCTTCTTTGCAGGAAAAAGCAAGCATTCTTTGCGAAATGAAGGAAACAGCAGGAAACTCTAATTAGAATCTAGTGTATAATTTAAATGTAATGAATTCTTTGTATTTTCTCTTTTATTAGAAACTAAAACAAAATTACTGTAAGATGTCTGTTATTAAATGGTACTGTATGTAAGGTAATGCTTTTAAGAATTACAAGTAGCTCCCCTTGTTCTTATACATAGTTGCTGTCGAAATGAGGAAAATACAAAACATTTTGAGTATTTAATTTCCATGACCACTGGCAGATATGATGGGTTGTAGCTGTCTTTGTATTGACATGTATGTTTTTGTTTTATTATAAAGAAGCATTTCTGTCTTGATAAATGTGCGTATTTTTCCTCTGAAATGGGGGAAAAAAAGAATTAAAAAAGATAATAATAATATAATTCGTTACATTTATATAAGATGTCTGTTATGTGCCTGTTCAAATAAAAATTTCTATTTGACCTGGTCATCCAATCTCAATCTCGATCTCATTCAATGCACAAAAGTTGTCTAATATAAACCAAAATCTTAGAATCTCTGCAATGGATCAACTTTCCACACTGTCTCCCAGGGATAACGGGATACAAAATCTGGGCTTCTTCAGAAAGAGAATATAATATTTAAACACATGCAGTAATGTTTACTATTTACTCATCACTTTTAGAGCACCTATTGCTCAATTTTATATAACCCATATGAGTGACTCCAAATTTTCTCATTCTCAACAGAGAGCTCCACAGGTGCTATTAAAAATGGAGTAGGCCTATTATTATCCTATTATTTTTTTAAATGTATTTAAAAATGTAAAAAAAAAAAAACCCATAAATGTCAGGATAACAATATTGATCTATTGATCATATTGAACTTCTTCCACCATTTCTCTCTTAATCAGAATTAAAGTCTTATTCAAACAAAGAGCAGGTTGTAGTACTATAGCATCTCTGAGTATTTTCCCAAATCTGGTGCCACCCAAATTCAAATCCAGCATGATGAGTTGCTCCTCACATGAACAAAGTTTTATTGACAGATTTCTGGGTGCACTTTAAATCACAACAACTAAAATACTCAACAAATACCACTTTGGTTGAATTGAATCATAATCACTGCCCTTAATATCAAAAAGAAAAACATAATTTAAATCCTTTAATCATTTAAATGTGATCTCCAGTTTTCTTCAATAATTTGACTTAACAGAATCCAAAATTCAATTTCACATTCAATTAATTTAGAAGCATTAGAAAGGAAAAGTATGGAGTCCGTCCTACCTTAAGACCTTTATAGCCTGTCCAGGAATGGTCCCTCTGTTGCACATGTTTCTGCAGTCTGGCAGAATGAAGATAACAAGTTCCTTGTCCCCGTCCATCGACAGAGGGAGATTCCGAGGACACCTGAAGCTGGCTCACCAAATTGTGGTAGATTTTTATTGAGTATAAGATTCAGGTATAAACACCTGACTTATGTTTACCTGGGGCATCTCCAGTCGAAACCCAAGCATCTACAGTCGACACTTAATAATATTTCTACTTTAGCACTGCATCTACAGTCAACAACTGGCTTCAAGACTGACGACGTCTCGTCTCTTTTTACACTAGTACTCGGGAATTATGGAATGCCAAACCTAACATAATAATAAATGAATACATAAATGAATATATGAGAAAGTAAAAAATAAATGAAAATAAATAAATGAGTATTTATACTTTTATTTCCTTATTTATGTATAATTGTAATATTGTAATAATAGTATAATTATTATTTTTTCCCATTTATTTATGCATTTATTTCCACTTTTATTTATTTCCAAATTAATTTTTGTATATATGTATTTATGTCTACATTTTATTTATTTCCACATTTATTTAAAAATGTATCTAAAAATGTATTCCTCTGTATGCTAATGATGCGTGTTTTACCTCAGACATAGCAATCGAGCTCAGAGTGGCAGTGCTGAAGCTTTGAGGCCACAGTAACACCTTGTGGTGTGACCAAATGAAATGCAAGAGGTTTGTGTGTTAGGGTTCTGTCACCTCGGTCTAGTGTGTTTCTTGGTTTTGTGACAGAGCCCTGACACTCCTGTATTCTCCTGTCTTTGTCTGTGTGTCTTGTTGTGTTTCTGTCTTGTGCTGTGTCACACGCACGCAGCTAGTTTTTCTCACTGGCTGCGTTCATGTTATCTTGTTCTGTGTGAACACACGGCTTATGGGTGTCTCTCATTAGCTGCATGTTCGTGTCTTGTTCTGTGTAAGCTCATGGCTAGCGATTTGGTTATTGGTGGTCATGTGCTTGTGTGTGATTTCATGTTTGATGTGAGCACATGGCTGGTCTTATGCTTCCCTGTGCCATGTGCTCTCTTGTCTATTGTCTGACCCCACCCATCTTGTTATCTGATTATTGGTTCAGTTTCCCCACCTATCCTCCCTCGTTACCTGCCTTGTTTGCTGTCCTATTTATTCCCCTTGTGTTTGCTGTCCTGTGCCAGATCGTTGTCGCATGCTGTTGTTACCCTGCCTGTCTGATGATTCCTGT
This sequence comes from Leuciscus waleckii, assembly GCA_900092035.1. Lineage (NCBI taxonomy): Eukaryota > Metazoa > Chordata > Actinopteri > Cypriniformes > Leuciscidae > Leuciscus > Leuciscus waleckii. The sequence continues at coordinate 10,640,283 of FLSR01004878.1, forward strand.
TGTGTGTGTGTTTTCTGCCTAGTCAAGTCTAGTCTGTAGTGTTTTCCCCTATGGGGTAGTTTCTGTTTGCGTTTTGTTTTACTTTAATAAAGCCCCTATTCCTCTGCATCCTTGAGTCCTCACTTAACCCTACCTCAACCCGTGACATTGTGACGTCCTGTACAGGTCACGCAGGGAATGAATGACTTAGAGATGGGCAATATGGCCAAAATCTTAAATCACAGTTTATGTCCTTTAATATCGCCCTAACTGTATGTATATAGGTTTACCATACATAGGCCTACTCTTTATTCCGGACATGGCTGTAAAACATAAGCCGGTCGGGATTTCTGGAAATGTCTTGGCACACATGAACAGAAGCCGCTGATAACAGACACTCTGACATGGAAGTGCGTGAAATTATCCACTATTAATCACATTTCATGTAAATGTGCTGGATGAGGCTGATAAGAGCTTGTTTTTTTTGTCGATGAGACTCGCTCACCAGCTCAGAACGAGGAGAGAAACCAGCGCACATTTCACTGAAGTCTACGCAAGCATATTGATCAATGCGTTTGAAACGCGACTGCAAGTCCTAAACGCAACAGGAAGTCAGCCATTTTGAATATCGTATTGTGAGTTCAGTATCGTGATATGTATAGAATCGTGACATAAGGGTATCGTTACACCCCTACTAGCAACACTTAGCTAAGTTTTAAAGCAGGCTATTAATGCAATGAAACAGAAAGTGGCTATAATTCAGACATGCAATGTTCAATCTACCTCAAAATTAATGTTTGATAAGTGCCCTCTCCTGAAGACATCTACATGCCAAGTTTAGTGATGGTCATAGCACCACCAGCTGACAGCAGGAAGCGTGGCAAATACAAATGACTTTGACGTAGAGTCCTCCTATATTTACCTACTTAAATGCATTTTTCCCACTGTGCTCTGTTTTCCTAAAGCCACCGGGTGGCGGTGGCACTGAAGCGAGGGCCCTTTCATTGCTGCTTGCAACTTTAATTATTATTATTATTATTATTAGGGCCCGTGCACCAAGGTGTGAGGACCCACTTGGAATTCCTCTGTTTATTATTATTATTAGGGGCCAAGCACCGCAGGTGCGTAGGCACTTATTGTATTCGTTGGCGTTCTTATTCTGTTTCTTCTTCTTCTTCTTCCGCTCTGTCAATGGAGCCATAGAACTGTATGGTAAAAAGTTATGCCAAAGAAGGTCTTTCTGAGTGAGTCAGTCAGTAGAGAAGACTTTTATATTGAAAGGACTGAAACTTGTGAACACGGAGCAAGACGCAACTGACAAATGCTTTGACTAGTGCTGTCAGAGCATGGGAAAAACCCTTAACTGTTAAAAGGACATGATATCGCAGCGGACATTCAAACAGAGTTTTTATTATGAACATAGGACTGACCTGAAGGAAAATACTAAATCTGAATGCATTCTCTCGGTCCCTCAATCTCTCTCTCACAATACTCTTCTACATAACAAAGCAAGCTTCAATGAGAAAAAACAAATGTTTACGTTGCTAAGGGTTGTTGTGCAGTGATGGACAGAACCATTGGGTGAAGCGGTCATAGTCGTGTTTTATCGTGAATAAAATACATCTATTGACCAATCAGAATCAAGGACTGGAACTAACCAAGTTAAAATATCTTGCCTCCCTTAATTAATAAACTTTATTTAACATAACAGCCATTAATGCACAAATGAAATATGCACACATGAGATATGCTACATAAATGCTTGTTATATAGTTTAAACTTGGCGCTAAAAATACTGAGACTGAATCACGGTCATGTAATCCGTCAAGTCATGTCCCAATAAAGACGTAACTATAACAGCCATGAATGAATGCATGTCGGAAATATAAGTGCTGAATTTAATTCTCTCTCTGTTGTCCATGCTCATCATTAATCTCGTGAAGTCGCGTTCGTACTGCCACTCACTCACCGGGTTGATGCTTCAGCTTGGCCACCATATGCAGATTTTAACATAATCCTCTCATTTAAAACTCCTTAGATGTTAATATAATTTATTTCACTATAATAATCCCAAACTTTTTCTTGCAATTTGAGTACATGCATTTTACTCCTTAGACCTCCCTAACACACAAACGTAATGCCCTCTTTGATTTTATGTTGGTTAAGTTAGTGAAATATTAGGTTTTATACTGTGGGAAACACCATAGTCAGAATTCAACAATTCTTCTATTAGACTTATTTACACAACACATTCCAAAAAATCCATAACATCGTTTTGTAATTTCATGGAGGCTTAGTGAGGTGAAAAGGTTGTCATGTACAAAGTTACACCCTGGAGGAACTTCTGCTTGTTCAGCTAGACCCCTATGGGCTAGACCATGACTACACTTGGGCCCTGTCCTAGGCCAGTTTCAGGGAGATGTGTGTGCACTCATTCAGTGCACTAAAGATGGGCCGTACGTTGTAGAAAGGGTTGTTTGTGGTCATGTGTGGAGCACACCAATTGGTTCTCATGAACATCTGCCTAATCCTCCAGATAGTTCACCTCTGCATCGCCATTCAATAGTCTACCTGGCAAATGGGCCGTTTCACCCTGGTACTCCCTAGGGCCTTTTATTGGCCTTTTATTGTGGCCAGCCTTAGGCACACCTGTGCAATAATCATGCTGTCTAATCAGCATCTTGATATACCACACCTGTGAGGTGGATGGATTATCTCGGCAAAGGAGAAGTGCTCACTAACACAGATTTAGACAGATTTGTGAACAATATTTGAAAGAAAAATAGGCCTTTTGTGTACATAGAAAAAGTCTTAGATCTTTGATCCAGCAGCCATATCACCCTGTAGCCCAAGACTGGTTGCCCACTGAAGCTAAGCAGGGCTGAGCCTGGTTAGTACCTGGATGGGAGACCTCCTGGGAAAAACCAGGTTGCTGCTGGAAGAGGTGTTAGTGAGGCCAGTAGGGGGCGCTCACCCTGTGGTCTGTGTGGGTCCTAATGCCCCAGTGTAGTGACGGGGACACTACTGCCAAAAGAGCACTGTCTTTTGGATGAGACGTTAAACCGAGGTCCTGACTCTCTGTGGTCATTAAAAATCCCAGGATGTCCTTCGAAAAAGAGTAGGGGTGTAACCCCGGCATCCTGGCCAAATTTGCCCCTTGGCCTCTGTCGATCATGGCCTCCTAATCATCCCCATATATACTGATTGGCTTCATCACTGTCTCCTCTCCACCAGGAATCTGGTGTGTGGTGGGCGTTCTGGCGCAATATGGCTGCCGTCGCATCATCCAAGTGGATGCTGCACATTGGTGGTGGTTGAGGAGATTCCCCCCTTCTATGTAAAGTGCTTTGAGGTCTCAGAAAAAGCGCTATATAAATGTAACGAATTTGAGTTCAGCTCATGAAAAATGGGGGCAAAAACAAAAGTGTTGTGTTTATAATTTTGTTCAGTGTAGGATTAACAGCCAAAACCTGTGTTTTCAATTGAAACACTGTGTTATACTACCGATCACATTTGTGACCGTTAACAAATTTACACGTCTTACGAGCAAAATATATATGCATGAGTATAATTCTCAAAATATATCAGTAGTAGACCCTTTAAAGAATACATGTACAAAATATGATAGTTCTATCTGTTAATTAATATCTTTTACATACTACTTTTTGTAGTAGTCTGAGGAAGACATCTTCTTCTAGATGTGCAAGTAGGAAGTAAACTGATCTGTTCATGTGACCTTTCACACTAGTCACATGACATTAATAAAGTTTAATCAAGACAATCTATTTTTTCATTTAAAAGTTGAATTTCTTGGCCAAAGCCAAAAACAAAATTTTTAGAGCTTCCAGAAATAAGAAAAAAGATGCATAGACAAAAACAGCGCTCTGTCATAATCTAGACTGACAAAAACATTATTAATAATTCTGATAACATGCCAGATGAGATGGATTCGGTAATTGTGATGATGTATTCAGTTTTTTTATTTAGTGTTTGCGTTTTCCAACGAATAGTCCAGCGTGTTCCATTCTCTTCACTCTTTAGCCTATCAAACAACACATAAACCTTTTAAAACAAATGTTTATATTTATGCTTATATTTAAAGGGAGTTGATAGACTCCCATGTCATTTGAAAACATTAGACTTTGTAAATTTATTTTGCCTGTTGTTAATATGCTCTTGTTATATAAAAAAATGCAACTAAAGTAGTTATGTTTTTAAAAAATTTTTATTATTCAGGCAGTTTAGAATGTTTTATGTTTTTATTTATTTATTTAATTTGTTAGAATAATTTTACATGCTATATTCATTACCTCTTTGTTTACCTTAACAAAGATTTTATTTAAAAAAGACAATGCACTATACAGTACATGTGTGACTGTTTTTATGAGTGAGTTAGTAGCAAATACTTCTGTATTGAAAAGGTCTGAAAAAAGGTTGTAAACAAGGACATTATTTTTTACTTTAAACACCACCTTATAAGACGCAACCGACAAATGCATTGACTAGCGCTGTCCTCAGTGGACATTCAAACTGATTTTTATTATGAATATAAGATTGACCTGTTTTGCTGATTGTTTTCTTTTGGGTCAGTGATAATGTAAGTGATAATGTCTGTTTTTCTTTAGGTCTATAATGTTGAGCAGTAAGATGATTCAGTTGTTGGTGGTTGTGTTGGCTTCACCTGCTGCCTGTATGGAAGGTAAGACACACTGAAAATCATTTCAAAGATGGTGATTCGGTGATACAGTTGCCATGTATATTTTAAAATATAATGAGTTCTAGGCTACGTTCACACTGTTAGTTTTTGGAATTGACACCCACATTTACTTACAGGTGTGAGTCTCAAAATTTCTTGTTTAAACAGCAACTTATAGTAGCGTCTCGAATACTGTCTGTATGAACGTGTAATGGGAGTCAAGCCTGTATTCTCTTACCAGTAACCATAGTGACAGTGACCAAAATAATATCAAAGAAGTTGACGTCCATAAAAATGAAAAAGTTATAAATTTTTAAATGACAAGAGTCCAGTTGTGACAAATCTTACGAGTTCATCTGCCAAGTCCGAAACCACACACGAAAACGTACTCGGTTACTAACGTAACCTCGGTTCTCTCTAGAAGAGGGAACGAGTACTTGCGTATCTTACGCTAGGGGAAAACCTCTTTTCCTCAAGATATTGAAGCCAAAAATTATCCTTAATTTTGCAATAATGTAAAACGCATTGCAGCAGCATGCAGACATGGGAATATAATCATAACTCAGCAATCTAAAATTGACTCCCTTTCTTACCCTTAACTTTGGGGAGTCTGACCCAGCTTCAGAGTTTCACCAAAATGCCATCATAGAATATAATCATAACTCAGCAATCTAAAATTTACTCCCTTTCTTACCCTTAACTTTGGGGAGTCTCTCTGACCCAGGTGTTACCTTCCGAGTGTGTGCCTTAGCCACAGCCCCATCGTCAATTAGTAGCCCCCTGACTAATTCAGAAGTGACACCAACTCAAAGCTCAGAACCTAAAAACCCAGCCAAGAATAGAACGACATTTGTGTCTCCCCCTTCTCTAGAAACTACCACTGATGATATTACTGTGACAGCCTGCCCTGTGTTCCCCACAAATATTGTGGATCCACCCAGTGTTCAGAGAATGGTGGTTGAACACAGTGAAGTCATATATCTTATATGCTTCACACCGATGCCAGTACCACCGGGCTCTGTGCAGCTTTACATCAGGAGCAGGAAGGGCAGATGCGAGTCATAGCCTTTGCCAGCAGAGGATTGACCAAGGGTGAAAGTAGGTACCCTGCGCACAAACTAGAGTTTTTGGCTAAAATGCTAAAATGGGCTGTCACCTCAAAATTTAGCGACTACCTCTATGGTGCAGAATTCACCGTGGTAACGGATAGCAACCCCTTGACATATATTCTAACCTCAGCAAAGCTTGATGCCACCAGTTACCGCTGGCTGTCCAGCTTGTCAACTTAGATCTTTAAGCTGCAGTACAAAGCTGGTAGACAAAACTCAAGATGCTGACGGGCTATCCCGACGACCGCATGGTGAGCCTCTTGATGACCTGGTTTCACAAAAGGAGAGAGAAAGGATTATACAGTTCACCCTAAACCATCTCATAGGGCCAGGAGTTGAGTCATCTGTTCTCATGGCTGACACAATAAAGGTCATCTGTGAAAGGCATCAGGTGATTGGATAATCCGAAAATCGTAGTTCCTCTCACTCTTCACTTACCTTGGTTGAATCCCTTACTCAGATGAGGACGCTCTGCCAAATGAGTTCCAACATGATGGACCATGGTCTTCCAGATCTTCCTCATCTCTCAGAAACTTCCTTGGCAGAACTGCAGAGAAAAGATCCGGAAATGAGGATTGTTATTAAAGGATTGGAGAGTGGAGTGAAACCCTGTAACCTGAGAGACCAACCACCTACCATGAGTTTGTGGTTAAAAGTCGAGTATAGAGTGCATTACAAGATCATTGTTCTGGTTTTTAAAGCACTACATAATTTGGCACCACCATACCTTTCTGAGTTGTTGTCTGTATACATTCCGTCCAGGTCATTGAGATCGGAAAATTTAAATCTCCTTGTGACTGTAAGAACAAATTTTAAATGTAAAGGTGACAGAGCGTTTTCTCGAGTCGGTCCTATACTGTGGAATAACCTCCCGCACTCTGTCAGATCAGCAAGTCGTTGGCTGTCTTTAAGTCGTTGTTAAAAACCTATTTATTAGAGGTAGCATGGGGGGCAGTCTGAAGTGGCTTGGCCCTTTGTGTGAAAGTGATATAGTATGTAGCTGTCTCCTGTCTTATGTTAACATTCTATTGCTTGTTTGTATGTAATTTTAATTAAGTGTTTTATTTTACTGTCTGTGAAGCACCTTGGGCAACGTCTGTTGTATTATGTGTGCTATATAAAAAAAATC
>FLSR01004878.1:10670039-10686393 GCA_900092035.1 Leuciscus waleckii
AGCAGCTCTAGAATAAAGTTATTGTCCAGATAAAGATAGTTTTGATTGATTGATTCACTTCCGTTGCAAAGATCATTAGTTATTAACTTAGGGGCCGCTAACACGACACCGTTCTAACAGAAAACCCTTAACGCGCTCCGGCCCGCTCATTCACACAACAACAGTGCCTGGCGGCTCGAGAACGCAAACCCTGAAATAGGTTCAAAGGTGCAAGCCTTTATAAAAACAAAAAGGTTATCTCTGCGCAAACTTCAAAAACGCAAAACGCAGACGGTTAATGTTTAGTCTATAGTTATGCGCGTTTGAATATATATATATATGTATGTATGTGCGCAGGCGTGTAGTCCTTCTTTACAAACCAACCCTCAACAAACTACTTGTGTGGCCTTAAAAATGTATAATAAAGAATTATTTATCGCTTCTGCGTAGCCACGTGAACCGGAATTATCCCGACAACGTTTTATCTGTACAGAGGTAAAGGGAAGGAAGGAGGCCTTCACAGGAGAGAACTAGTTGACACTTCAGGACTGCGTTGTCGTCGGGTTCAGGCGCAGGTTCTTCATCAGATCTGGATACGGCCTGGATCTGGCAGACTGCGGTAAACCTCGGGATAAACAGAGGACTAATATTAGCGTAGACGCCATTCTTCTTGTGATGTAACAAGTACATCAGGATTTATGGGAAGCGTTCCTGGTGTTCCGGCTGACCTGAACTATGCAGCCTAACATTGAATTATAGAAGTCTATAATGTGTTATGTGTATGCTAGGTCAAAGAGCACTCTCAGAAAAAAAGGTACAAAAGCTGTCACTGTGGTGGTACCTTTTCAAAAGGTACACTTTTGTACCTAAAGAGTACATATTAGTCCCTCAAAGGTACATATATGTACCTCAAAAGTACATATATGTACCTTTGAGGGACTAATATGTGCTCTTTAGGTACAAAAGTGTACCTTTCGAAAAGGTACCACCACAGTGACAGCTTTTGTACCTTTTTTTCTGAGAGTGAGATGTGTTTTTAGTCTAGATTTAAACTGACAGAGAGTGTCTGCTTCCCGGACAATGTTAGGAAAATTTTGGTGATAAATAGGAAAAGGCTCTACTGCCAGCAGTCGATTTTGATATTCTAGGTATTATCAACTGGCCGGAATTTTGAGATCGCAAAATCTCAAACGAGATCTCAAATGCCTCTAAGAAGGGTTAGGGTCATTTATTTCATTTGGAATGCAGTGTGCTATATTAAAAATATGAAACTCAATGACAGAAGTCTTTGTTTATTGCTTACTCGTATTGTTATTTACAAGCCTTTGTTTTGAAGCTATTTTAGTTTATATATTTAAAATTCTTAACATGCAATTGTTTTAATTAAAATGTTTAATGTGTAATTATTTTAAAAAGTACTTATAACTACATATGTAATTGAATATAAAATAAAGATTTTAAGTTTTATTAATAATATTAATGAATAAAAAATAAAATAAAAAAATATTTAAATCGAATCGGATCTTGAGGTGCTTAAGGATTCCCATCCCACTATACAATGATTTATTGCTTGTCTTTGTTGAATAATACAAAAGGTAAAGAGCTTAAAAATAATCGCATATTAAATCGCAATTGCAATATTGGTAAAAGAAAATTGCACTTAATTTTCCAAAATCGTTCAGCCCTAATAGATATAAATGTTAAATAGGCTACATTTATATATATGTAATGTTTGTAATGTTTGTATAAAATGTGTTTATTGCTTTTGAACTTGTTTTGAGGATGGCACTCTTGGCATTGCTCTGGTATCTTGCTGCACATGCTCTCAGGTGAGAACGCGTCTTTAGAGAGTGTCATGTTTACGGAGATTGACGAAAGAAAAGGGTGTGTGGAATGCCCTTATATGGACATGGTTTGGGCATGTTTTATGTAAATGACTTACCTCTGGCTTTAGAATAATCAGAATACTCAACATTAAAATGAGGTCAAGAACAAACAAGTGCGTACACACGTGTTGTGAATTAGGCAGAACGTTTTCATGAGAAGTTCAAATGTGCGTATAAATATGCATAGCGTAGGCAATTACTAGTGAATATTATTTATTAGTTCTCAGTCCCAAAGACGAAAGGGACCATCCTGACTTTCATCAGTGACAGGTATAAAAGCAAACATCTGTCATTGTATGGGGATGCATGAGTACAAACGATTTGGGTGACTTTTATGTGTGTGAAGGTACCACTGATGTGGAGGCATGTATTGGGATTATACAGAGACATTTAATGGCATCAAGATGACATCTTTCTTGGGTAGCAAGACAATGCCGGGCCTCATTCGGCTTGTGCTACAACAGAGTGGTTTTGTAGACTCTCTACACGTCAAGTCAAGTCATCTTCATTTATATAGCGCTTTTAACAATGTAGATTGTTCCAAAGCGGCTTTACAGAGATACAAGGATAGTTTAAAGTAACAGAGATTGTTTTGGCTTTATAGCTGTTCTTGAATAAAGTTATTTTCCAGCTAAAGTTAATTTGATTGATTCACTTCAGTCACAACGATCATTAGTTATTAACTAGGGGCCGCTAACATGACACCGTTTTAACAGGAAACTCTTCACAGACTTTAAACGCGAAACCTGTGAGAACGCTGATGGCGTGCACATGCGTATTACAAGTTCAGTCTATTGGTTGCGCGTTTGAATATATGTGCGCAGGTTTGTAATTCCCTACAAACCAAGCCTTAAAAAACCACTTGTCTGGCCTTAACATTTTTGATACAGAATTTTATCACTTCGGGGTAGATACGCGAAATTTTCACGACAACGCTTTATCTGTAGAGTGGTAAAGGGACCCTCCATAAGGAGAAACTAGTTGGCACTTTAGCACCCCGCTATGACATTGGGTCCAGGCGCAGGTCCTTCATCAGATCTGGATACAGCCTGGATCCGGCAGGCTGCGGGAAAACCTCGGGATAAACAAAAACAATAAAATTAGCGTAGATGCCATTCTTCTTATGATGTAACGAGTACATCAGGATTTATGGGAAGTGTTCCTGGTTCCGGCTGACCTGATCTATGCAGCCTAACATTGAATTATAGAAGTCTATAATGTGTTATGTGTATGCTAGGTCAAAGAGATGTGTTTTTAGTCTAGCTTTGAACTGACATTCAAGCATTGTCTGCTTCCCGGACAATGGTAGGAAGACTGTTCCAAAGTTTTGGTGCTAAATAGGAGAAGGATCTACCGCCAGCAGTCGATTTTGATATTCTAGGTATTATAAACTGGCCGGAATTTTGAGATCGCAATAGACGTGAAGGATTATAATGCGTTAAGAGCTCGCTCAAGTACTGCAGAGCTAAACCATTTAGTGCTTTGTAAGTAATCAGCAATATTTTAAAATGTATACGATGTTTAATAGGGAGCCAATGCAGTGTTGACAGAACAGGGCTAATATGGTCATACTTCCTGGTTCTGGTAAGAACTCGAGCTGCTGCGTTTTGGACCAGCTGTTGCATGTTTATTAAGTGTGCAGGGCAACCACTCAGTAGAGCATTACAATAATCTAGCCTTGATGTCATGAACACATGAACTAATTGTCTGCATTTGTCAATGAGAGCATATGGCATAATTTATATATATTTTTAAGATGGAAAAATGCGGTTTTACAGATACTGGACACGTGACTTTCAAATGAAAGATTGGTATCAAAGACACACCCAGGTTCCTAACCGACGACGAAGACTTAACAGAGCAGCCATCAAGTGTTAGACAGTATTCTAGGTTATTACGTGAGGACGTTTTTTGTCCAATAATTAGAATCTCTGTAGGAAAATTACTAGTCATAGGTTATTACGTGAGGACGTTTTTTGTCCAATAATTAGAATCTCTGTTTTTTAAGAATTTAGTTGTAGGAAATTACTAGTCATCCAATTTTTTATATCAGCTATGCATTCCGTTAATTTTGTGAATTGGTAGTTTTCGTTAGGTTGTGAAGAAATATAGAGCTGAGTATCATCGGCATAACAGTGAAAGCTAATTCCATGCTTCCTAATGATATCTCCTAATGGTAGCATGTACAGAGTGAACAGCAGTGGTCCTAGTACCGAGCCTTGTGGTACGCCTTACTGAACTTGTGATCGATAAGACATCTCTTAATTTACTGCTACAAACTGATAACGGTCAGATAAGTATGATTTAAACCATGTTAATGCAATTCCACTAATGCCAACATAATTTTCAAGTCTATTTAAAAGAATGTTGTGGTCAATAGTGTCAAATGCAGCACTAAGATCGAGTAAGACCAATAGAGAGTATTGGTACTATGGTACGGTCTATTCCTGAGTGAAAATCGTTGCAGATATAATTTCTTTCTAAAAATGAACATAGTTGTGAAGATATTGCCTTTTCTAGTATCTTTGACAGAAAGGGTAGATTCGAGATCGGCCTGTAATTGACTAATTTTGTAGCATCAAGCTGTGTGTTTTTTTTACAAGCGGTTTAATCATAGCCAGCTTAAAGGTTTTTGGTACGTATCCTAGAGACAAAGATGAATTAATGATAGTAAGAAGAGGATCTATGACCTCTGGAAGCATCTCTTTCAGTAGCTTAGTCGGTGTAGGTCTAACATACATGTCGGTTTGCCGTCTTTAACTTTTGTTTATGTATTTGTTTATTTATTTTATTAAAAGCTTTGGAATGTTTGCCGGTTCCCGCCGGTTCCCGCCTCCTCTCTTCCACAATAACGAACTTTGTTACACATACTTATTCAGTCGTGCCTGCTTCATTTATTTGTGATCACAGGAATGCATAAACAACTCAATGGGACCATTCACATATCGCATCTAAAAACGTGTGAAAGGTGCGGCTGTGCCGCTTTCTCCTTCTTTCCAAAGCGATTGCGCTCCCCGTGGCATCTGTCGTTGCTATGCAACCATGAACCGCGCACTCCACATCATGTTGACTGAGCTTTCAATATTGTTACGGGAAGGGTGAAGCTGATTGGTTCTTGTCACATGGTCTGCGGTGCGCTTGTGGCATTCTGAAAAATGTAAAAAGAAAAAAAGGGAAAAAGGAAAAAGCGGCCGCATCACTTTCATTATGAGCGCGCTTGCCGCGTGCCTACATTTGAAATAACGAACTTGAGCGCGCAAAAGACTGTGTGAAGAGCCTATTAAGGCTTTAGTCCAAAGACAAAAATATTAATAAAATGTTTACATCACTAGAAAGATTGAGCATTTCTATGAATTTTCCACAAAATAATTTTTATCTGAAGAGGTTTAAGCAATCTCTCCCTTCTCACTATACGGTTGTCCTTTCAGCCAGAGCAACAGATGGAGATTATGGACAGAAGACAGGAGTTATCAGTTAACCGGAGTTATGAGTTTACTCTTCCGCTGGAAGTTACAACTGGTGGTGCTGTCACAGGTGCTGCAGGGGCTGTTGCCAGGAGTATTTAAATGTTCAGTTCCTACCCCAAGAGGGGATGAATTTTTCACTGCACCCAGTAGCATCTGATTGCAATGGCATCGCTTGCAGATATTTACAGTTCCTGAATAGGACGGCTCCATTCTCAGTTTGTTTAAGAACATCTTTCTCCCCAGGTTGAAGTTCTGGTAAAACACAAGCAGAGTGTCTCAGACATAGAAGAACTTGTAGGATGCATTTGCAGCTTTATTCTTCCTCTCCACAGTTTTGTAATCAATAGGTTGAGGCTGGTGTTTTTCCTCAAGCATTGGTAGGTTGGTTCTGATCTTTTTCCTTGATATTGGCAGGGCTTAGTCCAGTTGCAGCAATGGGTGAAGCCCGGTAGCACATCTGTGCCATATAAGGATCAGGTTGGCGGAGAATCCTTGAACTGCTCTTTCTGCAGCTCCATCGGCTTGGGGGAAATAAGGATTTGATGTTGTGTGGTGAAACTCATAATATGTACTGAACTTCTGAAATTCAGCCAAGGTGAACTGTGCGCCATTGTCAGATACAAGCTCCCTGGGAATTCCCAATCTTACAAGCATGCACTTCAGTCTTCTGATAACATGAAAGCTGGATGGTGTCTGAAGGTGAGCTTTTTCGATGTCACAGGAGTAGTAGTTCTACCATTCAACTTAGATAAATCTGCTGCAATTTTTCACCAGCAGGCAAAGGGGAAGTGAATTAAAGGTTCTTTCCTTTGAATGGGTTTGTGAGCCCTACTGAGACCCTCCTGTTAATGTTAATACCTATTTCAGGCCACCAAACTAACATCTTTGCCCTCTGACGGCACTTGGCGAGACCTTAATGACCTTTATGTATTCATCTTACCACCTTCTTACTCATCGACTGATAGCCACTCAGCTGGAGGGAAATATGTTTTGGCCAACCCTTGCTGAGAAAGCTTATCACTGCCTGGAGATCTGCATCTCCCTCTGTGGCCGTTTGATCAATATCATGAAAGTTAATGGTTTATGGTTTGTTTGCAGACAAAATTCATCTAAGCCTTTCAGGTAGCTGGCGAACCGCTCACATGCCCACACACGGCCAGGCCTTTTCGATTTGGGAGTATCTGCGCTCCACTTCAGTCAAGGTAATGGAGCAGAATACGACCACGTGCTGCATTACCATGAACTTGAAGCAAGGCAGCCCCTAACCCAAAACTACTCGCATCTGCACTGACCATAGTCTCAGATCATATTATGCAAGAGCAGGAGCTGTGGCTAACTTGCACTTTACTTTGTTCAGAGCCTGCTCGTGGACTTCTGTCCAAAGCCAGATTGCATCCTTCTTCTGCAGAGCTGTAACTGGTGGAGCTTTGTGGAAAGCTCTGGCACAAATATGCCTAAATCAGTGGTCACCAACCTTTTCAAGCCCAAGATCCCTGACCTCTGCCACTTTAGTCACAATCCAAAAGATGCCATACACATGTAGCATGAGCCGTTTTTATTTTATTTAAAGTGCCTCTGTTATGCATTTTTGAAAATTACCTTTCATGCAGTGTGCAATGTAGCTGCATGTGAATGTAAACAGTCTGCATAATAGTTTATCTCAAAAGAAAGAGTTGAAACTGTACCGCTCAAACAAGTCGTTTGGAGTTCGGATCTATTTTTGAGAAGTTCAAGTTACGACTTACTACATTTGCATAATGCCCGCCTACGTTCTGTATGGACAAGACATCTTGCTGTAGTCCTGTAGCTCATTTGTGTGGATATCATGTCGTCAAGACGCTGTGCTCTCCGCTTTGAGAGTAAATTCGGTTTATTTTCACCTCTAAATTAAGAATTCTGTCTGTCTGCCTAAAGCTAGTTATTTTACTCAATAAAGTTTTAAATATGAATATTTTTCTTACACGAACGCATCGCTTCATTTCAAAAGGCCTTATTACCCTCCAGAGCCGCGTGGAGCACTTTAATCAGGAATGGATGCGCTTTGAAGGACTTCCAAAACCAAAAACTCATTCCCTCCCATTCCCTCCCATATGAAGTTTGGAAGAGCCAGGACATTATTTTAACATAACTCCGATTGTATTCGTCTCAAAGAATATGGCTTCAGAGTGAGTAAATCATGGGCTAATTTTCATTTTTGGATGAACTATCCCTTTTAAGCAAAATTTTCACTGGTTCACATTTGAGCAAGCCAATATCTTCATAGACATCATCGTGGTCTGAGATTACATCCACTCTCTGTACTAGACCCAATACAAGCAGTGCTCGACTGAGTAAACTGGCCCATCTACAACAAAACCCCAATTTTTTCCCATTTTCTTTCAGTATTTGCTAGCAATTTTCTCATAAAGCTCACTTTTCCCCCAGTACTTCTCACATTTATACGGTTTTGACCAGTGGAGTGTGACCTTGTAAGCTCTTCTAGGTAGAGCGTGACATGATGGTGATGTCTGCCCCAGTATAGATTTTGAACTTGCCCGACCTTCCCTGTATAGGCTGAGTAATGCACCACCTCACAAACTCATTCATTACAGACTTGAGTAAAAATGCACCACTAGTCTCAGTATCACACACTACTAGCTCTTTGACATTTTTGATATCAAGTCAAATTTTATTTCTATAGCACATTTAAAAACAACAGAGTTGCGCCAAAGTGCTGTACAGAGCTACAGTGTGCAATTAAAAAGCATTAGAATAGAAAAGGCAAAAAACAATTATAGACACGTTACACCCGATATAATCCATTTAATAGATCATATAAAATCAATCAAAAGCGACTTAATTAAAAGCCAGAGAGAATAAATAAGTTTTAAGAGCCGATTTAAAACTGGATAATGATGGAGCAGACCTCACAGCGAAGGGCAAACTGTTCCAGAGTTTAGGTGCCGCAGCAGAGAAGGCCCGACCACCCTTGGTTTTACAGCGAAAGCCTGGGACAGTTAAAAGAAGCTGATTACAAGACCTAAGAGTTCTTTGGGGAGTGTACAAAGTCAGAAGGTCAGATAAGTATTTTGGTGCAACACCGGATAGCGCCTTGCACACAAAAACTGCAAGTTTAAAATTGATTCTGAACTTAACCGGAAGCCAATGTAAAATTTCTAGGATAAGTGAAATGTGATCTCTCTTTTTTGTACCGGTCAGAAGTCTCGCTGCAGCATTTTGAACAACTTGCAGGCGAGAGATTGTAGTTTGAGGCAGACCACAGTACAGGGAATTACAGTAGTCCAGCCCTGATGTAATGAAGGCGTGGATTACAATCTCTAAATCTTTCGGAGACAAGAAATTTTTACTTTTGCAATCGATCTCAAGTGAAAGAAACTGCCTTTTACCACTGAGCTGACCTGTTTTTCAAAATGAAGTGCCGAATCCAATGTAAATCCGAGATTCCTTACATGAGGTCGAGCACTACAGGGAAGGAACCGAAATTAAAAGTAGATGATGATCTAGATGGGCCTAAAATCAAAATTTCGCTCTTACTTTCATTTAATTGTAAGAAATGATTTGCCATCCAACATTTGATCTCCTCAAAACAGTCACACAGTGCTTCCAGGGGATAAGACATATCAGTTTTTGCCGGTAGATAAAACTGTGTATCGTCAGCGTAACAGTGATAGGATATCCTATGTTTCTCAAAAATGGCACCCAGTGGCAACATATAGAGTGAAAAGAGGAGTGGGCATAAAATGGACCCTTGGGGCACACCACAAAGTAGGGGAACAGATGTAGAAGTAAATTTCCCCATATTTACTGAAAGGTTCTGTCTTTGAGATACGAGGCTAACCACTGCAAGGCAACACTGAATGCCCACCACTTTTTCCAACCGATGCAGCAAGGTACTATGGTCGATCGTATCAAAAGCAGCGCTTAAATCTAGTAAGACAAGCACTGCGTGCGATCCGGTGTCGAGGATTTGCAAAAGGTCATTGTTGACCTTCACCAAAGCAGTTTCTGTACTGTGCTTAGATCTAGAACCAGACTGAAAAGTATCAGAAATATTGGATGTACTGAGATAGGTATTCACCTGGCAATGCACGACTCTCTCTAAAAGTTTAGAAATAAAAGGCAACTTCGATATAGGTCTAAAATTATTAAGGAGAGATGGATCCAAATGGGGTTTCTTAAGCAGAGGGTGAACTACAGCATGTTTAAAACTAGCAGGGACAATTCCGGTCGCTAGAGAGCTGTTAATAATATCTGTTACAGCTGGGCACAAAGTTTCGAACACTTCCTTAAAGAGACGAGTAGGAACAACATCAGACTCACAACTGGAACATTTTGCCCGAGAAACAATATCAGCCAGCTGAGAAGGGAAACAGGATGAAAACAAGTTAGTGAATCGATTGGTGAACAGGTCAAAGGTGGAGTATATATTGCTGGCTTAATGGAACCCTTGATCGTCAAAACTTTTTCATTAAAAAACTGTGAAAAGTCACATGTTTCTCGAGATAGAACAAGAGTAGGGGCTGGTAGGGGTTTTAGCACAGAATCAATTGTCTTAAACAGCATTCTCGGCCGATTTGCATTTTCTGTGATGAGTTTTGAGAGGAATTTGGATTTTTCCTCTTTCACTGATTTTTGGTAAGTGATTAAGCATGCAGTTAAACATTCATATGAAATT
Organism: Leuciscus waleckii; assembly: GCA_900092035.1. Classification (NCBI taxonomy): domain Eukaryota; kingdom Metazoa; phylum Chordata; class Actinopteri; order Cypriniformes; family Leuciscidae; genus Leuciscus; species Leuciscus waleckii. The sequence continues at coordinate 10,680,047 of FLSR01004878.1, forward strand.
TGAAGTTCATTTTTTTTCCACTTTCGCTCTGCCTTACGACACTCTTGTCTAAGAGAGCGAGTAAAATCATTTAACCAAGGCTGTGTGGGGCCCTTTCCCTTAGCTTTCCTGGGCTTAAGGGGAGCAGCAACGTCTAAAGAAATGGAGCAGGCTTTAGTAAAAACTTCCACCATCTCTTCAGTATTTAATTTGTCAAATGGGATGTCATCCGCAAGGTTGGCCTGATAGTACTCAGAAAATAAGCTGGCAGTAGAAGTTTGGATAAAACGAGAGTAGTTCAAAGACTTTGAGCGAGTTGAGGTGGGAACAACACAAACAGATTCAAACACAATTGGCATATGGTCTGAAATAGCAGCATCAACTACTCTCAGATTTGTTACGGGAAAACCATGTGATAACACCAGATCTAAAATGTGCCCCAGATTATGAGTAGGGCTAAAGACTGATTGTGACAGGTTAAAATATTCAATAAGGCAAGAAAATTCTTTCACCAAAGGTTTAGATGGACAACAAATATGAATGTTAAAGTCTCCTAAAATCACAACGGGATTCAATATTAGAAAGAAACTCAGAGAATTGTTGGATGAAATCTTTGTTAAATTTAGGAGGCCTGTAAATCAATGCACAGTACAGGACTCCCTATGTTAATTCTCATTAACTGTACTTCAAAGCTTGAGTACACATCCGTTTGCAGTTGATTGTTTTTAAAATATTTTTAAAAACAGTAGCAACACCCCCACCCTGACTGGAAAGTCTTGGAGTGGTAAAAAGGCACAATCCGGGGGAGAAAGTTCATCAAGAGATGAGAAATCATCAGGTTTCAGTCACAAATAAAAGTCCAGTGAGTTTGTAGTGAAAAAGTCATTTAAAATGAACAATTTATTAGATAATGACCTCACGATTATCAAGGCCATCCTCAGTGTCTGAGACTCTGCTATTTCATCATTTGGAGATGAAATCTTGATAGAACAAAGATTGAGCAGGTTTACTGACCGTAACTTTGCGACTGGCTTGGAGGAAGACCGACAGGATGAAATTACTGGAATGACGTCATTGAACAGAGAAGTGAACTGTGCGTCTTTATAGAAACTGCGCCGGGATCCTCGGTGGACATATCGAGGACGGCGCACAATTTTCAAGTGAGCACAGTAATTATAAATGTCCACAGGAAGACGATATGTTGAGTTCAGTTTATGCAGATCCAGAGATGAGTAGAAGATAGCCATACTTGTGCAGATATGATAACCAAGAGTCGAAACAGCAGTGTAGAAAAGTACATTAAAACAGCTGTGACATGCCAGACCAATGAGCAGGAAGGACAGCATCCTCTGTAGCGCCACCATCACCTGGTCTATGTCCTAACACACGTCTGTGAGGCCGCTTATGTAATAGATGGCCGACAAGTAAATCGAGAGATATCCACAGCTATCCGATCCTCCAGCCGAAAGGCAGTAGCATCCCAGTCCGCAGCAGGACCGTCCGAGCGCAGAGCTGAGTCTATGCGACTCTTCCGCGACGGGCCGATGGTAAGATAGATGAAGAGTAGGCAGGTGGATCAGGTAATCCCGCGATTAACAGCCGATCATCTGGCGGATCATCCGGCGGAGACGGCCGATCCAATATTGCACTCACAAGACAAAGTCTTCCGCGGCAAGCCAATGTTGATGGAGATGAAGTGTTGGCAGGAAGTTCGGGCGATCCCCGCAATTAACAGCTGATCGTCCAGCCGAGACAGTCGATCACAACTCGCCGAAATCCTTCCTACACCAGCCAGTAAGTGACAATCCTCATCGGAGGAAATATAATTTTAGCGGACGAAAGGCCTTCAGGTAGAACAGGCGCTCCCTTGAATCCAAACGGATAGCTCAAAATTCAAATATCGGTTCACGCACGTAAAACTGAGCTGATAGAGCAGCAGCAGTCAGACACGCCAGCGTACGCTCTAACCGCTCAGATATGGTCCCATAAAGTGCTTTGTGCCTTTCCGTGCTGTAATCTGCAATCTGCAATCACCTCAGCGGCCGCTCCCCCGCTCACATTTTGGGTCTTAATGAGCTCAGACTGCTGCATGATCTGGACCACCACTTTGTCTAATGTCAGATCAGGTTCCATTTGTAACTCTTGGCAAATGTCATGATCTGCAATCCCGATCATGACTCTGTACCATATTTGTTCCTCTTAGCTTGCACTGAATTCAGCCAAATCATAGAGGCATCTCACAAAAGCATCAACAATCTCTCCTGATCTTTGTGTGCACTGGTGAAAACAGGCCCTCTCATGTATAACGTTCCTCTGGGGAACAAAATCATTTCATTAAATTTGCCAATAACAGTCTAGTAATTATTTGCATGCGAAGCTTCAGCAAGTGTGAACGATCTGAATATCATTTCGGCATTTTTACCCATTGCATAAAGCAGGGAGTTGACTAGTACTTCACTTATTCTGAAGTGACTGAATTCCTTGTTCAGCTTCATTGCGATGGGAAACCATGGGTGAACCGCTGGATCGCAGGCTGTGCAAAACAGTGATGTCATCGTTCAGCTCAGTTCAGTTCTCGTCTTATAGTGTCAGTACATTTAGATCAAACATGTTGTTGAATATTAAGTCTCCCCAACTAAGTAAGCCAGAGGCGACAGTGGCAACGATCCCAAACTCCATCAGGTGACAGAATGGAGAAAAAAAACCTGGCTCAGTCGGGGGGCCAGTTCTCCGCTGGCCAACGAATGAACAGGGTGTGATTATGATTCCAGGCTAATCTCAAGTCAGATGTTAGATTGTGGATTGGTATCAATCAAAATATTTTATCCAGTTCCTTCTGCTTGAAGATCAGTTTCATCACACTGGCATGGAGACGAAGCTGGCTATTGGGGTCTGTGCGAGGACTTGTCTGGTTCTCCTGGTTTTTGCATTACACATCACTCCACTATTGCAAGAAATTTGACTAAATAATTAATAATAATAAATAAACATTGTCCAAAAGAGGCTTTGTGTCTGCTTTTGCTTGTGGGTGCATGTGTTATTTGGCTTCTACTCTTTTCACATTGAAAGGGTCATTACAGTACTGTCTTCAGAGGCCTGTCTGATGCCCTCAGCATGTCTCATCTAAAATGGATCCCTATTGCTCCCTTTTGTCTAATGGCTTCAGTACTCTATATATAGTAAGCATTGCTGGCGATCCTGATGAAGCTGAATTTTTCACCTTACGGTTGGCACAATCAATGCTCAGTGATTATCTGTGTAATTTGTTAACCAGTGTAATACTGTTGTGCATGGGCGTAGGTTTGATTTTGGAATTGGTGGGGACATATCCAGAAGCTGAGGATTCAGGAAACAAATATGATAATGTATTATGGTTTTTAGTCTATAATGACCTTAACGATAGCCTATGTTAAATAATAAATGATGTAATGTTACAGGTAACTAATGATGACAAGGGGGACGTTTAATAGTGCAATGCAATAGTCAGTATGTCTATACTGTCTTGTTCCTTGCTATTTGAAGAATCCAAGCACGTCGTCTATACATGTCATTAACAAAAATGAACTGTTGGCTTATTTGTTTCACAATAATATAGTCCAGTTTGTCCTGTTGGACATGGCACACAGCAATACTGTTAAATCTCACTTGTGCAACTGTTGTTCTGAGCCATGCTTTCAGTCTCCTAAGAGTACTGAAACTTATTTCAACCCCCCTGAGGAGACTAGGGTGACTAAAAGTGATATGTTGTGTTTTTTATGTTTTATGGGGACTTTATAGAACATAATGATTTTTATGTGTACAAACCCTTACACTAACCCTACCCCTAAACCTACCCATCACAGAAAACAAGGATTTCAGATATTGTCATCTTTATAGGGTCCCCATAATGTAAGGTTACACACACACACACACACACACACCACACGTTTAGGTTTGCCACATATCACACGATTGTCTAATAATGTTATTGAAAAAACTGCACTGTCAATCAATATGCGATTGATATTAACATAATCAATGTGACGCGATTTGTCCCATATTTTCTTACTCAGAACTGTTGATTTCTCCCTCACTTACCACATATAGGTTTCGGAGGAGATTTGCCGCTGCACACAACCAAAAACAACCTCTCACAAGTTAGAAAAAAAAAGAGTGGATTTGGGAGGCGGGATCTATTAACCGTTTGTGTACCAGGAATTGCACATTTTTCACAGAACGCTCTTGTGAGAGATTTTTAATCTCAATGAGATGCTTCCTGGTTAAATATGTGAAGTAAAATAATTAATATATAAAAAACCACAAGTTATTGTGTAAATTCTACGCCCCTGCTGTTGTGACAATAAAATCTGATGATACTGGTTGATCATTATTTCTGTGTGATTTCCAAATGTGTTTCGTCTTCACTGATTGTGCAGGTATTGTTGAAGATTACAAGCCCCCATTCCATGACGTAGTGCCGAGCGACCCAAGCTTTGAGGACATGAAGAAGGTGATATGCACAGACCAACAGAGACCAAACATCCCAAACAGATGGTTTTCAGATCCAGTAAGTACTGTACCTGCTCAGATTCCTGTGCATATACCTTTATAAATCAAGTTAATCTGTCATGCTGTTTGTAAACACTAAATTAAAAATCTTTGATGAAAATTACACGGTGTCTTAAGATCCAGTGGCAAGCAATTTGTCTTTTCACATTGAATACAACAATGCTGCCAATCAGAACATTTGAATAGAAATTACATGGTTATAGCTGGTTAGGAAAACGGCTGTATTTGCGGTATGAATCTTCATTGACTTTGTGTGATTCTATTATGATGCAAAGCTAACAATTTGATTACAAAATGATTCTCAGTGCATCTTGTCCTCCCAACTGTTTTTATTAATACACACTAGAGGTTAGCATTGTCACATCAGTAGCCATTACCAATGAAATGCAATGATGTTGTTGCCAAAGATGACTAACTAAAGATACAAATTTCTATTACAGTGCTATAACACTTCCTTTTCCCCGTTTAACTACATTGAATATTGAATTTATTTATACTATTAAATTATAAAATTCATATATAAAATGAATAATTAAAACAATTGTATGTAGTCAAGTAATTTTTCTACAAACTAAATATAGCTTCAAAATATACAAAAGTAAAGATTCATAAATAAAGAACAAAGAAACACATTAAAAGCAATAAGCAAAGAGTTTGTTCAGTACTTTTAAATATCTAAAAGTTTCCAGACAAGAGCAATGAGTGATACAAGTGCATTTAACTGCTCATACAGTCCCACACAGCCCACACACACTTGACCATTTGAAAGTCTGTCAGTCAGTTTTGTGTGTGTGGAATTCACAGTAAGCAGAAGATGGTTGTCAAAATCAAAAGCAAAAAGTGTGGTTACAAAATTATTTCAGGATCGATACGCCAGTTCTTTACCCTGGAAATCCAGAGTTCTCGCGAGAGAACAAGTTGAATTTGTTCAGCGAGTTTACTCTGGCGTCGAGTAATGATGCTCATTAAATATGCCCTTGTTATTCGGGCTGCACCAATCACATCGGGTTATCTGATATAGGCGGGCCAGAGGCGAGCAAATAGATGACGACAGCGCTGTGACGTCGAAGTCATTAGTAAACATTGCTATGGATGAACACCAGTTGTTTGAAACCGCTTTGGCTGCTACAGTGAACAAGTTAGACTTGGCTTTTTATCTAAAAGAGGAACAGAAGACGGCGCTCTAATCGTTCCTTTGCAAGAAGGACGTTTTTGCTGTTTTGCCGACCGGATACGGCAAGAGTCTAATCTACCAGTTAGCTCCGCTGGTAGCTAAGCGTATGGGGCTTTTGTGATTGGTCATCCAATCGCATGTTATCCAATTGTGTGCAGTGAGATTTTCAAATGCATGCTTGGTGTCGCCCCTCGAGCTGGACGATTTTCATTAGTCGATGTCAGATCATTAATCTTTCAGATTAGGTCTGGATTTCCAGGCTAGCAGTTCTTAAGCTTCGATTCAGAATTGCTGAAGAAAGAATAATGTGCATCTGAGGTTTTTTTTTTTTTTTTTTTTTTTTTTTTTTTAAAAACAAAAGGGCAGTTAAAAACCATAAGGCAGTATGACATTTCAATCACAGTCATTTATGAGTGATATATCCCAGTAAGTGTATATATTACAAAAGAGTTTTTTTGTTGTTGCTGGAAATACAATTTAAACATGGTTTTATATTTAACAACCATGCATTAATGGTTTTTATTGGATAATTAATTGAATGAATACTTTCCACATCAAAGTTATTGAATTTCATTTCATTTTTGAAATATAATGGCCCGATGGACAAACCAAAAGAGAAGATTTTTCATTGTAACAAATGTATCAT
>FLSR01004878.1:10696490-10725374 GCA_900092035.1 Leuciscus waleckii
CTGCGGAAAAAAAGACACCTACATCTTGGATGCCCTTGAGGTAAGCTAAAACATACCAAAAATTCATTTCAAGTGAACTATCCCTTTAATAAGAACATTTATAGAGACAATAGGGGCTTATGCATATATTTAATAATAATATTAAATATAGCTGCAAACAGTGATTATGGGGAAAAGCACAAAAGAGGTAAAATGGGGAGAAAAAAAAAAACATGGCAGGGTGTTATCAGAGCATTTAAATTTGTACAGTAGTGCAATAGGCAGAACATGTTATGTCACGTTTACGCTCTGTTTCAGTTCCATGAATCTTTGTATTTTCTTGTTTTTCCTGTTTAGTTCCTGTTTCTTTTGTTCCCATTGCTTATTTGTTACTAATGTTACCCATTATATTCACCTGCCCCTTGTTTTACCTTCTTTATCTCCTATGTATTTAAGCAGCGAGTTTGGTTCTCTTCATTGACTAGTGTTGTCTTTGTGTCAGCTGCAAACCTGTTGCGTTTTTTTGCTCCTGCGTGCTAAGATTACTGGATTACCTTATTTTTTTCTCTTGTTTTGTAAATAAAACGGCTGTGATAGATTTGCCTCTCTTTCTCCTCTTCCTTTGCCTAACATGACAATATGTGGCTCCTTTATTAAAATTTGACTATTTTTTTGTTATACGAAAACTGTTTGAGATAAAAAAAGAAAGAAAAGTTTTCAATAACTTTTTACCAGCATGGTCTGATGATGATCTGTCTGGAATATGGTGACTATAAGAGAAGTGTGAAAAAGTAAGTTTAGGGCATTAATCATAATGGAAAAAAAAGCAGATTCTCAAAAACTGTATAATGTTTTTATGTTTTGTTAAATGCCATCAACAGCATTATGCACAAACAAGCAGACATGCATAAACCTCTGTGTCATGGACGACAGTCGTCCGTGAGGGGCTGAAGCTTTTACTTTTGTTTTGTTGTCAGGGGAAGAAGGAAGTGGGAACCCTGTGATTTTAATCATAAAACAAACACAAAACGAAAGTAAAAGTGGCAGCCCCTCACAGACGACTGCCGTTCACACATAAACAAAACATCTCTCGTCCTTCACTGTCATCGCTCCCCTTTTATGCTTCTGAAGTGAGTGCTCAGTGAGAAACTCGAGACCGGTCCTTATCATTCAGGGCACCACAGTGATGGTAAGCCTAAATAACCCTGAATAAAAAATACGCTTTTAATCACCGAATGACTAATAACTGATAAATAACTTCAATCAGTAAATAAATAAATAAAAACGAAAATAGTGTTATAATCTTTATCATTTTTTCATGTTGCATAGCATCGCTGAAGTATGGAGTATCATATTATCCACAGATTCCAAATCTTTTTCGAAAGTGTTCAAGTTGAAATCCACAAAACAGGCCACAGAAAGGATTACTTAGCAAATGTTTGATATCATTTCTGCTTTTAAAGCATGCTTAGATGGAAGAAATTGCTTCTGGTGCCAAAGACTTGTCACGTTTTCTCAACAATAATCTAGGCAGCAACTCCAAAGGCATAAACATGCAAAAATGGGCAATTCATCTTTACCTAAACACAGCTATCTACTAAAGATCTGCTCTTGTCATTATTTACATGTATTTATTCTAGTAACCTTTGTATACATGGAAAAATTGGGTGTCATTCGACTTGATATGCCACACTGAATGTAAAGAGGCCAGTGTCATGATTTTTGGACAACCAGTACAGAAGTTATAAGCAAAAATAGCAAATTTCCACTACTAGGCGATGCTGTGCCGAAACTCTTATCTATATCTGTAAGAGAATTATAGATGTTTCTGAATCTGTAAGTGAATTATAGATGTTTAAACATCGCTTTCACTTAAAAAGGGCAAATTGCATGAAGAATAAAATGTGTGTTTGCGTGTGTTGATTTAACTCCTTTCTTTAGATATTTGAGTTGTGCAGAAAAACAAATATATTAAAGGTTATATCAGAATGCAGGATCATATTTTTTATTATGTTGTCACATATCAAACAGTAACTACAATAGGTAAATGCAAGTTTTTCTCTGGATGTGTAAGACATAAACTCCCCTTTTGGTATCGGCAGCATATTCCAGATAGCGTCATAAGATTTATGATCTGGGTTCAAGAGTACATCTGAACACTTTGGAGAGAGAGCAGCCAGATGCAGTCTGCACTACATCTCCACATGTGTTAGGGTTGTAACAGTATTGTAATAGAAGTTCTGTCTAAAATGAATTAGTTTTCATTTTGAAAGACTACATGGAAGTGAACATTTTTTCATGATGCAGTTTAAAGTTCTGCTACTCTACAGCAATTTGTTTGTCTTTTTTCTTTCAGCATTACATTTAGAAATAAATTATACATTTTTATATACTTTATATAATAGTCGATGCACCCCTATATCATTTTTGAATGAAAAAACATCAATTGAAAAGAAATGTGTGTTTGTGACAGCAGAAAGAGGCAGTAAGTGCATATAGAGCCATGCAGGTGTGTTACAGACAGCCTTAGATTATACTAAGCTGCATTATAGAGCTTTTCACTGCAGTGTGAGAGTAAGAACCTGCTTACATAACTTAAAAACCTCCCATCACATGGCACAAATAGCAACGGGCCATGGGTTCTATAAATATAGGTTAACAAGATTACTGATTACTAATGTATTCCACTGGTTTGTTTAAGGATATTTGTTGTTAGGCAATAGAGTGGCGCAGGGAGGACGTAAATTTGTAGGCTAACCTGAGGTTAGCATCACTGGTTCCCACAACAAAAACCCAATAGGATTTTCACATTGTCTTTTGGATTATCACACACACACACAAAAAAGCTCTGTAATCAACACAAAACATGGGTCTGTTTCCAGAGGAAATCCAGATTGAGCAAAAAAAAAAAGAAGAAAAAAAAAAGATTTCAGACGAATACAATCTGAGTGAAGTTTCCAGAGGAAATCCAGATTGAGCAAAAAAAAAAAGAAGAAAAAAAAAAGATTTCAGACGAATACAATCTGAGTTATATTAAATAAATGTCCTGGCTCTTCCAAGCTTTATAATGCCAGTGAATGGCTATTTCTGTTAATCCATAAAAGTGCATCTATCCATCATAAAAGTGCTCCACTGGGCTATATTATATTAAAGGCCTTCTGAAGCGAAGCAATGTGTTTGTGTGAGAAAAATATCCATATTTAAAACTTTATAAAGTAAAATAACTAGCTTCCTGCAAACGAACATACGGAGTGCTGAAATGTCAGTCACTATATCATCATGACATGGCCTATACATAGTCAGGAAAAGAAGACCCAAAAGAGGGAACTTGCTACATGCAAATCAAACTTTATTAATGAAACAGATCAGAGGGAATCATTTAATTTAGTTTTATTATTTCATTTTTCATTTTTCATTGACCGGTTGGCCGGTCACACGGCTTTCATCGTTTTCTGTTAGCTACATGACTGGTGCGGAGACCTGCAGTGTTATTTTAATTTTTAATTTAGTTTTATTAAAGGTGCATTGCACAAGTCTCTGAGTTTTTGCAGAACTATGCCCCCTCTGGCGGCAAGCGAAACTGCAGCCAGAAGTGTGCACGCTCACGGACAAAAGTTTTCTTTTTTTTATCTTACGTGGAGTTTGCGTTGGTGTTTGAAATGAACTACAAGCCGGTCTCTTAGAATCCATCTTCTACGGAGAATGGCGGCGAATACACAAACCTGCCAGACAGCCAAGTGAGCGTGCCGTGAACGCGCATGACGTCACGCCCAGTCTAAAATTCCGGCCCGAATCCCTCTTATTTATTTTACTTTACAGGATTATAGAGACAATCTCAGTGATCAGAGAAGGGCTCATTCAGCCCATCAGGCAATTGTTTAAGCATGTATGGGTTAGAAAACGGGTATTTTTTTAACATGAAAAGTTGCTTAATGCACCTTTAATATTTAGATTTTTTTAATTTGTTTTATTTTTAGTTCCCGTGGTAATTTTAGCTTAATTTTAAGCAATTTCGTTATGTGCTTTTTTTTTTTCTTTAATAGGCCTATTGCTGTTTAAAGTTTAGTTTAAGTTAAAAAAAATTCCAGTTAATAATTTTAGAGCTTCAACTTACTAATTCAGTCTATTGCAAGGCAACATTTCTAATTTCCATTAATTTTTTCAACTAATATTATAGGGCCATTTTATTTAGCAAAATATTTTCGAATAGTTACAAATTATTTAGGCTAATGCCAGTCTGGGACATCATTAGGCCGGGGTCGCACATTCAGACAGGCCACTCCATAAAAATAACAATTGATTTGCTACATATTCCTGCTTTTGGGTTTTCTTTTCCTGACTATATGCCATCCCATGATGATATAGTGATTGACATTTCAGTGATTGACCATTTACCGGTCGATCTACGTTCCTACTCTCACCTATGTTCATGAGCTGTGGGTCATGACCGAAAGGACAAGATCCCGGATACAGGAGGCCAAAATGAGCTTTCTCCGCAGGGTGGCTCGACGCTTCCTCAGAGATTGGGTGAGGAGCTCGGTCACTTGGGAGGAGCTCAGAGTAGAGCTGCTGCTCCTCCACATCGAGAGGAGCCAGCTGAGGTGGCTTGGGCATCTCTTCCGGATGCCTCCTGCCTATTACAGTGGTTGTCGACCAGTGACTGTTAAAATGTATTTGATACAGATTCGTTCAAAAACTCGACGAAACAAGTCTTCATTAATTTAAAAGATTTTTTTACATATAACATAAAATAGTAAATATTTTTTTAAAAGACTGATTTATAAAATTTTAGACATTTGTAAATAGACTAATTTATAACATTAAATAGAACATTTTGTCAGAACCTCAAGTAAATTAAGTGTTATTTTGTTTAGTTTATTCTAATGGTTTGTTTTCAGAACCGTGATCTGTATTTAGAAAAAAAATAATAATAATCCAGATTATCCAGAATCATAAATTAAGATTAAAAGAATATAATATATTTGGCATCTTATTTATACTATTAGCATTGTTTCTAATATTACATTGTTTCTCGCATCTTTGCCACCTTTTTCACCCCTGATGAGTTTGCATCCCTGGTTTTCATTCTTTAGAATCTCTTGGATGATTTTGGTTATCATACAGGAATAATCCTCTCTTGGCCATCTTGTCAGACAGTATTTTTAGTATATCCACAGCAGAGCCATTGAAAGAGAGAGTTGCGACAACCTGATGACCTTGTTTTCGCCACCACGCTGTCACATGGTTCATGTAGCTCTCAGTAGTTCCAAACAAATCCACCTGTCAATCGGTTTCAACGGGTTTAAGCAGGAAAGACAGCAGATTCACTATATAAGCAGCGATTTTAACACAATAATGTGCACTGATTATTACACTGTGACATTTTACAGTAGTATTTTATTTATGGGTGTGATAAAGATAATTCATTTTTCTTGCGTTTAACCCTCAGGTATTCCTTACTCTTTATTCCTTATTTATTCCTTACACTCATACTCATTTGGCAGTCAAACGTGGCTGAACATGCTTATTTTAGTTCAATTATATTTACTTAATATTTTGAGGAGATTTTTTAGAATTATATAATATTTGTGCAATAATTATGATCCATTAATGACCATTTAACATAATATTTTCTAATGTTTATTATTTATATTACTATTAGATAAAAGGTTTTTAAATTCCAATGCAAAGAGGCAAAATAGAGGCATCTGGTGACCAGAAAAATAATATTCATATTAGGGCTGCTCAATTATGGCAAAAATCATAATCACGATTATTTTGGTCAATATTAAAATCACGATTATTTAACACTATTATTGGTGTGTGTGATATTATCAGTCTTATTTCATGATATGAATAATTTTAAATGTCAGTGAAATTTCACAATTATCTATAATTCAGCAAAAAACTAATACTAGGTTAATGTAAGTAAAAAGTCCTTAAAACAGTTACAGAAGACATGTAAATAGTCAGCAATACAATAAGAACAAAGAAACTAATTACAAACCAAACCGACAAAAAATACAACAGTACAAAAATACAAATGAAAAATAAACAGTGCTTTAGGTTTTTCAGGAAGAAGTACTAACAGTGGTATTCAAATAAGTAATAGCCTACAACAGAAATTGAATAAAGTAATCAAATTTAAAATAACCCTCTGTATACATTAAATATAGACTAAGCCCTATTAACACTACAAAAGTTTTTAATTCAAGAGCAGTGAGTGTTTTTATCTTTGTCTTTTTGTTGTTTGATTATCAATAATAACTAAGTTATAATTACTTTTCAACTCCATGTTAGATTATATAGATTTAGTCAAGATAGATTTAAACCTTCAGTGTTCCTTTTTGCAAACACACCAAAACACAAATGAAAAATAAAAACATTCTGAATGTATGGAATCTCAGCGATCTGAAGGCGGGTCGATGTCATTCAGTGACTCGCGCATGCCTAATGTATGACCTGTCACTGTAATCGCCTTTATCTTTACCTGAGCTGCCGTTCAGTCTGTATCACACAGCGCATGAGAAAACGGCTTGGGCTGCTCAGAAACAATCACAGAATACATAAGAGAGTGTTTCGTTCATTTTTTATTTATTTAATGTAAGCGTATTAGTAATACAATTAATGAACTATATTAATATATTTAAATTAGATTATCTTGTAGATTATCCTGGTTGAGATCCACTGGCCTAGGGAATAGTATCTCTTTTGCGGCTTATTACACTTTTAATAACACTGTTTAGTATCAAGCATGTCCTGTAGTTTAGCAACAGTTGACTGCATTTTACAACACTCACTTATTCAGCTGATTTGGATCTTAAGTTTGGCTTATGGAGGAACGAAAGCGCACCACTGAAGGAAAGGGACTGGTGCACTGGACGGAATGCGGCACTGGCACAATAATCGTTTTACTATGGAAGTAAAATAATGGCAAATGTTTTTGAAACAAAAAAGCCTGTTGAATTGCACTACTTGAAAAAAATATGCATTGCATTAACCATGCTTGCATTTTAATGCATTGTATTTTTAGGGCTTGCATTTCTATGGCAAAAGCGTGTGTTGTTGACGAAGACCGAGCAACAGTTAGAGCAAAGCCATTCATTCATAAAAAAACTAATTTATAGCAATGTAAGTGTATTTGTGATTTATTATGACGGCTGTTTTATGTTAAATTCGTGTCTTCACGGTTACTTTTCCTGTGTAGCCTACATGCATCTTTCTCTACCGTGAACAAAATTATAATGTTATTCCCCCAAAGCGGATTTACAGATCCAATGTTACATTTGAGTTTGACATATATTTCTCTTTGTTGTTTAGTTGCTTAACTTTATATTGCGGCGATGTGCTGCATGCAGTAGCCTAGAGTTTCCCTCAAAACTTCCGGATTCCCCTGCTGGACATATAAAACGCTTAACGCAGCTTAATGGACTGATATAGTGATATAAAAGACCAAACTCGCAGGCAAGCAGATGGACTCAGAATATGAACTTAATGCACAAAGTTTAATGCTGAGCATTTCCCAGTGATATACTGGAATAAAGTTGTCTTGACATTGGACAATCGCACATTTGTATACACGTTTCTAACTTCAATAGGATTTGAATAGAATGACTTAGTCATAAAACCAACTGTATGTATATATATATATATATATAGAAGGAGAGGAGAGGAGAGGAGAGGAGAGGAGAGGAGAGGAGAAACTGATCAAGTGTTGATTTTATGCCAGTATATCACTGGGAAACGCTCAGCATGAAACTGCGCGTTATGTTCATATTCTGAGTCCATCTGCTTGCCTGTAGTTTATATAGTACAGCCTACATCCCCAATAAGGTACAAGTTTGGTCTTTTATATCACTGTATTAGTCCATTAAGCTAAATTAAGCGTTTTGTCCCGACGGAAGGGGAATCCTTGAGTATGATAAGGTATTGAGGGAGACCGATTATAATCCCGTTCATGAGAAAGCTGATAACATGTAGGCTACACAGGGAAAGTAACAATGAAGTTATTGAATGAAACATAAACACAGCTTTTGTGTCTTAATCATCTTTTCCGCATATATACTGACCCAGGTAATCATCACAAAAACGTAATGCATGCTCAATTGCTGTAAATTAGTTTTTATAAATGAATGGCTTGCTCTAACTGTTGCTGGTCTTCGTCAACAACACGCATTTTTGCACCACCTGCTGGTGAGGTCGACTAACAGCAATGAAGAGTATGCTCGGCAATCTACTGCTTTTCCTGCAGTTCCTGGATGTCAATGTTGAATTTACTGTCGAATTTGAACCACTGAATTTGTGGAAGCGAATTTGCAAAGCTAAATAAAATGGACTGAAAATTTCCTGTTGAATATTAAGGTTGTATTTTTAAACAGTTTGTATTTTGGAAGTGAAATATGAAAGGTGAATATGGATTATTGAATTTTTAATAATGAAAATGTGTTTGAAATGTTTTGAATTTAAATATTCACAGCTTAAATATTCAACCATGTTGAATTTCAGCCCATAAAAATGCAAGCCCTAAAAATACAATGCTAATGCAATGCCAATTTTTTTTCAAGTAGTGCAATTCAACAGGCTTTTTGGTTTCAAAAACATTTGCCATTATTTTACTTCCATATTTTACCTCAATTTTCTTGTTTTCATAATCGTTGGAAGTCAAGTCAAGTCAAGTCACCTTCATTTATATAGCTCTTTTAACAATATGAATTGTTTCAAAGCAGCTTTACAGTGTTAATAGGAAATTACAGTAACAGAGATTGTTTTGGCTTTACAGCAGCTCTAGGATAAAGTTATTGTCCAGCTAAAGGTAGTTTTGATTGATTGATTGATTCACTTCCCTTGCGAAGATCATTAGTTATTAACTTAGGGGCCGCTAACACGACACCGCTCTAACAGAAAACCCTCAACGCGCTCGGCCGCCCAGCCGCACAAAACAGTACCTGGTGGCTCGAGAACGCACTCCCGGAAATAGGTTCCAAGGTGCAAATGATTATCAGTTATCTCTGCGCAAACACCGACGTCGCACACATGCGCATCATGTGTTCAGTCCATAGGTATGTGCGTTTGAATATATATGTGCACAGGCATGTAGTCCTTTACAAATCAACCCTCAACAAACTACTTCTCTGGCCTTAAAAATTTATAATACAGAATTATTTATCACATCCGCATAGCCACGTGGTGAAGGGAAGGGAAGGAGGCCTTCACAGGGAGAGCCTAGTTGACACTCAGGACTGCGTTGTCGTCGTGTCCAGGCGCAGGTTCTTTATCAGATTTGGATACAGCTTGAATCCGGTGGACTGTGGTAAACCTCTGGATAAACAGAGAGACTAATATTAGTGTAGACGCCATCCTTCTTATGATATAACAAGTACACAGGATTTATGGGAAGTGTTCCCGGTTCCGGCTGACCTAAACTATGCAGCCTAACATTGAATTATAGAAGTCCATAATGTGTTGTGTATACTAGGCCAAAGATATGTGTTTTTAGTCTAGATTTGAACTGAAAGAGTGTGTCTGCTTCCCGGACAATGTTCGGAAGACTGTTCGAAAGTTTTGGGGCTAAATAGGAAAAGGATCTACCGCCAGCAGTCGATTTTGATATTCTAGGTATTATCAACTGGCCGGAATTTTGAGATCGCAATAGACGTGAATTTAGTGCTTTGTAAGTAATCTGCAATATTTTAAAATCTATACGATGTTTAATAGGGAGCCAATGCAGTGTTGACAGAACCAGGCTACTATGGTCATACTTCCTGGTTCTGGTAAGAACTCTAGCTGCTGCATTTTGGACCAGCTGTAGTTTATTTATTTAGCGTGCAGGGCAACCACCCATAATAGCATTACAATAATCTAGCCTTGAACGCGTCTTGAAATGTCATGAACGTATGAACTAACCATTCCGCATTTTTCATTGAGAGCATATGACGTAATTCAGATATATTTTTAAGATAGAAAAATGCGGTTTTACAGATACTAGACACGTGACTTTCAAATTAAAGATTGGTATCAAAGAGCACACTCAGGTTCCTAACCGACGAAGAAGACTTGACAGAGCAACCATCAAGTGTTAGACAATATTCTAGGTTATTACATGAGGAAATTTTTTGTCCAATAATTAGAATCTCTGGGGCTTTTTTTTTTCCAGAATTAAGTAGTAGGAAATTACTAGCCATCCAGTTTTTTATATCAGCTATGCATTCCGTTAATTTTGTGAATTGGTAAGTTTTGTCAGGGTGTGAAGAAATAAGAGCTGAGTATCATCAGCATAACAGGGAAAACTAATGCCATACTTCTTAATGATATCTCCTAAGGGTAGCATGTACAGAGTGAACATCAACGGTCCTAGTACTGAGCCTTGTGGTACACATACTGAACTTTTGATAAGACATCTCATCTTTACTGCTACAGTATGATTTAAACCATGCTAATGCATTTCCACTAATGCCAACATTATTTTTGAGTCTATTTAAAAGAATGTTGTGGTGAATAGTATCAAATGCAGCACTAAGATCGAATAACATTAATAGAGAGATACAACCACGATCGGATGATAAGAGCAAATCATTTGTAACTCTAATGAGAGCTGTCTCAGTATTATGGTACGGTCTAAATCCTGACTGAAAATCCTCACAGATATCATTTCTTTCTAAAAAGGAACATAGTTGTGAGGATACTGCCTTTTCTAGTATCTTTGACAGAAAAGGTAGATTCGAGATCGTCCTGTAATTGACTAATTCTATAGGATCAAGTTGCATTTTTTTTAAACAAGTGGTTAAAGTTGAAAAGTTTTTGGTACGTATCCTAATGACAAAGATGAATTAATGATATTAAGAAGAGGATCAATGACCTCTGGAAGCATCTCTTTCAATAGCTTAGTCGGTATAGGGTGTAACTATGTTGTCGATTTAGATGATTTAACGAGTTTAGTCGGAAGCCAAAATCGAAATCGAAAAATCAATTAAGATTAATTGCAAAACCCCAATTCATATGTAATGCCATGGTTTAACCACTAGATGTATGTATAGCTCTTTAATAAATATACATGTGTATATACAGGGCTGTAGGTCTAGTCTACTTGCTCAAGGGCTGTGCAATATGGACAAAAAAAAAAAACCTATCACGATTTATTTAGTCAATTTTGTGATTTAGATTTTAATCACGATTTTGACACACGCTTTACTTTCATAAATGCATTCTGTGTGAATTTTAAACATATTTCCAAAGGAAACCAATTAGAGTTTTATCAAAAAGCTGTAACATGTCTCTAAAAAGACAAAGCAAAATAATCAATAAGTAAAGGTGTAAAAAAATGTCTGTAGAACAGACCTATGGCAAAACAAATATTAATGTGGGTAATCAAACCATCAAAACAATAAAAAACAACCCAGACTAAAGTCTCTCAAATAACTAAAATTAGACAGTGGCAGAAACTAGCTGCATTCAATGTTTAAAGTTTTTTTGCTAAGAAAACCAGCATGTCCACCATTTCTGGTTTTAAGCATGAACGTTGGCATGTTACCACATTCCCTCCTGTGATAAACACCCTCTCCGATGGTGAGCTTGTAGCTGGAATACACAGATATTTTTGTGCAAGCCTGCTCAATCTTGGGAAGTTAATTTGATGTAGTTTCTACCATAGCAGAGGATCTTCCTCGCTGTTGATAGAGGGAGTAAGCAGGTAGTTGTTCATCTTGGAGACAATGGCTTCTTCAAGTCGCAGAGATGCTGGCATGGCTGAAAATCTTCCCAAAGACTTTCACCCAAAGTGAAATCTTTTATATCAGACCTCACCTTGGCCTTGATGTTTGGAAGTTTGTCTACAGCGATGTAATTTGTCTTGAATCTTGGATTTAGGAATGACGCCATATCCAGCAGATCTTGGTTATCTTTATCATCATCATTTTTATTAATGTACTCAAGAATTTTGGATTTTTTCTTTGTTGAACAGATGAAGAACTGGTTTCAGATATGACATGCTGACAATAGTCCTCGCCAGAGGAGTCTGTGAACTCCTGTAGTGGTTTCAATGCTTTTGCTCATAGATTCGAGGCCATTGTGGCACCAGGTGTCTTGTTTTGCGATCAGCTGAAAAGATCGGAGACAGAGCCTTTGTTGTTCCAAAACCCGTTCTATGACCTTTTGCCTTGAGCCCCACTTTGTTGGGCACTCTTTTATGAAGTGCATGCTTTGGAAGCTGAAGTTCTTCCTGGGCTACTTTTTCTTCCAACTATGAGAAAAATGCCCAACCAACTTTTTGCACAAACCTGTGGCTCGGGAAATGCGAGAGTATCCTTAACTGTATTTTCTAGAATAAAGAAATAAAGCAAAATGCATTTAAATAAAATAATTACATACATTACATAATTACAAAATAAATACATCATGGATCCTATTCCAATAACCTAATTGCAATTTTTATTTTTTTTTACAATGACTAAAATTTCTAAAATTATTATTTTTATGTGCATAACATTTTTCTCTAACAAAAACAAGCAGGATAAATAATCAGATGAATATTAATATTGCCATTAATCAATTATATTTTCATATTATATTTCATATCAAGGAAACTGTAAATGTAATGATACTTACCAATTGCAAGATGCAGTCTATGTCAAAAGCATTGCAATCTTGTCCATTTGTTTAGAGCAGCAGCCTTCACAATGTTTGATCCGTTGACTGTGTTGATTGACACTTGCTGCTCCTCACAAAGTCCCCAGGAAGCCAGAGCATTTTATCCAGTGTGGTCATCTGGGAAGCATGCCGTTTGCAAGCATCGGCTTTTCATTTCGAAACCATCATTAATAAAGTGCACCGTTAAACTTAAGTAAGGCGCCGAAGTAGTTCCGTATTATTTCACTTCGTTTTAACTCTGATTCAACACTGGCCTTGCATTTGGAATACATTTCAGGGATGGGAACTCTTGAAAAATAACTTCGTAATGGCAGTTAGTATCTCTTATCAAGTGTCTATAATTTTTTGGAAGCCGGCTTTATTGATGGTATTTGTGGGTACCATATCTTTGCAAAAATGCTACATGACGGCGTTGGTGATTTCTTTATTTTGTTATTTAACACTTTTTCGTATGGTGTGTAGCTCGCAAATGTCTGTATTATCGATTTAGAATCGTGCTATTAAGCGGTTTAGAAAATCGCACATGCTCAAATCGTGATTTTATTCAATTAATCGCACAGCCCTAATTGCTACTTATTTATCCTACTTATTTATTTCATATTTGCTTACTTTTTTTCGGTTTTGCATTTGAACATTTAACAAATATCTTTATTATTTAGGGTCTATGACAACTAGATCTGTTTATGGTAGCTATTGAAGTATTGCTCATGTTATCTAACTACAATAACAGTCTAACTATCTATTATTTAACAATAAACATGAACTAAAACACACTACATAAAATACCACTACTGGCTAGATTCCTGAGGGGTCAATTAATGCGTTAAATATAAAAAAAATGCAGTAATGTCATTAACTCACCAGCGAGTGTGCTTGAGAAACTCTGAAATGAATGGGGCTCAACACTGGAGCTATTCAGTGTTTGTGTTTGGAACTGTTGGTTGCCCCACGACACGCTTGACTTCTGCATTCCTCAATTCCTATGGAAGTCTATGGGAGTGTCACAACTCGTTTTTTAAACGGCTCTGATCCAAAGGCAATCTATAAATGCCATTACCATTTCATAACTCAATCAAGGTCACATAACTCCATAAAGGTCAGCCAGGAACCTCGGAGTTGTGATTGATGATCAGTTGAACTTTACAGACCACATTGCTAGAACTGCTCGGTCCTGCAGATTTGCCTTATACAACATTAGGAGGATCAGGCCCTTCCTATCAGAGCATGCTACACAACTCCGTGTCCAAGAACTTGTTCTATCCAGACTGGATTATTGCAATGCTCTCCTAGCATGTCTTCCAGCTTGCACTGTCAAACCTCTGCAACTGATCCAAAATGCTGCAGCTAGAGTGGTCTTTAACGAGCCGAAGAGAGCACACGTCACTCCTCTACTCACAAAATTGCACCGGTTGCCAGTTGCCGCTTGCATCAAATTCAAGTCACTGACTTTTGCCTACAGAACAACCACTGGCTCTGCTCCCTCCTACCTAAACTCATTACTTCAGACTTACGTGCCATCCAGAAACTTGCGCTCTGCAAGTAAACGCTGTCTTCTCGTGCCATCTCAAAGAGGCACAAAATGCTGAGTCCTTGGCCATTTTCAAGAAATGGCTGAAGACGCATCTTTTTCAGCAACACTTGATCCAGTAATACTAACACTTTATCTTCTATTCTATATCTATTATCTTTATAAAAAAAAGAATAAAAATAAAATAAAAAGTACACGTACTGTGTTAGATTATACTGGGAAGGGTCATAGCACTTGCATATTGTTGTCCTATTGTTAGTTTAACTGCTTCTATTGTTCTTATTTGTAAGTCGCTTTGGATAAAAGCGTCTGCTAAATGAAAAATGTAAAATGTAAATGTAATTTCCCCAACACCTTTTGTAATCCCTTTTCAGTTCTCAGTTCTCAGTTCTCAGTCCTCAGTTCTCCTCTGGCCAACGAACGAACACGGTGTCATTATAATTTACGCTGCATCACAAGTCAGAATTCAGATCGGGATTGGTAGCATTATTCGTCCAGTTCCTTTTGCTTAAAGGGGTCATATAATGCCATTTTTGTACAAGCTAATATGATTCTTTAGGGTCTAAATTAAAAGTTTGTAATATACTTTAATTAAAAATTCTCATTAGTGTTGTAAGAAAACACTCATTTTACCTGGTCAAAAACAGCTCTGTTTTCAGCACGCCGTTTAAGTGCATGTGTCTTTAAATGATAATGAGCTTTGCTCACCCCGCCCCTCTGTTCTGTGCGTACACCGTTTGTAATAATAACACAATAACCATAACGCGTTGTTCATTATAAACGTGGGATTATGAATTATATTGAGAACGTCGTACATAGAAAACATGCCGTAATGTACCGAGTGTTGAAAAAATAGCCGCATTCATCGTGAAGCGTGCAAGCGATTTGCAAAGATTAATATAAAGATTAATATAAAGGTTAATAAAACGTTACACTCACTTCATTTCTTCTGGAGGAGCAGCAGGAACACGAATAGTTGGTACCGATCCTTTTTTCAGGAGCAGCTTCTTAGCAAAACCAGCTTTATACTGACCCTCGTTTGTAAAGCAGTCTGGTGTGTGAAATGATTCGCGCAAACATGAAAGCATTGACGTTGATCGTGGGGAATATTCCCTTCGAAAACAAAATGCAGCCACTGCGTTTTCAGCAGTTTGGATTTAGGAACATCAAAATGACTGCTGTGTTCCTTTTGCACCCAAGAACAGAACACCACAATCGATTAGACGCCATTCTGCTCCAGCGTATCAACAACAGCGGACTATGATGACAGCTCGCTCACGAGCTTCTGTGTTGAAACGCTGCTGTCAATCAACAGTCGTGGGAGGGGCGTCCGATCTTGTGACTCACAAGATCGAACGGCTTGATTTGAGACAGGGAATAACATATAAGGAGATCAAAAAAAAAAAACACTGGATGGATTTTTATCATTTTATTATGGTTGTGTACAGGCACTGCCAACACACATTTCAGTATAATCAACTTGTAAAAGTGCATGTACCATTATATGACCCCTTTAAAGATCTGATTCATCACGCCGGTATGGAGCCATCTGTGCTGATGGCTGTCATGTCGACGTGGCCTTCACATGGAATTGTCTATTAGACACAGTCTAATGCTGACATTCAGGATTGCATTTTGGTCATGTCTAGGTGCAGGTCTGGTTATGGACCGGATCCAAATGACTACAGTAACCTCAGGATAAGGATGAGACAGACAGACTAATATTAGTGTAGATGCCATTTGTTCTTACGATGTAACAAGTACACCGGATGTTATAGGAAGTGGTTCCGGTTTACCTAATTTATGCAGCCTAACAATTATTTAACTGATTTGAATAATTTAAATTGATGATGTTTATGCCAGTTTTAAGACATGTGTTTTTAGTCTATATTTAAAATGACAGAGTGTGTCTGCTTTCCGAACAAGGCTAGGAAGACTATTCTAGAGTTTGGGTGCTAAATAGGAAAAGTATCTACTGCCTGCAGTTGATTTTGACATTCTAGGTTTTATCAACTGGACAGAATTTTGAGATCGCAATAGATGAAGATGCGTGAAGAGCTTGCTCAAGTACTGAGGAGCTAAACCATTTAGAGCTTTGTAAGTAATTAGCAAGATTTAAAAATGTATGCAATGTTTAAGAAGGAGCCAATGCAGTGTTGACAGAACTGGGCTAATATGAGGGGCTTTTGCACCAGAGGAACCTTTTCATATTCCTAGAACTATTGGCGAAAGTACCTGGATTTTAGAGCTTTCGCACCAAAGGAACTAGAAACTATTTACTATTTACTATTTACTATTTAAAACTATTTTAGTTCTAGGAACTCTTTTGGAGGAACTAATTTAGTTCCTACTTCAGAGTAGGGTCAAACCAGCACTAGGGGCTGGTTTAGACCGTCACGGATCGGATAGACGTCACGGATAGTTTTTAGGAACCATCCGTGACGTAAGTGTACGCTGATTTGCCGAACGCACGCGAAACACCAGCACCCGGCATTTTTAAAAAGGCTGTGTAAACACAGATTATAGCCTATATATTTACTCTAGAAACTAACTCTACGAACATGAAAAACAGTGATAGATGGGCCTCATAACCGGCAGGAGTTCTGGAGAGGGCCCGTCGCGAAGGGGTCAGTCTACTGTTAGTAGCCTCATTGTGGCCGGCCCGAATATGGTTCTCAGACATACTGTATCACTCCTATAGGCCCTCCATAAGATATCTCCATCAGTCCAATATTTCACCCTCGGCTAGAGTTATAGAAACTGTGAGCCTGGCCCCTGAGGGGGCACAGTACCTAGAGGCTGGCCTGTCAGCAGGAGTAGTCGAGACCATACTCAGCTCTAGAGCTCCCTCCACAAGGAAATTGTACAACCTAAAATGGAATGTTTCACCATTTGGTGTAGAGAGCGTGAGGTGGACCCAGTTAAGTGCCCGGTGGGTTTCTCCAGCATCGCTTATCTGCTGGTCTTACCCCGTCCACACTCAAGGTGTACGTGGCTGCCATTACGGCTTTCCACACTCCTCTGGGTGATGGCCCTTTGGGGAAGACATCAGCTGATTGTATGTTTCCTCTGTGGGGCTTGGAGAATGAGACCTGCAACTCGGACCAGAGTTCCCACATGGGACCTGGCAGTGACAGCGAAGGGCTGGTTGCAGAGTCCTGCACGGGTCCATTTTTGGAGACCCGCCCCCGCCCGTACCCGCAAAGTTCAGCACCAGATCCGACCCGTCACCGTGATTAGGGTTGGGAACCGAGAAGGCTTAGTGTTTTTGAAAAAATACTGGAACCGTGCGAAATTCCTAAGTTTCGGTTCTGAAAACGGTTCTGGTGCGCTGTGTGGGCGAAGTGCTGGGAGCTTATCCTTTAATAGCGACGTCTCACCTCATATAAAATAGTAATGAATGCACTGAAAAACCCTCGCGCTACTCAAATACGTTTTGCGTCAGATATCAACGCAGATCAACGCAGAGAGAGGGAGTATTAAAGACAGTAGAGCTGCATGATTAATCTTTAAAATATCTCGATTCAAACACCCACGCAATCTTATTCCTAAATTACAAAAACCTCACCCCTGAACATTCAAATATGTTTGCGCTGTCGCTGACCCAGAGAGAGCAGTTGTCAATATGAAACAGCTTTACAATCACAGTAGGCTATCGATATTTCTGTTACAAATATTCAAATGATCACAGAAGTACTGAGATAAAAGTTTATAATTCGAGTATAAACACTGATGTCTACGGTAGCAACCAAAATAGAGTAAATCACCTTTTGAAAGTCGCTGCCTTCAAATAACGAGTGTATCGATTACATCTGATGCTTCAAAACATTCATAAAGACGCAGTCCGTAACTTTTTTGTGTTCAGAATTTACAAAATATATACAATGAGCGAGTGCATCATGAACTTATCCTGAATTACTATGTTAAGCCTGTAATAAGCGTTTATATTTGGACTATACTTTAGACTGGCGGATCGCAGCCGCTGCGGAGTAGCACAGTGCCTGCGTCACTCGTCATAGACATAAATAGAG
This sequence comes from Leuciscus waleckii, assembly GCA_900092035.1. Taxonomy (NCBI): domain Eukaryota; kingdom Metazoa; phylum Chordata; class Actinopteri; order Cypriniformes; family Leuciscidae; genus Leuciscus; species Leuciscus waleckii. The sequence goes on from FLSR01004878.1 coordinate 10,714,671, forward strand.
AGAAGTAGCTCCGACAACAATGTTCTTCCGCAAGACGCATGCAGTTCTGTTTATTAACTGCTAGAGCGCTGATTTATTCAGTAATGAAACAAGTAAAGTCTTTATGAATCAATCATTCAAAACGATTAAAAAAATAATCTGTTCTAAACACATTTTACATGGGTTTTCAAGCATATTCTACCCCTTCTGAGAGGGTATTCTCCACTGCTGGAGATTATACATAAGCTACAGGAGAGTTCCCAAATTATTCTAGAGAATGCAGACATTTTTATTTTCCTTCAGAAAAACGAATCTTTTTTTGCAAAAATTGCTTAACAATGTTGAATTTGTTGACATTACCAGTCTGTTAAACTCATTTGACAAGTATAAGAAATAAACCAAAAAGGATTGTGGATTTTTCCCTTACTACTATTTTTTATTAGTTGTTTTAATATTTTTTTATTGAATCGGAACCGGAACCGGAATCGTTTGGCGGAACCGGAATCGGAACCGGAACCGGAAAATTTCTTACGATTCCCAACCCTACCCGTGATAATATCAAAATTAAATCCGCACCCGCCCAGGCCCGTTAATATTTGACCCGTTACCCGACCCGTACCCGTGATAAATCACACACAAGCTAAAATCTATTGAGCGTTGGTGACGCGTTCATGTAACATGTAGCCTAAGGGTGCGCTGCCAATAACGCACCTAAAAGCTGTCACAAAGAACTGGGAAAAGTAATGATTATTAATATGTCAAATATATCAAGGAGAAATTTCAATTGTTTATTAATAAACAAGCGTTTTCTGTGTCAAAGATGAAGTTGACGATGTTGACTCGCGATCTTCGCAGTAGTGAACGCACCAGAGAGAAATTCACATTTCATACGGATTAGCCTACATAAGCAGAGAGCAGTCTGTTTTCTTTTGTTTTGAATTGTTTTGTTTAAAAGTAGCCTACACATTTCATGCTTTCTATTTCTCAGGTCTGTGAGGCAAGTACCTTACACGCTGAGTTTCGGTTCATTTAAGAGACGAGCAGTTTACGCGCCGGCGCCTCCGTGTCCTGATTATATTGCCTGCTATATTTACCTCGTATTTATTAAATCCAGGAAAGTGGTTGATGAAACATTGATCAAAATTAAGATACAATTAATACAAAACGAAATTCACTTTAAAGAAAGATTTTCTACAAAAACAAACTTAATGAAGTGGTCAAAATCATGTCTGCACACTCAATTTGTCTCCCGATATTCGGGATATCTTATCTTATTCATGCTTTTCACTTTTCATATAATCAACATGAAATTTAAAAAAAATATTATTTTATTTAAACATGAATATGAAACTAAATCGTTTTTTAATGACTGGGTTACAACACATAGGCCTATTAGCCTACAGTACAGAGAAATTTAATGTTAGTTAAAGATATGTTGTTTAAAATTGACTTGATTCAAGATATTTTCACTGGAAGAAAGTAAATGTATTAAATGGCATGGTAGCAAGTGTCAGTAGATTATTTTAATACAAATATAAGCTTCTCTGACATATTTTGCTTTCTTTTTAATAAACATTAATTAAACTTCCACAATTCTCTGGCAATAGCCCTGTGTAGGGAATTATTTGAATTTTGAAAGATATTATGAACCTACAAATACACTTCCAGATACATACACACACACACTTACAAAGAGGCCCGAAGCACAAAGGACGGAAGAATGCCCATATATGGGGGAAGGAAGGCTCCTTGACTGAGGCAACAGAAGGCTGATGTCACATGATTTAGTTCCTCTGGAAAAAAAACAAAACAAGAAACTGCATAGGACCAATGTAACCCAGTTCTATATATATGACTGCTTTTTGACTGTTAGTTGTTGCATTTTTGATTTTGTTGTCGTGTGCATCCCTTGGGAGAAAATAATTCTTTACCAGTTCAGATTATTAACTGAAATTCTTTTTGCTCAAACTTCTCTGCTGTATTATTTTACCTTGAATAGCTCGGATGAGAACAAGTTATTTATTACATCTATTGCTTGAACTGCTTACAAGGTAAATAGCCTGTGTAATTTTCCACTCATACAGGACTGCCCTGTTGAGATTGGATAAGCTGAAGTATTATAACCTGTAACCTTCTGATATTTTGCTACAAATATTAATCATTGTGTAACCAGTATTTTTATCTTTTGTTCAAATACATTTTTATTTTATAAAGACAAATACTGTTCAGTTTTACTTCAGCTTACAAAGACAGTTCTATAAGTAATAGAAAGAGCATTATAGTATATCTTGCAAGACCAAAGACAACGAAGGATCCAGGTAAGATTCTGCTGGAGGGTAAGCATGAATTTGATCAATGGTTGTCAATGATGGTTATTGTTTCACGCAAGTGTAGGGACACACCTAGTTGTACTGGTATACGCTAAACAAGCTAGTGAGGATTTTCCTAATTCTGACCTGACAGCAAAAGGCTACCTGGCGACTTCGATGCAGGGGCTCTTCAGGACCTGAGAGAAATACCAGCTCTCACCACACCTGGTAAGATCATGTTCCAAGGTTCCAAAGTACATAATGTATCGCTTTCCGCATAGCCACGTGAACCGGAATTATCCCGACAATGTTTTATCTGTAAAGAGGTAAAGGGAAGGAAGGGAGGCCTTCACAAGGGAGAGACTAGTTGACACTTCAGGACTGCGTTGTCATCGTGTCCAGGCGCAGGTCCTTCATCAGATCTGGATACGGCCTGGATATAGTGCTTTGTAAGTAATCAGCAATATTTAAAAATGTATACGATGTTTAATAGGGAGCCAATGCAGTGTTGACATAACCGGGCTAATATGGTCATACTTCCTGGTTCTGGTAAGAACTCTAGATGCTGCATTTTGGACCACCTGTAGTTTGTTTATTAAGCGTGCAGGGCAACCACCCATAATAGCATTACAATAATATAGCCTTGATGTCATGAACGCATGAACTAATTGTTCTGCATTTTTCATTGAAAGCAAATGTCGTAATTTAGATATATTTTTAAGATGAAAAAATGCGGTTTTACAGATACTAGACACGTGACTTTCAAATGAAAGAAAGATTGGTATCAAAGAGCACACCCAGGTTCCTAACCGACAACGAGGACTTGACAGAGCAGCCATCAAGTGTTAGACAGTATTCTAGATTATTACGTGAGTACGTTTTTTGTCCAATAATTAGAATCTCAGTTTTTTTCAGAATTAAGTAGTAGGAAGTTGCTAGTCATCCAGTTTTTTATATCAGCAATGCATTCCATTAATTTTGTGAATTGGTAAGCACCATACTGAACTTTTGATCGATAAGACTGCTACAAACTGATAATGGTCAGATAAGTATGATTTAAACCATGCTAATGCGGTTCCACTAATGCCAACATAAATTTCGAGTCTATTCAAAAGAATGTTGTGGTCGATTGTGTCAAATGCAGCACTAAGATCGGAACACTAATAGAGAGATACAACCACGATCGGATGATAAGAGCAAATCATTTGTGACTCTAATGAGAGCTGTCTCAGTACTATGGTACGGTCTAAATCCGGATTGAAAATCCTCACAGATATCATTTCTTGCTGAAAAGGAACATAGTTGTGAAGATACTGCCTTTTCTAGTATCTTTGACAGAAAAGGTAGATTCGAGATTGGCCTGTAATTGACTAATTCAGTAGGATCAAGTTTCGTTTTTTTAACAAGCGGTTTAAACATAGCCAGCTTAAACGTTTTTTGGTACATATCCTAATGACAAAGATGAATTAATGATATTAAGAAGAGGATCTATGACCTCTGGGAACATCTCTTTCAGTAGCTTAGTCGGTATGGTCTAACATACATGTTGTCGATTTAGATGATTTAACGAGTAGTTGAATCAGGTGTGTTTGATTAGGGAGACAAAGAAAACGTTATAGTTGCATAATTATAATTTTCTCCCTAATATTATCAATCTTGTAAGTGAAGAAGTTCATAAAGTCATTACTGCTGTGCTGCTTAGAAACGTCTGGGCCTGAAGCTTTATTTTTCATTAGTTTAGCCACTGTTTCAAATAAATACCTAGGGTTTTGTTTATTTTCTTCTAAGAGGGTTGAAAAATAAGCAGATCTATCAGCTTATAATGCTCCTCTGTATGCAATCGTGCTCTCTTTCCATGAAATGTGAAATCCCTCTAGTTTTGTTTTCTTCCAGTTGTGCTCATTTTCTGGCTGCTCTCTTAAGGGCCTGAGTGTGCTCACTGTACCATGGTGTTGGACTATTTTCTTTAATCTTCTTTAAGCGCAAAGGATAATTGTGTGTTAAGCGTCTGCGACTGACTTTCACTTTGATTTGTGATAGTTTGCACGTTGGCTTGATGAATAGATGCTCAGCTTCTCATCTGCAGTGATGTGTGCTGCAGTAGCGCCGTCATATCGGACTATAGCATGACATTTAACTATAGCATGTCAGATCTATCAGATGGCGCTCCTGAGAGGGCGACGTCGCGGAGCTCTCAGAGTCAAATTACTCAGATCCGAGTCGGGCTACAGGAGTTTGGTGAATGACATTCTTGCCTATGGTGAAGTGAACGACCTATGCCTTAATATAGATAAGACAAGAGACGTAATCATGGACTTCAGGAAAAATCCACCCCCCCTGCAGCCCCTCTTCATCAAGGGGACTGAGGTGGAGAGGGCTGACAGTTACAGATTCCTGGGACTACAAGCAGTGGCGGTCTTAACATAGAGGCATAGGTAGGCGGCTGCTTGGGGCCCCCTACCAGCGGTCCTAGTAGGGGGGCCCCCAACCAACCTAAAAAATAATAATAATAAAAGCCCCTTATCATCATGAACACTTCAAAAGCATGGTAAATTGTATTAATATTCTTAAGAAATACGTTGAAACGTTGAAGTAGTAGTTAAAATGTCCAGTTCATGGTTATCCGTCTCTACACATACACCCCCGACTTTCACAATGAAATGCACTAGTCCATAACGGTGCGCAGCGTGAAAGATAAACACGCAGTGACAGGAGGACTGGGAAGTACACAAACAGAGATGAGTCTAAACGCGAAAATGAAACGAAGTTACCCAAGCGGCTCAAATAAAAGAAAAAAGCGAAAAGACGCCGATAAGTATTTGGCAACGCTGCCAAAGATGACAAACTTTTTTTACAGCTACTGATGGGGATACAGACAGGAAAAACAACGTCCAAAGCGTTGAACATGCCGCTACAGCAGCACAGTGCTAGCTGTAAAGTAGCGCTAGGTGAGGATAACGTTAACACACTCACATGGATATAAGTTACGTGGATTTGCTTGGAGCCAAATGTTACATCACCTCTCCCCAGTTCGCCCCTCTTAGTTAACTACCCCCTTACTATAAATACCGTTTTGCGCTTGTAAATGTGACGTGACAGATCCCTAGCGGCCGATCATCTCTACTAGCTAATAGTGAATAAACACGAATGAACAATGTTGAAAGATACAGCCCAACTTACCGAAATGTATATTCTTCATACATAATGTCGATCAATCAGTGTTTTTCATCCGCGGAAAGACGTCAATAGATTATGTTTAACCTTAAATAATACTACCAGCTGATATAGGGCTGTATGTATGTTTACAGCATTATGTGAGGTTTTTTTTTTCTTGAGAAAAATTAACGCCTATCTTGTGTAACGTTAACTACAATTTATCCAAATAAGTCAATATTGAATCAAATCACAAGAATTGAATTGAAATCGTGAAATTTGTGTCAAGCAATAATAAAAAAACGTAGCTTCTCTGTTGGGTTCCATCGTGACTATTAAGCCCCTTTCACACAGATATTCCGGAAAATACACGGATAAAGTGACCCGGGATTTGACCCGGGTTCGTTTGATTTTGGTTCATTCACACTGCCAGTGATTTTCCGGAATCAGAGAGTGCGTTCACACACAACCCGTAAAAATTCCGTAAAGACACGTGACATCGATGTGACTTGTAATGTCTCCGCAACGTCTTAAGTTTGCTTATGAGCTGCAATTTCTCTCTCTAGAAACCACGCTTGTGCATTTTTTCTCTGATTCGATCATAAACTTGCGCATTACGTACCGTTTCACAGCTGGCGAACGATCGCGGCTTCAGCGTCATCACTACGACACGGCATTGTTACGGCTTTTGTTCACACAGCGTGCGTTCCGGGACTGAACACGGCAATGTTACTAGGTCCCCAACCCGGCATCGATCCCGGCATCAATCCCGGGTCGTGTTTGCGTTCAACAGAGGTGTTCTGGCAATTTGCCGGCAATTTCCCGGGTTCAAAGCGCTGTGTGAAAGGGGCTTGTGTGTGTTCTCTGCTTTCCATCTTCATTTTGGAGTAAAGAAATGTATGCAGGGTTTAAAGGGTACGTTTTTTTTTTCTCCTCTCCAACCTTTACTTCCCCATAGATTAGCTTTACCTGCCTATCCACCATTCAGTCTGTAATTTTTTTTTCGTTCTCTTTCGTTCTCTTTTAAATATTGAATGGGGGGGCCCCCATACAGTACATACTTTCGCCTTGGGCCCCCAATTTGCTAAATCCGGCACTGACTACAAGTAACATCAGATCTGAACTGGACCTTGAACACTGCTGCCACAGTGAAAAAAGCCCAGCAGAGACTGTATTTCATCAGGCTGCTCAGAAAAGCTGGTCTGCACTGTCGCCCTCTCACCCAGGTCTACAAAGGACTGATAGAGAGCATCCTCACTACAGGCATCACTGTATGGTATGGAAACACCACACAGACAGAGAGGAAGGCTCTGCAAAGAGTCATAAAGACTGCAGAGAGGATTATTAGAACAGAACTCCCCTCCATGGATACAATTTACACACAGCGCTGTCAGAAAAGAGCAGAGAGAATTATTAGAGACACATTACATCCAGCTCACTCCCTGCTCACATACAAAAACTGTACATACAATCTCAGGCACAAACGAGCGGACAGCATTATCACAAATAGAACACGCTTTTATAACAGCTTTTTCCCAGCCACAGTGAGACTCTTGGCAAAAACAAAATGAACTACTGTTTCTAGGGCCTGTGCAATATACTTATGCATTATATTTTATTTATTTATTTATTTATTACGCAACTTTGCACCATAATATATCATATTATATTATGTTGTCTCTGGGGCCTGTGCAATATGCTACATACTTGTGTGTGTAAGCACAAATGGCAAATAAAGTTCTTGAATCTTGAATCTTGAACATAGCCTATAACACGCTCTCACACGTTTATTTTTTAGCATTGTTGGGAGGAGTGCAATTTACATTTAAATTGCACAACCAGATGTATTTACACTTGTCCAGTTTCGTCTGGAATGCGGCCCAGACCTCCTCCTGAAGTGGTTTGAGCGATCGGATTTAAATCCGTCTCGAATGCGTTTCGGAGGGCATTTACACCTGGTCTTTTCACGATCCGATCACAGAAAACGCATGAAGTGGCCAGGTGTAAACAGCCCTTTCAGATTCATTTAACATCCACAAATGAATAAGCGTGACGATACAGGGAGCAGGCTACACTGTCAACTCTGAGAAAATGCTACTTAAAGTACCCCTTTTATGCTATTTTAAAGTTTCCTAATGTTAAGTCTCTTACAACAGGTTTGCATGCATCAAAGGTAAAAAAACTGTTTAATTTCCTCATAATATACATTTGCACATCACCAGATTTTCAATGATTCTCAAACGACTCGCCAGGTGAATCAATCAAATCCATCCTTTCCGTGAGCTACTCTGCTCTGATTGGCCAGACAGCTCAGTCTGTGGTGATTGGTTTACCACCTACAGCGTGTGTTGAAAACAAAAACTCCCATTGCCATAACAATGTCAGCTCTGCGTGTACTGAGGCTTTCTACACCGTAAACTAAACACAGTAACGAACAATGACGTCGATTTTACCATATCAATGTAAGCACGAGTCCATGATGAACTACTGAAAGAACAGTTATTTTCCATCGCAAGGACGACTCAAGCAGGGAGTTTCTCAGTGATAAGCTACTCAGTTTGAGGTACATTATGAGATGTCACAACTGTAATTCCTCAGCATCAGCATTATCAAGTGCATGTCCATCAATCAATTATTTTACTTGTACTAATTTATTTACAGAGTATTTTTCCAAAATATTGCAATATATAATTGAATTACCTTTCATGTAGTGTGTAACATAGCTCTAAGTGACCATATAAAAAAAAAGTGCACCATATATAAAGTTATTGTCTTTAAAAAGTAAGAGTCGACTCTGAGTCAATTAAATTAATGAAGTTTTTCAAACGAGTCATAAGCCGTTTCGTCGTGACGTCAAGGCGAAATATTAGCATATTGCCCGCCCACTTATTGCACGCGCAGACACCAGGGAAAACTTGAACCTCAAACCAGCAGCTGATTCCTGTGGAGACTGGACAGCATCATGTCGAGAAGACGCTGTGCTCTACAATGTGACGGTAAAGGCAGTTTTGAGTTTTATATTGTGTTGGTCTCCTGCTAACTGGCTAACTCACGTTATCTCTGTCTTACTGAAATACTTCTGCTAATCAGCTGTGGGCCACTATTGCCTAAAACTGTGTCTATTAATGCAGATTGTCTGTCATTCTCACTACTTTGAGGAAAGATACCCCTCATGGAACAAGATTTGTTTAACCAACGTTTATGTTACATCAGTCATTCACACTAGAGCTCGGCTAATGTATGCATTGCATACATGCACTGTTATTGATGCAGTTTCCACGTGTTCACCGCAATATATTAGAAAAATACTCGGTAAATAAATAAGTAGGCTACAAGTAATATAATCAGTTTGTTGATGGGCATATACTTAATACACTTAATGCTGATGTTGCACTAAAAAAAATGCTGGGTTGTTTCTGTACAAATTGTTGGGTTGATTGTGCTGGGTCAAAATGTTGGGTTGTTTGGGGTACTGTAAACACATTATTGGGTTGCTCATGCTGGGTCAAATGAGTTGTAAGGGGGTTATTCACAAATAAACAGCTGGTTGGGTTATTTTGACCCAGCAACTGGTTTATTCTTTGCGGAACTTTCTGGATCTTCACTTCAGACTCGAGGAGCACGCCACTTGGAGCAGGCAGTGTTTTATGGTAAGTTAATATTAATGTTTACCTATATTTTTAAAAAGTTGTGGTAACAGCAAGCTAATTTCACTGTTCAACATACAGTCTTTGATATGGAAGTGTGAGGGGTAACGTATTTATTCTGTGAAACGTAAATAGCCACAGCTAGCCGGTTAGATTTTTTTCACAAAATGCTGCATCGTTAAATCCTTAATTGTAAACCATCTATGGGCTTCTCCCTTGACTTTATCGGACTTTATGCCTCCACGTCCCCCCGATTGACTACGAGCTTCTCCTCCTGTCTATACGGTAATTTCCAGAGAGTCGCGTGGTTATGACGCAATCGTTAGCCTATTTTTACAAAAACTGCTTCTACGGGGCCATAGTGTAAGATACAAGGTAATGGAACCTTTTATACATTGTCATGTTTCTTTAGAAATAAACAGTGGACAAATAAGAGTCTTAAACGCCTAGATGTAAAGTTATTCGCTGTCAAAGTGACGCCAAAATGAATGGGAGTCAATGGAATGCTAACAGCAGGTGATGGCTTGTTAGCCAATGGCGGCCCCCGGGGGTGGTACTCTCTTTGGGCGCTGGATTACCCCCCTGATAAACTGCGGGAAATTAGTCTAGTGAGTTGTGTGTGGAAAGTCTGCCGGCATATTTAAGAAATACTCGTCAGAAGAAGCGACTGGGGGAAGTTCCAGCAAAGTCTGCGTGTGTCTTCTGTAATGTCTATGTCCGAACCAGGATCGTTTTTGCAAAAAAAATAAAAAGTGCAAACTTTACAAACGGCGACTGAGGAAAGGAGAAATAAATAGATTTCATATTAAGCATGTTCTCACCCATAAAACCCATTTCAAGTTGTTAAGACTTGAGGTAGGCCTACTAAGAATAATTTAATATTAAGACAGTGGTCATGGACCAAGTGTGTGCGAATAATGTTTGAGGCCAAATCATCTTTTTTGCTCTATTCACAACAGCGCCAGGGCAGAAAAGTCAGAAATGCTACTTTAGAAATATGAATTGTTATATACAGCATACTAGCAACTTTATGTATTATGCTCATATTGTTTAGCTGCTAAAGGGGAGACAGCTTCGAAGGTCCTGCTAACTCTGCTTCCCCCATCCATCTACAGGAGAGGAGGAACGGTCTTCAGACCCACCACAGAGGAGGCACAGAGGTCCTTTATTGACATGCAACCTGTTTTGCTTTAGTGTTTCTACTTCAATAAGGGAGACGTTTGCACTGTTTGATATGCTTGATAACTATGAAAGTAATATAGGTTTAGAATATTTAAAGCTGCAATCTCTGTTTGCAACACAAAATTGCTTTTTTTCTTCTTTTTTTTTTAAAGCTGCAGTCCACAACTTTTTTGTGTTCAAAATGTATATAATGAGAGAGTACATCATGAATCCATTTTCCAAATCGTGTTTTTGTCTTATCCTGAATCACTAACGGTACACCTATATTAAGTGAAATATCAGACTATTTAGGCTGGCGGAGGTAATGTGTAAATAGACATTTAGTTTGTTTTTCACATTTGGTCATATTTGGTAATGTTTGCAATAAAATAAAATAAAATTACACTTCCACAAAAAAAGTTTAACTTGCATGTCAGTAATATTGCAACACTCCA
>FLSR01004878.1:10731729-10759911 GCA_900092035.1 Leuciscus waleckii
TGTGTGTGTGTGTGTGTGTGTGTGTGTGTGTGTGTGTGTGTGTGTGTGTGTCCACTGAATGTTACATGGTTTATTCACTGATGACATGAACATTAGTTAACATGAATTAACAGTGAAGACATGTATTAATCTTAGTTCATCTCTAATTTACTCATCGATTCACACTAACAAACGACATTAAAACAAGTCCATCGTTCAGATTTATTTAGTAAAGAGAAATACAGTAAAAATATGTAAACGCGTGTGAAGGAGTTTTTCCTGTAATGTTGTCGGTCAGATCGTGAGGTTGAACATCTGAACTTGGGATTCATCCGTGAAGATCTTCCTTCATTCATCCGTGAAGATCTTCCTTCAATCCTCTCACACTCACATTCACACTTGGATCACAGTGAAGGTTTTCCCATCATGCATGTCGATATTCTGGAGTCACTTCAGCTTTTATCACAGCATCTAAATCACAATCTACCCTTTCTCACAATGACCCAAACATTAAATCATTCCTCTGGTGGATGTTCGTTTCCCCTCCAGCGCTTCCACAGTGAAACATGTTTCCTAATACAGTTTCAACACTGGATTGTCCTAATATCCTGTGATCTCGTAGCCTAGAAATCTAGACGCACCCTAGCCAGTGAGGTCTAGCAACTCTCCGTTGACTTTCGAGCTGGAAAAACCAAACTCTAGTCAGGCCAATCACATCGTGTATAGAGTCGGTGGGCGAGCTTAACATAATGATGACAGAGTTGCGACGGTTCCGTGTGAATAGAGAGCCTAAGCCCCTCCCCTTCCGGTGGACCACCATGGGACCTTATTTCGGAAAAATATTGTATGGTAGTCGATGGCGAGAGACAACAAATATTTTTATCTCGTTTGAATTGTGCCCTGAATTACACATATGATGTTGTCAATTTAAAAGATACATTTTAAAGTCAAGAAAGTCACAGTTTGATGTAAAACTGTTGAGGTATGAGACTGTGAAAATACGTGATTACAAAGACTACAAACCCAAAAAGCGCACATGTGACATCATACCTTTTCTCTCAATGAATGAAGCTAACTTTACTGAAGCTAACGTCTGTCATTTTTTCTATAGTCTTACGTTATAATCGTAACGTTACGCCGTCATGCCTGAGTGTTTTGTACCAGACTGCACACATACGTACATAGTGCGAGACGAGAGATGTGGTTCATTGAGCGATTTTCACATAAAACTAAATGTTACTCTTCTGTTTTATGACAAACTGCGACTTTCTTGACTTTCATAATTATCTTTTAAATTGACAAACATCGTATGTGTAATTCAGGGCACAGTTCAGATGGAATAAAAAGATAAGTTGTCTCTCTCCATTGACTACCATACATATTTTTTCCGAAATAAGGTCCCATGAGCCGGAAGCGGAGGGGAGGGACTTAGGCTCTCTATTCCCTGCTACTTGAAAACAAAGAATGGCGGCGGCTGGCGAACAGCGGTCTTTCGAATCGGCTTTGGCGCGACTCCGGAGGACTTGGAGTTAAGCTTTTCTCAGAGAAAAGATCAAAGAACGGCACTTAAGTCATTCTTAAAAAAAGATGTGTTCGTAGCTTTGCTGACCAGATACGGCAAAAGTTTAAAAGCAGGGCTATGCAGTTTCGGGAATTTCTTCGCTGTATTCTCGCTTTTTGCTCGCAGGTTTCTCTATAGAGCTCCCCCTACAGCTTCGGAATAGATATTTGACAACACTGTCGAAAAACTCATTGTCGACTCTCAGATACCAGAGGCTAGTAGATCAACGACATCAAAGCAGACGGGACATTCTTTACAACGTCTTCTTCATTAGGGTCCTAACAGCGTGAGGGAGCGCAATAATGACAGAATTTTTGCAGATTTCTTTGCCGTAAAGCAATTCATTACATCGCGAGACCTGATATTATGCGATACTTCCTGCGCTGAGGCCGGCGGCCCAAAGTTGCAAGGGTGGTTTTTCCGCTCACAGGCGCTTGGGGGGTGCGAGACGACCACCATTCAACCCGGAAAAAGTCATATAACTATTCCAATGACTCCGAAGCTGTTCGGTTAAATTACTTAGTTCACCTTTAATCTACTAGCTCCGCTGGTGGGCAAACGCTCTGGTTGGTTGAAGCGCTGTCCTATTGCGTGCAGAGGGAATTTGTAAGACAAGCATTTATCCCGCCCCTCGGATTGAGCCGTGCCAATGGTGAGTTGCCAGACCTAACATCTTGATGTAGGCCAGTGATCTCGGCCAGTTCCATTTATTAGACGTTACATATAATTTGGTAGTAAAATGTAAAGTGATGCACATTTTAATGCTGCTTTTTATCACTTAATTAGAATCTGCACAATTAAATTGTGTTGTCTGTTACATAGTGATTATTAAACAGACATTTACATCATAACTGTACTTGCTGGGAATCAAACACACTACACACTTGCTTCTTCACGCCCACTTGAAATGCGTCATACGTCAAAGAGTTACCAGTTCATGAACACTGACGGTTAGTTAAGCAGCGTTCCTACAGCTGTGCTCTGTGTAGACTGAGTCTCGTGTTTCCAAACATTCGATGCTGTGATGCACTTTTATGATGGATAGATGCACTTTTATGATGGACGGATGCACTTTTATGATTGATGGATGCACTTTGATGGATTACAAAATAGAAACAGCCATTCACTGCCTTTACAAAGCTTGGAAGAGCCAGGACATTTTTTTTATATAACTCCGATTGTATCCGTCTGAAAGAAGAATGTCATATACACCTAGGATGACTTGAGGGAGAGTAAATCATGGGCTAATTTTCATTTTTTGGTGAACTATCCCTTTAAAAAAGTGAAATTATAATCAACCACACCCAAACACTGATGGTTAGTTAAGCAGCGTTCCATACAGCTGTGCTCTGTTAAGACTGTCTTTGCGACTGAGTCCCGTGTTTCCAAACTTTCGATGCCGGGCGTGTTTTTCCGGAGATCCCTTTTGTAGTGCTGAGCGTCCCGACTCTGGTCGAGAGACTCGTTGGAGTTGCTGGGACTTCCGTCTGTGTAATCTCTCTGTAAAGCTCTTTCAGTTGTGCTCGGCTTGTCTTTGGAGAACCAGCTCGAGTCCTGACCTGAGCGGAACATCAAGCCGCTCTTTAAAGCGTTCAGGCTGATCTTCGGGTTCAGCGCTGGACTGGGTCCGGCTGACGCAGGGAACTGTGGAACTGGTGCGTGTGCTTGGAAAACGTGCTCTTCCTCCGGGAAGCTGTTGTAAAGCGGACCCAGTTTGATCTTAGCGGGACCGACTGCAAAGTTCCGCTCTTGGAAACTGAAGGGTTCAGGACTGCAGAAGAAGGAGTTCACGTCTTCAACGCTCATCTGATGCCAGCTTCCTGTCGGGACGCTCCTATTCCCGCGGGAACTGTATCCGTGTGCCGGAGAACCTCCGTTCGGTGAGCCGTGAGAAACGTGTCTCGACTTAGGAAAACCTGGATGTTCCTTTCTAAACGTTGAGTTCTTGTGCTCATAGTCTCCGTCATGCCAGTCCGTGAACAGATTCTGCTGGATGAGGACGATACGTGAGCCGGATCATCCAACGCTGTGCTAAAGCTGGAGTGTCGGATGGAAGCCGGAAGAGATCCGAAAGGAAAAGTGTCTTCGTGTAAAGAGAAACTATGAGGGAAACTCTGGTCTTCGGGGCTGCGGTCGGTGTGTCCTCGGATGCGGCGCTCGTGCCGACGCTCATCCGCGGGACAATAAAGCGCTGTGTCGCTGCAGGACAGGTCTGACGACTTATACGCCACGCGCCGCTGAACTTTATCCACATTTGACGGGAACTCTTGAGGACTCGGGGAGCGTGTGACCGGACAGCTTCTCACAGGCTCCGGTTTCTCCAGGACTCGGCCGATGAGGGCGGTGGGAACGGCATCTGAGCCGGAGTGACGGAGCGCTACGCTCTGCTTCTCCATGTGGGAACTGACTCGCTCCTGCAGATCAACAGCAGGTGAAGTTCTGCTACAAGATGGTGGCACGCGGCCGGCTTCAACTTCCGGTCGACTTCCTTCCCGCTTGCTTTCCACACGGGACCAAGGATTATTAAACCTGTGGTTAGCTGAAGTTAACAGGCGGCTGGCTGGCGTGTTACACCGTTGCCGGTTTAACACTGTTTGATCCTTCTTCCTGTCATTGTTGTGAATCAGTGTTTGAGTGTAGTGTGTGTGTTTGATGGACTGGCACGACTTTAATTGTTTTGTTTTTATTTATATTCTTTTATAGGTTACGTGTTTTTTTTTCTTTCTTTCTTTCTTTGAACTCTTGTATGGAGGCCTTTTCCTGCCGCTGATATCCAAGAGGATTGGCCTAATTTTAATTTTCTTTTGTTTGACCTTTTTTTGTGATTTGTCCACACTGACTGAAGACCTTGAAGTGGTTGATCCATAGGGCAATTTTGTCCCGTTGTTGATTGTTGTGGATGGGTTATGATGTTTTGTCCATGTTTAATTGTTTATTTTGATTTATTGTGTGATTGTTAGTCTTGTTCTATTGCTAACCCTAATACCACCATGGGCTTAGAACGGGTGGCTTATTAGACATTGCTTATTGTAAGTTTTGTGTGTGTAACTTTGTTTAACTTCCACATGTCTGTCCTTTGTCCAGGTGCTGAGAACTGCCAGTGGGAGCAGTGCCCCTTGCGGTGGCGGGTCCCTTGGTGTGTGCTGTGGCTGCATGTTCACCAAGTGTGGTCATTTCTCTTGCGGGATGTGTGTGAGAAATTTGACACGTGTGATTGGGGTGTTTTTCATGGATGCTCATTGCTCGAGCCACTAGCCTCCCACTGGTAAGATTCCGCCCTATTCCCCTCCTCTCTCGGGGGTGTGTGCGTTGCGAATAGAGTATAGTGAGTGGGTGTGTATTTTGTTATTTGATTTGGTGTACAGTGCATGATGTTTGCTGTGAAATCTCAATCAATTTTGGAGTGTGTGTGTGTTCGTTGAGTTTAAAAGTAAAAATTAAAATTCTATTTTTGTACTGGTCCTAGGGCTGGGCGATTTATATCGCGATATTGTTATGCGCATCTCGTCAGTAAAGCCGGTTCCTTGATTAGTAGTAAATCGCCATCACCTGCTTTCAGATGGAGCGGCATTTACTACAAAGAGCCGTAGTTAACTGACAAGCTGAGCCAAATCACATCAATATCGCGGACGTATCGCCAGCGATATTTAATGCGATATGGCTCAGCTTGTCAGTTAACTACGGCTCTTTGTACACAGCAAAAACTCCAGTGTTAAATTAACACTCCTGGGAGTGTATGAGTCCACACTCAAAAGTGTTTAAGTTAATGAGATAATTAAGTGATTAATTGAGTGATGATTGAACATTATTGAAGACACCTGATGTTAACAAGCAGAATCACTGAAGGAGAAAATCTCAAATTGTAAGCCACCGTTATGACGATCAATGGTTGCTTTAGTTGGACTCTTGACCCATATATTATTAACTTTAGATTTTGTTTGTCTGTTGTTTCTGAATTATAATCACCAGTTGAACAAAGAAAAAAGTGATCTAATGGTGTTGGTTATGTTATGACAATCATCATTTGAACTTGATCACTGAACTCATTAAAATCCTTCTTTCTGACTTCGATTTATGTTGTTGGTTAATGAATCTGCATAAATGCCCAGAATTTTTGATATAATATAAAGGATTTCTTAAAAGTTGCTTAAAAAAAAAAAAATCATTCTTTTAGGCACACACAGATGTCAAGATTCAGTCTATGCATCTCAACAACGGTGAGGAGCAGAATATTCAATTAGGAAAAATAAATTACATAGACAATTCAGATCATAATTTATTCATACCGCAATGCATGATGGGAGCCATTAATGAGTTGTGATTGGTGGCAGCCACTGCAACATGCTTTATTATTGTCACCATAGATTCTCGGCTCGATTTTTCTCACAAATGCAGTTGAGCAACTTCCTCTTCTAAAACAGTAGATGGCGCTAAACTAGGGGATTCATTTAGCGCTAGTCTCCCGGGAGAAGCACTGATTTGAAACTTGCCTCTGCCTACAGCTGAGGAAAATGACCGGTGAACGGGTGTGTTTCTGTCTTAATCTATAATTAACCTTTTTGAGGTTTTCTTTTGCAAAATGTTTATTGCATTATGAGCCAGTATTATCTTGGCTCACTTATTTATATTTGTAAAACACAATACATTTGTTACTCCACTGCATTTTCAGTCAAACTGACCTGACTTTGTACTTGCTTTATGTTTGTTTGCAAGTCGAGTTTTCCTTTGCAAAGCAGATCGAGTTTGTTTGCAAAATGCTGGATTTGTTTGTTTAATTATGGCACATAATTCGCTCCATAGATACACGACACACAGATCAACTCAAGAGATCAGACTCAAACCTCCAGCTTAATTTATCCTGATCATGTGATTAATCTTTATATATCCTGATCATGTGACCAACCCTCTGTGCCACGACTCCATTTAATGACAAGCTCATGAACTTTACCATGAAAACACATTGTAAAATAAACTTATATTTGCTTGATCAATGATGCGTTGTAATTCCAAACATTATTAAAATATGATCATACCTGTTGTTTTCTCCAGTGTCATTATGTAAAGACCGATCATCACTGCATTCATCACTACTGTGAAGATTAACATCACTGTTCCTATGACTGAAAGTGAACCTGTAAAAGACGAGAGTGTGAGAATGTCTTCATGAACAGACAGAAATAAAGCTGATCAGGTTAAACTGAATAAACACTCAATGTGAAGATGATCAGAAAACAGAGAAACATCTGAACTCTGATCATCATGATTCAAATCTCTGAAGAATCAAATGAATCATTTCTCCTGGAGATTAAACTCACAGCATCAGAGAGTCACAAATCAAGACTGTTATTGACAGAATGATCCTGGTTATTATCGACCTGATCATCAGTGTGGTGAAGTGACTCAAAAACAGTAAATCCACTACAGATTCATATTTACGAGCTGAATACTTAAACACAACAGATCTTTCAGTTCTTTAATACCGATTGATCACATGACAAAATTACAACGACAACAACAACTCAAACTCTCTTCTGAAACCGCAGCTGTGCGTGTGTGTGCTCTCATGGTTCATTACATTCCCTTGCTTGTTTGTGTGTGTGTGTGATTGAGTATGCGTCTGCAAGTGTGTGTATGTGTGAGCGTGTATGCGGGTGTGTGTGAGTGAGTGTGTATGTGTGTATATGAGTGAGTGTGTGTGTGAGTGAGAGAGAGTGTGAGTGTATGCGTGTGTGTGCGTGTGTGTCTGTGTGTGAGAGACAGAGAGAAAGTGTGTGTGTGTGATTGAGTATGCGTGTGCAAGTGTGTGTGTATGTGTATGTGTATGTGTATGTGTATGTGTCAGTGTGTATATGTGTGTGTGTGTGATCTGATCATACTTACGGTCATATCTATCTATCAATCATCTATCTATCAGCATATCTATCTGAAACATGCTAGCAATGCAGTAATATGTTCTAGCAACCACAATGCAACAACCTAGCAACCACTCAGAGTACCATAGCAACTGCATAACAACCACCCAGAATACCCTAGCAACCGCATAGCAACATCCACCTACTATACTAGAGCGATGGGGCGTAACTAAACTAGAAGCCGGATGTGCTCTGACATCATCAACCACCCGACTGCAGATCATAAACAGATGCACATATGAACATAACTCATAACTCATGCTGATGCATCCCATGAAAAATAAATAATATTGTCTTAGAAATATACATGTGTGAAACAAGTAATGAAGTAAGCTGATTCAGTAAGTGTCACTGATTACAGGAATCTAAGATAAAACACGGTACATCAGTTTGTTTCAGTGAATTAGCTCAGATCCACTGTAACGTGTTTCTCTCATCACTGATGATCAGAAATATAACTGAGATATTATACAGTTAAACAGAGATCAGATTCATCAGGATTTAACCTGACAACAGTACGAAGGAGGGGAAGAAACATCATCGGCCACAGGGCTATTGTCAATGTACCAGGGCAACGTGGGGGTAACATTACCTTTTGTGCTGCCATTACACAGAATGGGGTCCTCCACCGCCATGCCAACTTGGGTCCTTACAACACTGAACTCATTCTTACATTTTTAGACATATTACACAATATCATCACAGCAGCAAACCAAAGGGACCAGATGCAATACATTGTCATCTGGGACAATGTAGCTTTCCATCGTTCTGCTCTGGTCCAAAAGTGGTTTCAACATCACCCAGAATTCACAGTTCAATACCTACCACCATACTCCCCCTTCCTGAACCCCATCGAGGAGTTCTTCTCAACATGGCGGTGGAAGGTTTATGATCTTCGGCCCTATGTCCAGATGCCCCTCATTCAAGCTATGGAGGAAGCATGTGATCAAATTGAACCAGGATCCATACAAGGGTGGATTCGTCACTCAAAAAGATTCTTCCCACGTTGCCTTGCAAATTAAAATATAGCCTGTGATGTTGACGTGGCCCTGTGGACAGATCCAGCTAGGCGGAGAAGTTTAGTTTTTTTGTTTTTTGGTACTGAGTTGAATATGTAATTTATGTTACAGTATTACTGTAAGCCTACAGTACAATGGTACGTTCAGTAACACTGTATGAAAACTGGAAATTGTTTTGTTATGAATGTTTTGTTGAAATGTTCAGTATTGACTGACTATTGACTGATATTTCCATTAGTCTGCACAATTGGTGTCATGTTGTGTTGGTGAGTTTATTTTGACACTTTCTCAGTGTAAATGCTAAAAGTCTTTTAGGTTGAGCACAGGAATGTTTCACTGATTCAAACAGAATCAGACCATATGATGGTTGTGTTTATGTTATGACAACAAAATAAGGTTTTATAAGACATTGTATAATTTTGACAAAAGTGTTCCATTCTGCAAAGATCTGAGGTGTTGTGCTTCTTTGGTGTAGTGTTGTGCTACTTGTGTGCAGGGGTTTGAACAACCAGGCCCTGTTTTCAAAATTGTGCCTAAGCAATAAAAAAAAAAAAAAACAACCTGTGATATAAACATATACTATAAATAAACAGCAATGAAGTCATTTAATAACCTTCAAAAACCCTTCATGCTCCTAATAAAAACTATAATGGTATTTAATGAACAGATGAATATGTATTATTTCTACTGTTACTCTAAACTACGACATCAGATCTGAATATGTGTGTTTGGATTATTAGAGTCATGAATGATGTTGAGAAGATCAGTGTGAATGTGATACACACACTTTCATCTCGTTCACTCAGTGAATCTGATACACACACTCTCACTCGTTCACTCAGTGAATCTGATACACACACTCTCATCTCGTTCACTCAGTGAATCTGATACACACACTCTCACTCGTTCACTCAGTGAATCTGATACACACACTTTCATCTCGTTCACTCAGTGAGAATCGCTGTTTCTGGCGACAAATAAATCACAGAAATACTTACAGTAAATGGTTTTGCAGAGGCAGGACAGAAAAACTATTGAAAACAGGACTAGTATCACGACTCTGTCAAACTCTGCATAATTCAGAAGTTTTTGCCACACAGTTTTAAAAAGAGCTGGAAGAAAGAAAGAGACAAAAACAAATATGATCAAATAGAAACACAATCAAACTATACATACAGGCAAGCAGAATTACAAAACTCTCTGATTTAACTGATGTTTTTATGTAAATCTTTGGTTTTACTGTAATTTTACACTGACAGTCTCTGTTATAATCTGAGGTTCAGTGTGTTGTTTTCAGTCTGTTTATAATATTGACCCCGTGACCCCGTGACCTTTGTGCTGCCCATATGACAAGTGTGTCACGACTACAAAACATGCTGAAACACAACAACACAAATTAATGTATTTAATATAATACACAAACATAGGGAGTAAATATTATTACAGTGTGTGTGTGTGTGTGTGTGAGAAAGATAGAGAGAGAGAGTGTGTGTGTGTGTGTGTTAGTCTGTGTGTGTGTGTGTGTGTGTGTGTGTGTGTGTGTGTGTGTGTGTGTGACACTAACATGATCAACTACGCTAGAGAAAAATATATTGATTATCATATGTTACTTCAAATGTTTCCATTCGTTATGATGATATGAAATGAGATAATAGTGAAAACATGAAGCCTAATGTTTGGTGCAATTTGCTTTTCAAACGCGATCGCGCTCCAAAATAACCTATATATTCAGTATTAATCGACTGAAAAATTCCTTTGTTCCTACTGCAATCAAAGTGTTAAACAGATAAAATATTATGAATTGCCATTGTCATCTATGTATCTAACTTCACTTACTTTCTATTTATTTTAATGTATGTTGTATTGTACGTATTGATTGCCTTTGTTTTATGTATTTAACTTTACTTATTTCTATTCGTTTTTAATGTATGTTGTTGTATGTATGGACATTGTCCAAGACATATTTCCCAGTGATGGGACTAATAAAGTAAGTAAAGTAAAATATGATACATGCAAACGCACAGCATGCTCCAAAATATGATACATTCAAACGCAGAGCGCTCCAAAATATGATACATTCAAACGCAGAGCGCTCCAAAATATGATACATTCAAACGCAGAGCGCTCCAAAATATGAAACATTATGGTTACCATATTATACATATCTACGTTTGAGCAGATATCCACAAACACAGTAACAGTAAACACGGGTCTAAATATTATAATATTCACCTTATATCTAGCAACAGTTCAACTGCAATGTGAAGTTTATGCAACAATAACAAACTAATAATTAAGAATTTCTTACCTTACATCTTTCTTGTCTTCAAATCGCGTTCTTCTTCTGAGGTAAATCCAGTGTAAGCTCACGGTGCGTCTTTCAAACTCGACGAAAAGCAGAGACTTGTGTGTTTTGGTGCTTTGTTTTTGAGGTAATGAGCGCTTTCGCGTTCCATGTGGAGATTTGCATGTGAATCTCTTTTGCGCGTGTGGGCGTGGTCAAATTAAAAATAATGAGAAAGGGTTTGAGATACTGGACATCTTGTTGGTTTTATACAAATTACTTAAACAGAGAATATTTGTTTTCAGTGAATCCGGTCATTTAAAAGTGCACACTTAAATGTTTATAAAGGTATATGGCTCATAAATGTGTGAAGTATTCACTGAGTTTTGTTTCAGTTTATAGACGTGCTCAAGAAAAAAAAGTTCACCGCGAAGGGGAGGCAGAACGCACACCCGGTTTATTTTCTTTATTTTACAAAAGCACAATGTTTTGATTTGATTGTAAGTCGACACATACAAAAGTAGAAATATCACAGATTCTTTTTTTATATTTCTTTTTTCTGTATGACCATAAATGACGGAGTAATTGAAGTTTATTGTGCTACAATGTGAAGAAAATCCAGCAAAACGCGAGGGCACGTTTGCCGACCCCAGAGGGTTAAGCATGGTGATAACTTGATGTTCTGGGGCTGCTTTGGTTCCTCTGGCACTGGAATCCTTCTGCGTTTGGAAGGCAAGATGGATTTGTTGAAGTATCAAGAAATCCTAGGAGAAAATGTCTGTGAAGAAGCTGAAGCTTGGGCATCATTGGACCTTCCAACAGGACAATGATCCCAATCATACCTCAAATTCCATCAAGGCTTGGTTTCAGAAAAAGTCCTGGAAGATTCTACAGTGGCCATCACAGTCACAGGGGGACTTTAAAAATGAGCTGAAAATGTAGGCTGATGGTTTCAGCAGAACCCTGTAACTCACAGTTGATTTGTCTTTAAAGGTTTATAAGTTATCATTAAAAATCAATTTCCCTATAGAGAAACGGAATGGAGTTTTAAATACAAAAAAGCCCCTCATGGGCGACTCCCGCAGACACAAAATAAAACAAACAAACAAAACACAACGTAAAGTCCAGGCCTGGTCCTCTCTCGTTCCAAAGCTCCTCTGTGAGAGATACGAGACCGGTGCGTCGCTCAGTTGGCGCTCATCAGTAATCACGCCATTCGTCCTGCTCACCACACATGCCATGTGATTTTGTTTGTTTAGAGGAAACTAAAATGCTAATCGTGTTTTGTCAAAGTACGACAATTTATGAGAACGGTGTATTTTTACTCGACTCGTGTTAGCGTCAGTCGGGTGTTTGAAATAACTTCCTTTTGTGAACTGATATGATTATTATGTTTATATAATGTTGTGTTTGGAAACAATTCTTCTAAAATTGTGTAGCTTTACATTTCTTAAACAACCATGTAGGAAGACACATCATGGCCATATTCCGAGATGACAATGTCAAGATTCATCAGGCTCAAATTGTGAAAGAATGGTTGGGAGGTAGCCTGGTTAAAACCAGACCATTCTCAGTAGTAACTGAGTTATGGTCTGGCAAAGGTTCATTAATAACTCATTTCCAAAGGGGCGTCACCAACGGACGTCGCTCAAATGCCTCTGGGCGCAATTGGATAGACCTAAAACCAATCAGAGCGATCGTCATCGTGTAAAGCCATATGCTGCGTCCCAATTCGCCTAAGTTACATTACGCCATAAAAGTATGTACTCTTTTTGTGAAGAAAAGGTATTTACTTTTGAATGTGTAGCAAAAAAGTAGGCAAGCTTTGGGACATACTACTTCGTCATCTTTATCGGACGGATCTGTCGCGTGCATCCTGTCACGTAAACTGCCCTGTCAATCATCTTGTCACAGTTAAAATCCTTTATTAAAAATTTAATTTCCTTCCGTTTTGGAGAGAAATGTAGTAGCACGTTCATCTGCCAGTGGGTCTTTCATGGAGACTGTCCTCATGTGTTTGCAATTTTAATATGCATTTAAAAGTTGCTGCGCTTCACCAACGGACGTCGCTCAAATGCCTCTGGGCGCAATTGGATAGACCTAAAGCCAATCAGAGCGATCGTCATCGTGTAAAGCCCGCCCCAACGTTTCTGATTGGTGCCGTGATTTCGAGGGATTAGAAATGGGCTTGAATGAGTCCAGGATACAGGAGTCCAGAGCTTAAATTCATTGAAAGTCTTTGGGATGTGCTGGAGGAGACTTTACAGAGTGCTGGACTCTTGCATCGTCAATACAAGAGCTTGACCAAAAATGTATGCACCTCTTGATGGAAATGACATCGCAACATTCATGAAGAGGTGCATCACTGGACTACATGGAGTGGGCAGGGTTTATGACCTACACTGCAGTCAGCCACCAGCGGGCGATTGAAATGCGTCGGCTTCACTTTTGCGGCACACTTGGTTACACCACACAACTTCGTCATTAAATTTAAAGTTTTGTTTAAAGATTTTTTTATTATTATAATTTTTTTTTTTTTTTATCTTGGCCATTCTTATTTGTCATTGACCCTGAAAGTAACAGCATACTGCTTCAAGAATGTCATGAATAATTATGTCAAGGTAATTGGGAGTAAATTATGACGTGCAGTAGGCTATTCCTTTAAAGTCACTCTTGATTAAACACACTTGTTTGCTGTATCATAAACAGGAGATTGGAGACATGGGCGGCCTGCCTGCTAATCTGAAGCTTGAAAAAAAGCCAGTCGCTGCTGATAACGAGAGTGACAGCGATGACTCTGAAGCGATGAACAACACTTCCAGCTTCCTCCGGAGGAACAAGAGAGGCCTAAATAACTTCAAAAACAGCTTCTTCTCTGGCTGCACACCCATCCGTGAAGAACATTAGTACAGTAGTAGAATCTAATAGTTACGCCTGCTAATTATCTTGTCGTCTTGTCTTTTTCATGTGGTTTAAATGTATACATTTGTTTGTTAAATTTGTAGTTTATCATTAAATGGTAATTCATTTGAATGAATGGTTAATGCACTAACTAACAATATGAGCTGCACACATCAGGAGTAATTTTGTAGACTTTTAAGCAATTTGCAATGGTTGTAAATTTTATTTCTATTAAAAGTCTGTTGACTTAATTTTTATTTTTGTGGTGTTCATTTCTTAACATACTGCTGTTAAAATATCTAAATACACAATTCCTTTTTAAATTCTGCCTGGAAAAAGGCTGTTTTAGTTAAGTTACCTTTATTTATATAGCGCTTTTTACAATACAGATTGTATCAAAGCAGCTTTACAGAGATAACAGGAAAATAATGCAACAAAGTTTGTTTCTAGAAGAAAATTGCGTCATCGCTTCTTAAGTAAGGCAGATCAATAATGTTGAATATTAAATGTCCCCAACTAAGCAAGCCAAAGCGACAGTGGCAAGGGATCAAAACTCCATCAGGTGACAGAATGGAGAAAAAAAACCTTGGGAGAAACCAGGCTCAGTCGGGGGGCCGGTTCTCCTCTGGCCAACAAAGGAACAGTGTATGATTGATTCAGGCAGTATTACAGGTCAGAGGTCAGATTGGATCAGAACATTCAGAATATTTATCCAGTTTAATCTGGTTGGAAGTCTTGAGTCATCACGCCGGTATGGAGACGAGTTTGAGGATCAGTGCCTAATGCTGTAATCAGTTTTAGAATGCTGTAATGTTATGCATGGTTAATTCCAATTGTGGCCATTGTTGGTGACGGGTGCATATTTTATCCAAGTGCTGCAGACTTTTTCTGCTCGGGTGAAAAATGTATATAGACTCACTTTGAAGGAGGGACTTGACTATATCTACAGACAGTGTTGGGGATCACAGTTAGAGGCCACTATGCTCAAATTTGAAGTTCGATCAGTTGGCAGAGTTTACTGAAGACTAGAGCTGGGTAAAAGTATCGATTTCTCAATTTTAGTCTATTCTCATTTTGAAGAACTGATATCGATTCTTAAATCTCAAGAATCCATCTTTCAGTCAGTGCTGTTTTCAGTTGATAAATTAACTAAAATGAACAGCAATGACTCTGAAGCGATGAACAACACTTCCAGCTTCCTCCGGAGGAACAAGAGGCCTAAAAAACTTCAAAAACAGCTTCTTCTCTGGCTGCACACCAATCCGTGAAGAACATTTGTAGTACAGTAGTAGAATGTAATAGTTACGCCTGCTAATTATCTTGTCGTCTTGTCTTTTTCATGAGGTTTAAATGTAAACATTTGTTAAATAGGTAGTTTATCATTAATGGTAATTCATTTGAATGAATGGTTAATGCACTAACTAACAATATGAGCTGCACACGTCATGAGTAATTTTAG
Organism: Leuciscus waleckii; assembly: GCA_900092035.1. Lineage (NCBI taxonomy): Eukaryota > Metazoa > Chordata > Actinopteri > Cypriniformes > Leuciscidae > Leuciscus > Leuciscus waleckii. The sequence goes on from FLSR01004878.1 coordinate 10,746,845, forward strand.
ACTTAAGCAATTTGCCTGTATGACATTTGAAGTCACTGTTTTCAGTTGATAAATGAACAAAAGTTTTTAGCACCTCCCATCTAATAAATTTCAATAAACTTCTGATATGATGTTTTGGCGCAACAGATCTTATAGCGCCTTCAGTTCAAGCGAAGCAGCAGTAAAATAGTTTCATGAAGTATGCAAATAGTTTGGGACGTCCCCTAAAAGAACTGGCCATTATTATTTATTAGAAATTGTCTTTATAGGCCTCTGAAGTATAGTGTAATGTCACATCTTCAAAACACTGCAGTAAAATGGTTTTATAAGAGGTATGCATACACTCTTAAGGAAAATGGTTCTAAACGGTATAAAATTAGGGTTCTTCGGCTTGTAACAATAGCAGAACCCTTTTTGGTGCGAAATAGAAACCTTTTTATTAGGTTCCATAGAGATTATACCTGAAAAGGTTTTGGATTTTTTATCATATGTTAACTTAAAAAAAATATATTGTATAATGTGACTTGCTGGTTATCTTTGTTCTGTTTTTATTGTATTTATATGATATTTGTGTTTTTGTAATTGAATTTTTGCCATGAAGATAGCTCTGATTGCTGACATGGCATTAAATAAAAAAGATGATGATGATTAGGTTCCATAAATAACCTTTAACCTTTATTGGTGCAAAAAATTTAGTAATGTCATATATCTCCATAACGCTGCAGTGAAATGGTTTGATATGAGGTATGCAAACAGTAGCCTATGGGATGTCCTATATAAGAACTGAGCATTTTTTCCTCCTACTTGTTAGGTCTTTAGGTCGAATAATGTGACATCTCCAAAACGCTGCAGTGAAATGGTTTCATATGTTGTTTGCATATAATTTGGAACATTGCATGCAAGAATAACTGCGTCAATAATGCATATATAGTAAAATAAACATACATTTGAGAGTAACTGTCATTTATTATTTAATAAATTAAACAGTCAAATCAAATGTAAAAATTTCACTTCATTTTCACTACCCTATTGGCTCACAAAATATACCATAATTGAAAGCTCCATAGCATTTAAGAGATGACTTGCAGTCACACAACCAACTGTAAAGTCTTCATATAGGTGTGAAGTATCATGCACACCTTTTATATTATTTATATTTATTAAAATAAACAACCGCAGTCAAATGAAAGCAGAAGTTATTGATATTTTCAATGTAGTAAGACACAAGCCTGTTCAATCGTGTTTGCTCCTATTTATTGTAAACGGCGCTTTCAACCATTAGAGCTTTTAGACCAAAAGTGTGCGCACATTCAGTGAAATATTGATACATTCTCGTTTACTTAACATTTATTCTCAGAACTATAATATATATTAATTTCCCACTGAATATGCGATCTGAAGAGCTTTGAAATGAATTGATGCTTGAATTGTACAAAAAGTAGTACATTGGAAAAAGTGATGAAGTGCTTACTTGAACTGTTTAAATTGAGTGCTTTGCTTATATGATTTGCTTCTTTCACTGACAATCACTGGTTTACACTAGACGACTGTAATTAATAAGTAAATCAAATATGTTAACAGCTAGGAAGTAGGAACATTATTTTTTTTTCAATTGCTAAGAAGCATTTGACAATTCTTAAAATACTTTTTCTAAACTCTTAACAAAGCAACACACCTACATCACACAATTATCCAAATAGTTAATTTTCTGCCCAAAACCACATTTTCTTAAATAAATACAAACTCTACATTTCAAAACGCAAAAAAACTTTCAATATACACTAACTCTATCAAAACACTGCAAACCTGTTTCAAAATCGAATCATTCGGTCAAAACTTTAGCACTCGTTTTCTATTCAACATGAAGACATAGTCAATCATAGCGCAATGACTGCCAAAATACTAACAGTTGGTGGCATTACAAAAACTGCATTACTTGTCATGTTTCAGTTCTATCTGTATAGAACATACAGTATGAAATCCATTTTTTTTTTTTTTCATTCAGCTGTGTGTTTGTGAATTCATGGTGCAGAATTCATGGTGTATGTGTACAACATAATATCTAAATGTGAAGGAGTCATCAATACTTTATAAATGTAAACTGAAGAAAAAAACAGTAAGTGACAGAATTCCTGCAGTAAAGGCTTTATTAGCAATATGAAATTGATGTCAGTGATCAACAAAATGAAACAAAAAAGACAAACATACATGGCCTTTGGTTTAAAGTGTGCAAAAATAAAACAAAATGACAGAAAAAAAAGGCACAGAAAAAAAGAAGTCCTGTTCTAATCTATACGATCCTCCGCATTTGGCCACATGTTCTCGTCTACATCACATCATACTTGGATAGAAACGCTTGGCATGCCTTATCCACCCCTGACAGTCTTCAACTGAGATGTCTCTGCATCCATGGCATCCAGGAGGGACATTTGGTCATGTGGGCGATGATCATATACTTTCCACCTCCAAGCAGAAAAAAATTCCTCATTGGGGTTGAGGAAAGGAGAGTACAGAGGAAGAAAAAGGGAAATCATTCTCGGATGTGCTGCAAACGGTGGTGGATGGTGGAATGCTACATTGCCCCATGTTATCACAAATGTCCTCATGTTTCCTCCCACCTGTTCTGCTTCTGGCACCAGTTGTTGGTGGAGGTAATCTAAAAACAAAAGAAGGCGCTCTGTGTTGCAGGGACCAATCTGGCTTTTCTGCAGGACCAAACCAGCACTTGAGATTGCAGCACACATTGTGATATTTGCTCCTCTCTGACCTGGCACATCAACGGTGGCCCTTTTCCCAATTACATTTCTTCCTCGTGTAGCACACGGCTCGATACTAGATCCTATAAAATCAAAACTATGGACCAGAAACAGAAGATTCGGATCGACTCACAGAAGCAATTATTAGCAAAGATGATAGTAAAAATTAATAAAATAAATGAACCACTCAGACTACTGGAATCCAGCTAATTAAAAGGTAAGTGTATTTCTTTTCTCTTTGTTTGTTGTTTTGCATATGTTGTATTTTTTTCAAAATTGGCAGAATGAAATAAAACAAAATAAAAAAACAAATGTATAACAGTAACACACAATATTTAAAATAAATGATAAACACAGAACAGTCACAATTCCCAATGTCAGTTTCTGAAATTTGACCTCAGTGTCTCAATTTCAAGTTCAATGTCTCAATTTCAAATTCCAAAAAAAAATAGGAATGTTCATCAAAAATGAATTAACGAGTTCAGTCCATGAAGAGAAAAGGAAACTTTGTCCTCAGGGAAATCCAGGAAAAACTTGGGAAAAAAACGTAATGTGTGCAGTTCTGTCCTACCCAATCAGAAAACTCTTTCTCGCAACTCTCACAACTCTTTTACTCTGTTTCCAGGTATGAAAATATGGGATGGCTCGCCAGTCCAAACCAGGGACAAGAATCCACAGCCAGGACAGAAGTCAGGATCACAGCAGCAATTCAGAAACTCACAAAAGAGAGAAAAAAAACAAGAAACCAAAAAAACCCGGCCCCGGCCTTGCAAAAACAAAGCCAAAACAATCATCAGTTAAACTCATTCAAATAAACAGTTTCAAATTACTAAAATGTCTGTCTCAATTATTTGGATACAGGAAACAAATACATGCTAGTCACCATGTGCTAGATTAACATACTAGAGTCTAGGCCTATATGCAGAGTTAGCAAAGCTAGCACCGCATGGCACACACTTTACAATAGAGAAAAATATAATCTCAACAAAAAGTACGTCTTTCAAACATCTAAACATAACTATATGCACTCACATATTATATCAGAAAACACAAAGCATTTTCAAACAATTTTTTACATCACCCATCACTTTTCAAATGTATTTTACACATTAAGATTACAAAAACAGTATCCACATTCCCAAAATACATTTCTTATGAAGAAATTGGTACTCACCAAGGAGAAATATAAATCAGAGAACAAAAGAAAAAAAATAGTTTCAAGGAAAAAGATTGTGAGATTGATCCTATCACGTTAGTGTTATCTTCTAGTCGCAATCAGGTTCACAACGAACTTCTCAAAGCTTAAACATAAATCTACTTCTCACTTTTTAATGATCTATTGCTGGATCATTAAACAGCTATTCTCAAATCATTTAATTGCTATCATGTCGTGTCGTTCGCAATCTCTCTCACTCTCACTCATTTCTGCTTGTACGCGATCTTCTGGAAACTTCCAACAGGGGCGGAGCTAACCTTTCACATCACCAATAAGGATTCAGTTCAACTTCTATGTTTTGGATTATTTATAATAAAATAAATACATTTTACTTCATGTTCTTATTTTCTTACTATTAATTTTATAGTGATATAAATAAAAGAATACTAATTATTAATATTAGTGACCCGAGTTAATGACCTGGGTTACACTCTCCCCTCCTGAATGTATGCAGGTCCCTCTGCATGCTCAAGGTTAAAAGGTTTCAATAGGGGAGTCATTTCTAAGGGACTTCCAAATTGGTAGTAATCGCAGTACTCAGACTTGACAGCACGGATTGGATAACTAAACTAAGAGGGTTACCCAGTTGCGGGTACTGAAGTCTTTTGGGGGGGGTTCACATTGTCTCCTTGAACGTCTAAGACCTCCTCCAGTTTCAGTTAATTCACTGTGGTTATGTTGAGAGTCACAAGGAGTGGCACTTTCTGTTTGAGGGGAAAGGATACTTCCTTCTCTGTGCACATTTCCAGATGATTGTTCACACTCAGCATCCAATTTCTCACAATTCCTCATTGGTTCATTTTCATTTCCAGATCTATCAACCGAACTTTCATCAAGAACTTCAACTTCAGGCAGATCTGATGGGTTCCCTTCTACCAATTCCTCTGAAGTAGGATGATCAGCCTTCTGCATGTTGGAGAATTCCATATCAGGTAAGTTTCCATTTTCAGCGGGTTCTTTCGGGCTAGGTGATCCTTTCTCCTTTTCCATCACAGGTTCAGCACCAGATAAGTGGACTGTCCTTCTACTTCCAGTGGAAGAAACAGGTTTTGGGTTTGACAGAATTCTGGTTTCAATCTCGAAGGACCTTTCAGGAGCATAATGGTCAACTGGATCATAGTCTGACTCTGAACACTCGCTCACACTCCCAAACTCCTCAGGTTCCTCAGCACATCTGGCTCTGTTCTGGGTTACGAATCACTTTTCTTTCAACAGACTCATCAGGTATCCACAGGAATCCACAGGGAAGCAGCAGATCCCTATGTAGAGTTCTCAGAGGTCCATTCTTTATTTCTGGTTTTACCGTGTAAACAGGTAAATCTCCTGCCTTCTTGATTACAATGTAAACGTCAGGCTCCCACTTATCTGCTAACTTGTGTTTTCCTCTCAGGCGTACGTTTTTCACCAATACACGATCACCAACTTCAAGGGTGGAGGCAACAACATGTTTGTCATACCTCTTCTTGTTTCGTTCCGGTACCTTTGAAGCATTTCCCGTTGCAACCTTGTAGCTTTCTTCAAGTCGCTTCTTGAGATTTTGTACGTACTTGGAATGGGATCCAGACTGACTATCGACAGGTAACCCAAATGCCAGGTCAACCGGTAGTCGTGGTTGTCTCCCAAACATTAGTTCGTATGGAGAGAATCCAGTCACATCACTCTTAGTGCAATTGTATGCGTGAACCAGTGGTTTGACATAATCCTTCCATCTTGATTTTTCCTTGTTGTTCAGGGTTCCCAACATCTGCAGCAGCGTTCGATTGAAGCGTTCAACTGGATTGCCTCTCGGATGGTATGGAGTGGTTCTGGTCTTGGATATTCCAGCACATTTGCACAGTTCTATAATGGTGCGAGACTCAAAGTCAGTACCTTGATCACTATGGAGTTTTTCTGGGAATCCGTAGTGCACCAGAAAATTGTCCCATAAACATTTGGCTACTGTCTGGGCTTTCTGATTCCGTGTCGGTACAGCAACAGCGTACTTGGTGAAATGGTCAGTTATTACCAGTATATCCTTGGTGTTACTTAGGTCAGGCTCTAATGACAGGAAATCCATACAAACTAGCTCTAGCGGTCGGCTAGTTCTAATGTTCACCAATGGAGCGGCTTTCTCTGGTAGGGTCTTTCGTCGAACACAACGCTCGCAGGTTTTGATCTTCTTTTCCACTGCTGAGGCCATTTTAGGCCAGAAGAATCTTGATCGACAAGGTTGAGGTCCGTTCGATGCCCATGTGACCCATTTCATCATGAAGCTCCCTTAAGACTGCAGAACGAAGATAAGCAGGTAATGCCAGCTGGTATGACGAGTTTCCTTCCCTTTGGCTTCTCCTGAATAGCACACCATTTCTCAACTCCAGCCGATTAAAGGGATAGTTCACTTTGAAATTAAATTTTGGTATGTTTTAGCTTACCTCAAGGGCATCCAAGATGTAGGTGTCTTTTTTTCCGCAGTAGTTTCAATTATGATATTTTTAGGTCAAACTGTTCTTGTGTGTCAGTCATATAATGCAGGTTGATGGTCACCACCTCAAAGAGCATGCACAGAGTCCAAATTAAAACAATTCCCCATCGTTCAAATTAAACAATTCCCCATCCTAAGTACACATTGATGGCCTAAGACACGAAACGAGCGGTTTGTGTGAGAAAACGAACAGTATTTATATCGTTTTTACCTCTTGTACACAGCCACGTCCAAGTGATCTGAGAGCGGGGGCGGGTATAGATATATACACTAGATGTCCCCTTGGCTACGGTTTCGTTCCAATGAACTGCCGTAGCCAAGGCGACTTCTATTGTATATATCTACTTGGTATCTCCCACCCCCATGCTGCAACACAGCACAGGTATAAAAAGCATGATAGAAGTCCATTCCGGTCTTTCACTAAAAATCTAAATGGCCACCACCATGTATGCTGATCCAGGTAATGGTCAACAGTTTGAGAAAAGCTTCTCTAAATGTCCACTGGTTTAGTGCTCAGGTGGCCAGTCTGAGACTGAAATAAATTGTATTCTGCTAAAGATTTAGGCGGGCTCTCTCTTCCCAGAATTGACTGGTATCATTGGTCCGTCTCGCTCTCACAGCTGGCTAAAAACAATATGACACTCAACGAAGCCCCTGCTTGGGTGCTGAAAAAGAACTAGTTGCCCCCTTTCCAGCGGAGACCTTCTTGACACAGCCTGCCCGATCATACCAGACCTTGATCCAGTGATCAAGGAAGAAACATGGAAGCAGGTTGTATCAAAATGGCATACTAATGTTCATGAAATTCAATCCCAGTTGATAAATTATTAAAAAATGTACAGATGCTACTGGACTCCAAGCAGATTGTCTAGAATTAAACTAAGAGATACTGCACTATGCTGGCGGTGTAACAAAGATAAAGGAACTTGGTACTATGGTCATATGTTATATGAATGTGACATGGTGGAGGAAATGTGGGAGAAAATTGTACAATTTGTCAATAATATTTTTAGTCTGTTATTATATAAGAACCCTGCCTTGTGTATGTTGGGTATTATACCAGAGGATATGCGTATATCTCGACAGATGCTATGGTGCCGTTTAGATATGGCTACTGGATGCAGAGTCATTCTGAGACATTGGAAGCTGCGATAAGGGGTAAAAACTAAAACATGTCACTGAAAAAAACGTCTGACATTTACATTTTACGTGGAGTAAAAAAGTAACATAAACCATGTGAAATCATATCAGGGGTGCATTTCCAAAAGCATCGTTAGCCAAAGACGGTCACAAGTTCCATTGAATTGTGTTGGTAAAGACTTATACTGTAGTTGGCTTCGGGAAACCCACCCCAGAGCGGTCAGATTGAAATGGATTTCCAGAAATGCAATTTGAATAGGATTTCAAACCACATATGAATGTAGCTCGAAACGGATTTGTAAAAATCGCATTTCATGCGATTTTGTGCCGTTCACATTTGCTGAATCTGATCCGATTTCAATCAGATATGTACAAAAAAAGTCTGAGCATAGTCAATGTGCTCCTCTCGTCGCCCCACCTCCTTTTTTCCCGTTACCACACTTCCTTATTTAGTCCTCGTTTGCCTGATTGTGTTCACATGATACTCATATGCTCTGCTCCCTATTTATTGTGCTCCTTTCCCTTATATCTGGGTTGGTATGTTGCATGCGTGTTTGCTTGCATGAATTTGTGTGTTTTGTTTGACAGTGATATGTGCAGTTACTCCCGTCTGTTCAAGTGTATTTGATAGTTCTAGTATTTCTTTGTTGCTGTTTTAGTTTTTATTGTTTTTTTTTTTTTTTTTTTTTTTTTTTTTTTTTTTTTTTTCTTTTTTTCTTTTTTTTTTTTTTTTTTTTTTTTTTGCATTCACGACTTGTTTGTAAGCTCCAGTTATTTTTCTAGTTTCCTCTTCTCATTGTTTTGGTTTCTGTAGTCATAGTAACTTTATCAGCCTTTATTTTAGTCTTTATCTTTGCTATCTATTGTTGTCAAGTCTTGTCATGTTTTGGTTCCCGCACGGTTTCTGTATCCTCCCTGGCTGCGGATACTCTCTGCCTGGCAGCTAGACTTCAGTTACATCTCCAAGTGTCAAGCTTTTGGTTCCTTGAGTTGCTGCCTGATCATCATTGTCATCCCATCTGGTCGTGCCTCTTTCTATCGTCACCCGGGGATGGTCTCAGCGGTAAACTTGCCTGTTCTCCTGTCGTCTGCCCTGCCCTACTGTTTGGACTTCATACCTCACCCTTGTGCTGTGTATTGGCAATAAATATCACCCCTGCTCATTCTGCGTCTGGGTCCTCACAGATAGCCATGACAGAATAAATGCAAGCTCCTTGGGAGATTACAACTTTTGTCAGTGAATGCAAAATAATTGTTCTCCCTTTTTTCATCACCATGTCACTGTATAGGGTTTGATAAATTCCATAAACCTGTAGAGTAGTAGTCTGGATTCAAACTTTCCGACACGCAAAGTGAAGCATTCACGTGACTGGAAAGAAAGTGAGGCTTAGTTTTCCGTTGATCATGTGTTTCTCTGAAAACAATACGTGCTCTGGCACGGAGCTTCATGGGAAATTGTGCTGCATACTTGATGGGTGCTTTGAAGCTTCAGTGTCATGTAACATCACTGCTCTTTTGTGATTGTTGTTTTAAATAATCAGGGGTCTGATTGTTTAAAAGAAATTGAAAATGGAATGGGGGGGTGTATTTTTCTCTCTTCAAAAATTACATGGCTGGCGCCTACATTGTAAAATGTAACCCCATTTGGCACATTTGTAATCCAGATTTGGTCATCTAAAAAAGTGTCTATCTGGGTCTGGGTGATCCAATCCAATTTTGCATTGAAAAACTGTCACAAAAAAATAAACAAAAGATGGATTACTTGATCCTGGATAGCAAAACATGGGATTTCCAAATCTAGATAATTCTGATCTGGATAAACTTTTTAAACAACTGGGCCCAGATTTCAATACATCTATATATATATTGGGGTGTAAAATGGAAAACATTCTTAGATGTTTAAAGCTGTTGTTGGTAATCATTTGGATGAGTTTGGATTTGGATGATTTTTTGTTTCTTGTTAGATCCATGATTCAGTTTAATTCAACTTTTAAGTAGGGTTTAATCCTTTGTCGGAAGAGACTAATATTCCTTGGCCTTTTCTCATACCGCAATGAGAACAGAGGAGAAAAAAAAAAAACTGCATGAAAAACTGGATTATTTTTGTTGGTTGATAACTTTGTTGTGTATTTCAGGCTTCATTTGCCTCAACATATATGCGGTGTTTGGTGATGTTCTGAAGGCCTCAGATATAGACTATGTTTACATGGACAGCAGTAATCTAATTATTGACCTTATTCTAAAAAAGACATTATTCTGATTAAGGTGTTTAAATGAGTTTCTTTTAGAATATTCCTTTCATGTTCCCATTTTACATGTTAAAGAACATGTTCTGATCGATTAATGACACACGTCATTACGTTACCATGCCACGCCGTTCCCTCCACATCAACATACAGTTCGTCTTCATTATGGTACCATATACAGTTTTTGGTGTTTCATTTATAATTTTACAAAAGCTTAAAGTGCAGTTAATTATTTGTCATACTATACGTGCAAACAGACGAGGACAGATACAAATTTTGAAGCCATACTTTTGCCACCTCTGACAACAATAGATCAGAATAGCTCCAATTTGCAAATCCCTTCTGCACATGTAGGATAAAAGGTTCTCTTTGAGACAAAGTTCGTAACAATTAGTGTTGCAATATTGTTGTAAGTCTAACTCTGAAGCTCTAAAAAAAAAGAGAGATCCAAAGGAAGTTCTTCAAGAAGGGTATTTTGGGGAGTTCTAAAACAACAAAAAGTAACAATGACCAAGAGTGTGGTCATTTTCAAGACCTTCTGCACCAACTTCAGAATCTTCTTTTTAGGGATCCTCCTGTGTTCCAGATCTAACAACGTACTTCAGTCTTTGTGTTTAAAGGGGGTCGCACACCGGACGAGAAGCGCAATGCGTCTTTAAAAATCGAACACAACATTATTTTCTATGAGTGTATACACCGGCAGCGCCATTTCGGCATCTCAGGGTGCTGTTCAAAATACTGCCACGCCACAGAGCGCCATTTACATAGTTTTATATTGAATGTACATTACAGTTGTTTCAAATCATCGTTAATGTCCATAGTGACTTCACCCTGTGCTGAAAGCTACATTTAGTTTTGCATTCACAGTTTAACTGCTTGAATAAAGTCTAAACATATAGGAAAAATACATATAATAGGCCTAAACGTTACCCTCTCTAATCTTTCATTTTGCCCTGTTGGGCAATTTTTCCATTCATTAAATCATTAAAAACTTTTGCTTGTTGTGACCTCCACTTACTGGAGGTACCAGGTCACAACACACAAAGAAAAACTCAATGTTGCTGGGAAATACCCTGAATTATATGCCACAAACCATTGATTCTTTAAAGACAAAATACAGAAATCAGCTGCGTGGATGAAGATTGCAAATGTTATCAGATTTTCATGTGAGATTCTCAATTAATTCAGTTAATGTACACCCTGAGGTCAAATGTGTAGACTGCAGAATTAGCAACGATTGTATAATTGTACAGTACAATCATAACATAGTACAGACAGAAATTATCTTAATTTCATAATGTCTTTAAAAATAACAATATTGCTGACCATAAACTGATATTAGAATGTGCGTGACCTGTTATGTCTGCATCAATATGCTATAATGACATATATTATTCTGTTGTGTTTCAGAATATAGGGCCATTCTACAGAATTGGAGCAAACTGGTGTCCCTCATCCAAAAAACACATTTGAAAAGCATTTAATTATTAAAATCTTAGATGTTTACTAAGATCCTTCAATTATCTATTGAAACCCACAATAATATTTAAGATATCAGTAAGTTTTATATATATAAAATCATCATTTATGGGCTACTTTCAATTAGGAGGTGGTGTCCCAAACCCTAACCCCTAAATTTCAACTTGTGAAAATGATATTGAAAAAAAAATATTATTATTTTTTTAAATTAAGTAAAAAAAATAAAAAATCTTTTATTTTTTATTTTTAAATCATGAAACTATATCTAAAAAAACGTGTCCTGCATTTTCATGTTACTACCAAAACAGTGAATGTTGTCCATTGGCTGAGACTGATTTTAACCACACCCCAACATTTTTGATCAGGAAATATTCCTCTGTCCCTCTCTCTCATGTGCTATATGGTGAGTAGATTGATACCATCATTTTGAGGTAAATGTGTTCTAAAGTCTAAAAACCTGTGTGTAACTTTAAAGGGATACTCCACCATTTTTTCATATTAAACTATGTTATTCCCGACGAGTTGATACATACCTCTCTCATCTCAGTGCGTGCACTTAATCGCTCTGGCGCGCGGTGACACTTTGATAGCACTTAGCTTAGCCCAGTATATTCAATGGTATCTAACAGCAATGAATTTAGAAGTGACCAAACACATCAACGTTTTCCCTATTTAAAAACAGTTACACGAGTAGTTATACGACCAAGTAGGGTGACACCAAATAAAACGTGGCGCTTTTCTAAGCGGGTTAAAAAGGATAACTATAATGTATGGCGGAATAGCACTTTTGGGAGTAGTTGGACTCGGCGCAGTAAAAAGTCACGCCTGATCCTCTTCCCACTATTGACAGAAGTGAGAGGAAGAGAATCAGGCGTGACTTTTAAAGTAACCCTTTAAGGAATGTCACTACCAAACTCCTTTTTTCTGCTATTGAGAAAACTTTTTTGGATGTTATTCCAAAAATTTAGTTGTTATATGTGTTCAACTGTTCTGACCAGTGATTGCTAACCATGTGCTGATTAGCATCTTCGAGCTAGGCTCAAAAGTATCTAAAATTGTCACTACCAAAACAGTCACAATCGAAACATGTCTTGAAGTTTCGGTTGTGACATTATTGTTTTGGTAGTGACAAAAGGGAACACATAATCCTTTATTGGAGGAATAAACTACATTTTAGTACAGTTATGCAAATAATTACTACTGTAGTATGTTTTAGTAGTGTTTTAGTGTTTTAGTATGCAAGATTCTGTTAAAATTCTGTAATGTGATGAGGTTACAATTACTTAAAGGACAAGTTCGGTATTTTACACTTAAAGCCCTGTTTACAGATCGTATCTGATGAAATAGAATGGTTAAGATTAAAATTTGGACACATAAAATAAACCTAAATAATAATAATTGGCGAAATAAACCTAAAATTCTCGGGAAAGCAGCATGTGTCCAAATTTTAATCTTAACCGTTCTATTTCATCAGATACGATCTGTAAACAGGGCTTTAAGTGTAAAATACCGAACTTGTCCTTTAAGGTTGCAGTCCATGATACTAGCTTAGGTGTAAGGTTGTTGTCAGTAATGTTAATTTCTATGATTAACTTGACAGGGAGAATGACATAAAACACCAACATGCCTAAAAAAAATAGAAAAACTACAACAGAGAGACAGAGAGAATACAAACAAAGGTTGAGGGAAGACCCAGTGAAGTACGAGGAATACTTAAGGAAAGAAAGAGAAAGAAATAAGAAACGAAGGGAAGAAGGAAAGTTGAAGAGTATCAGTGAATTATCTGACAG
>FLSR01004878.1:10759985-10771204 GCA_900092035.1 Leuciscus waleckii
TATTGTGGTCACTACCAAAACATTACTGTCACTACCAAAAATGTGCAGTCACTACCGTAACATGGGATGTTTTGTCAAAAATAAAGTATATTGAATTATCAACTAAGATGTTATGATAGTGTTTGGTTCAATGCATATTCAAACTAATGAATCCTTAACTTTGAAATCAGTACGATAAACTTTATGCCTTCTACAAAGAAAGATTGGGTTCAAAATACAACAAATCTCATAAATCACACTTAAAATATTGTTAAAATTATAATCTTTATTGATTTAACCAGTAAAAATATTTTTTAAAAATAGAAAAAATATATATTTATAAGGTAGATGTAAACAAAATCTTAATAGGTCATTATAAGCCTTCTTAATAAATTATTTAATATTGTGTTTTGGTAGTGACAAATTTGGGGAGAAGGAAAATATTCCAGCATTTCTGAAAATACAATATGAGAATTAACTGCACAATTACTAGAAAAGCGTACCTTGGATATTATACAATTTGCATACATGCAAAATTTGTGGGCAAAAAAACAAAAAAAATTCAAGATGTTTCCAACTCTGACTTTGCACCAATTCTGTAGAATGGCCCATATACGAGGGGAACCGGAAACATGACTGCACTGTTTAGACTGGTTTATTCGGCATACCGCAACAACAACAACCAACAGCACAGGAGTGCCCTCTAGTGGCCATCAGGTATTGGAACATCACTCAAATACATTACATCTCCTCTGACCTTAATTCAGTCTACCCTGTATTTTTGCTTTTTAACATAATAACATCCATTCATCTTAGGAAATAACAGTTAGGAGCCATAAATTAGTAGTCCACCCTCAAGCAATACTAACTGACGTGTCAACTTAACTACTCACTCCAAAAGTATGTAACACTTTTAACACATTCAACTGTGTATATAACAGTTAAACATTTTACAGATCAAGTCTGTTCGGTGGTTTACGGGTTCTAACAGGAAATCTTCTCGCATTTGGGAAAGAAGCAGTAGCTGGCTCAACAAGCTTGGTTACATGCTGGTCTAGAGCATTTGGTTCGGTGTCATTAGATGTTAAAGGCAAGGCAGTTCTTGTCCCTTATCATCCAGTGTTTGTGATGTACTGTTGCACTGCTGGCAGTGGTTCTGTGTTTTTTGTCATTTCTGGATGACAGTCTAACATTTGATCTACATGTCTTTTCCAGCTTTGTGAACTGTCCACCTGAACCGTGTACGACACTGGTCCCGACTGAGAAGAAAAAGTACCGGTTTTCCACTTCTCCTCTCCCCGTCGATAATCTCTGACCAGCACCGAATCACCCACATTGAAGTCTCTGTGTTTTGCATGGAGGGCACGGTAAGAACATTGAACTTTTTGTGCCTGCTCCACAGTCAGTTTCACACTTGGTTTCAGTAGATCCAGCCGTGTCCTCAATCTGCGATGCAAGAATAACATAGCAGGTTTTCTTTTGTTGTGCTATGTGGTGTATTCCTGTACTGTAACAAGAAAGAGTCTAATCTCTGCTGTAATGGTACTGGTTCTTTGGATGCTTTCAGTGAATGTTTAAAATCGCTCAGCCTCAGTTGGGGGCTGGGTGGAATGGTGCAGAACGCACATGTTTAACACCATTTGTTTTCAGAAAACATCCAAACTCCCTGAAGTAAATTGTGGGCCATTGTAACTAAGGTGTAACAGTACACAACAATCGATGTGTATACCATAACGACTGAATAGACCGCGCAGAACTTGAATTGTCTTGGAGGAGGTTGTCGAATCCATCACATGAACCTCTGGCCATTTTGAGTGTGCGTTAACAACTACCAGAAACATTCGTCCTTCAAATGGACCAGCGAAATCGATGTGAATTCGCTGCCAAGGAGTTTCTGGCCATACCCAGGGATGTAGAGGTGAGAGACATGGAGATTTTTGATTTTGTTGACAGGACATGCAAGTCTTTGATTTTTCTTCAAATGTGAGTCAACATTTGGCCACCAGATGTAGCTACGAGCTAAAGCCTTCATTTTGACTACACCTTGGTGTCCTGTGTGTAATTCTCAGATTCGATGGAACGATAACTCGCTGTCCCCACATCAGACAGTCCTGCATCAGTGAGAGTTCCTCCTTCCTTGTGAGGTATGGTTTTAGTAAATTTTCTGAGTCTTTGGAAGATGTAAAGGATCCAGTGGATACCATCTCCTTCACACGACAGAGGATCAGATCTGCTCTGGTTCCTTTACTGATACAATGTACACACGGTAGCCCTTGTAACACTTGTTCCATGACTCGTTGAAATATCGATGGAGCTGAAGTGATGCCGAAGGGTAATCTGTTGTATACAAACATCCCTTTGTGGGTGAAAATATTTACGTGAATCTTCATGCACAGGAATCTGCAGGTAGGCATGTGAAAGGTCTAGTTTGCTAAACCTTTGTCCCCCCAGCCAGTGAAGCAAACAAATCTTCAATTCGGGGTAATGGATAATGTCTGCACACAGGGCTGGGTTCACCGTTATTTTGAAATCACCACAGATCCTAACATTGCCACCTTTTTTTATTACAGGCACAATCGGGGTGGCCCATTCACTGAATCGCACAGGTGAAATGATTCCTTGTTTCAGTAAGCGATTAATTTCTTCCTCCACCTTGGGTCTGATGGCAAACGGTACCACTCAAGCTTGAAAAATCTTGGTTGGGTTCCCGGTTTCAGATTTAAGGTAGCTGTATACCCATTGAATGTCCCTAGATCTTCTCTGAATACTTTGGCATACCCTTTTAGAAGGCTGTCAAATGTCCCTTCATTAACTTGATGCACTGCTCTTACAGTTTTGATCTCACGCCAATCTAGACGAATCCTGCGAAGTCATTCTCGTTCCAACAGAGGAGCTGCGTTTCCTGTAACAACATACAAAGGTAAGCGTACACTTTGTCTGTTTAGCTTGACACGCACTTTGATGACGCCTTCTTGGTGGGATGACTTCGCCTGTATACATCTTGAGAACAACGTTCGTCTGGCGTAATCGAACATGGCTCAGTTTATCTCTGTATAGTTCACTTGAGATAATAGAGACCGCCACCCCAGTATCCAATTCCATCTCAATTGGCAATCCCTCAATTTTTGGTTGTACTTTTATTACAGATGACACTAAATCAGTTTCACTTTTCATTTTGTTCACCCGTGGAGAATTGTGCAGTGTTTCTGTCACTTTGTGTAGTGTCAGTTCCGTATCCGTGTCTGAATTTGTCTCTTCCTCACTCTTTTCAATATTAGCATCCACTCTGTGAATTGGTCTTTTCTTTGTCTTTCCCTTCCATTTTCCACTTTTCCCTTTTACTGTAGTTCTAAGTGTTTTCTCCTCTGTCTTCTTACCTTTACACATTCGTGAAATGTGGCCTTTCTTTCCACAATTGTGACACAGTTGATCTTTATAAAAACACTCATTTTGGATATGGTTGGACTTTCCACATCTATAACATTTCTCCTTGGGCGATTCTGACGCCAGAGACATGCATTTACTTTCAGTGAGTTGCTCAAGTACTGTGATTCTCTAGATCCAGCCTCCATTGACATCACACAGCCTTTTCCAACGTGAGTTCCGATTCAGTCAGAATATACGCGAGGGGAACCGGAGACATGACTGCACTGTTTTAGACTGGTTTATTCGGCACACCGCAACAACAACAACCAACAGCACTGGAGTCCCTCTAGTGGCCATCAGGTATTGGAACATCACTCAAACACATTACATGACCGGTGTGCAATACCTCGAAGCTTGTGTTATACTATACGTTAGGGTCCGCGTGACGTATAAATCGTCATCAGAGGGTGTA
Source organism: Leuciscus waleckii (assembly GCA_900092035.1). NCBI lineage: Eukaryota > Metazoa > Chordata > Actinopteri > Cypriniformes > Leuciscidae > Leuciscus > Leuciscus waleckii. The sequence continues at coordinate 10,763,803 of FLSR01004878.1, forward strand.
CACGGAGGCTCTTTGCGGACATCCGCGTTCCTCCTATTTTTTGTGACCGCATAGACAAGGGCTGGATCCCAAATGGCCAAGTTCACACTTGGTGACATCAGGAGGTGCAGACCTAAGGGGCGCTGGCCTCGAGTCCACGAGGGCACGCAAGAGTGTATTTTGGGACAGGCTTGATGACATCATGCCACCAAAAGTCAAACAGGCATGAAACTCCTCCCCTCATTTATAGAATTGGGCGTTCGCAATGATTCCTGGGTAGGTAACTTGTGTGGAGGGTGCGAAAGTGCGGACTTCGCCGAAGTCTGCATCAAGGGCACAAAGGTGGCGCTCGCGAGCAGGCCACGAGACCGCGAGTCCACATGAAGTGTGCCATTTGGGATCCAGCCATGTATGCGCGGTCACTAGGCTACAAAAGCACCAACTGTGCATGAGCTAGAAAAACAACATGAACGTCTAATTTGAAGAGAGGCTGTGTGAAGAAGTCTGTCGCTACCCGCACCTCTACAATACGTCATTAAAACAAAATAAGGACAGCCAGATGTGCAATCATTTGTGGAGGGAAATTGCACCTGTGGAAGTGTACACGCCGATCTACTGCGCATATGTGGAACAAATCCACCGAGCAGACCCCAGCATACATTTTCAGTAGTTTAAAAAAAGGATTCCGTGTCCGTGCTGTCCATGTACGTGTCCAAACTGGATATAATCGATGCTTGAGTTGTCCCAGAGCAACGCTGAACTTCTCATCCAGTCAGACAGAATATGTTTCTTGCAGTGAAAGGCTCCTTTTTAAAATTGTTTTCTATTGACAGTGAGCGTTTTGCGCCCCGGGCGCCTCACGTTTTAGCCGCCTGCTGCACCTCGCGTTTTTGTAGGAGCGCTCTGAGCACCGAAGTTGAACCGGAGCTGTATGACTTCACGAACCGCAACTACCACAATGTTAACAAAAAGTTAAAATAATATTTCTGCCATAATTATTAAAACTGCCATTTTGAAGAAATAGTGTTTACAGAATAACGTTAAAGAGTTAAAATATTGGTAATTCTAGCTTCTCGCTCATAGTTCTGATTAGAATACATCAGATCTGGTCGGCCGGTCACACACGGTCTAGCCGCAGAAGTTTGAAAAATGTCAACACATCCGAAAAGTTCAAATCGGATCCGAAACTTCCGCATGCGCATAAGATCGGAACTCCACGCAGCTCCCATACTACTCTCCATTGGAAACTATTGACTTCTGGTCCAGCAGCTGCCGTTTGTGTGTGCAGTGGAAAGGTGGCTTCAAGACTCATCACAGCCAAGCGGAACCTAAATATCACTTTAGGCACATCCACCTGGTAAGAACGACACCCGACACCTTTTGATTCGTGACCCACACCTGATCGCCAGGTGAGAGCTTGTTCAGGTCATGCACTCGATGACGTTGGTTGAAATATCTCATGTCTGCACTTCTTGTCTCTCTCTCCCGAACACGTATGGTGGCGCTATCAGGTAACAAAGAGTCCTGTAGTCTAGGCACCGTAGTACAAAGACGCCATCCCATAAGCAGCTGGGCTGGGCTGTACCCATTGGGAAGAGGAGTTGACAGTCTGTAGAGCATGCTCAGCCTCTCCATTGCTGCGTGGATGCTTCGGGCTACTGGTGACATGTTTGAATCGATGAGTAGCTGCAAAATCTGAGAAAGTCCTGGATGAGAACTGTGGCCCATTATCGCTCACTAATGTTCTGGGAGGCCGTGGTGTGGGAAGATAGACTTTAGGCGTGTAGTGACATCTGCAGAGCTGGTAAGTGAAAGATTTGCCACCTCGACATACCGTGAATGGTAATCCACAATTAAAAGGTAGGTTTTTACCTTTCAAACTGTTGAGATTAGTGGTTCAGTGTGATTAATGCGCTCTTTAATGCAAGCATGGATTTCAGAACCAGTTCATTCAACTGTTGGCTAAGCCCCGGCCACCATACACTTTGATGCGCACGTTCTCTGCATTTAACTACTCCTTGATGCCCTTCGTGCAGCTTGGCATGGACATCATTCCGCAATGCAGAGGGAATAACGTGTCTTGTACCTTTTAGAAGACCTTTGTGAACAGATAGGTAAGCTTGCTCAGACCAGTAAAGCTTCTCAGTCCATCAACGACTGGACTCAGGCCCTCCATCCTGACATTTTATGACATTTGAGCAAACACTGTCTCATTTGAGGTGCTCTCTCAGGTTGTCCAGGAAAGATTGGCTTGCTGGGAGATACTCCACAACGTAAATTTTAGTGCATTCCATGAGCTCATCATTTGTGTTTTCTTTGTCAGCAGGTAGTGGAGCACGTGACAGAGTGTCTGCAGTCTATTATGAATAGCTCATTAGTCTCATCCGGAAATCTTGGATCCGCAGATACTTTGAGCGGCGTGTTTGCATAGTACAAGGTCAGCAATGGTGCAGATGACAGAAGTCTTCCTTCAAATTCTTAAAAGCTTTGACTTACAAAAACATTTTCTTTAAAAAATCAAAACCAAAGATATCTCTGCACACCACTCCGTGGGTTCTTCCACCCTGCTTATGACCCCCATCCGCTCCATGCGTTGTAGTTCATTTTTAAGTTTTGGCATGAGTGGAAGAGGAATGTGTCGTGGAGTTTTGAGGGAAAATGGAACTGCTCCTGGGCTCAGTTTAATGGTGCACAGCCCTCTGTATCAGTCCCAGCCCACTGCACAGCTTTGGATAACATTCCTATAGTGTGGGAATGCTTATGCCACAACACGTGTGACAAGACCCAATTTGGTGATGGCAGGTCTGCCTAGCAGTGCCGAATGTAGACTCTTAACAACATACACTTCCTCCAATGTATGTTTGTTCCCCCTCTGAAGCAGCATGTTCAGCTCTCCAAGCACACTAAGTGGAGAGCATCCAGGTTTCTCCCACATGACACAGTACAGTATTTGAGGGCAGTGCGCTTTCGGATGAGATGGGCTTTTTCAACACTTGTGACATTTTGACTGTGACTGTTACATTTTTCTTTTGCTCCATGACCACTTTTGATTCTCTGCCTGTTTTGAGATGGCTTGCTTCTGCTTATGACTCTATCTTCAGAACCAGATTGTTTAGCATTAACACATTCACTACGCCGGTTACTCTGCTGCTGCTTCACTGCTTCAGTCTGTCTTGCCATATCAGTGGCTTTTTCCAACATTAGATCTTTATCTAACTACATTCGCTCCAACAGTAGTGTATCATTTAAACCAACGACTAACCTGTCACTGATTAGTTCATCGTGCAATGGCCCATATTTTCAGAACTAGTCTATATTTGCAGTGTAGTTTCACTACATAATTATCCCACACTGATGTCAGTTAATTACAAATAATCATTACATTTATTTGTTTAATTCAGAATAAGATCTTCATCTTATAGTGCAGAGAAACAACAGCTTATCTTTCCATAAGATAATGTGTAACTGCCATTGTAACATTCAACTCAATCACTTGCATTTATCAGTCTTATGCACTTTACTTCCTTATCCAATCATCTATTCATTTAGTAGTTGTTAGTTATTCATTCATTTTATTACACCTGTTTTCCTTGTGTTTATAATGCAGTAAGAGCCTCTAAAAGTTAACAATATCTCCAAAAAATTTCAGGTGACAAACTCTCTCCAATTTATAAAATTCTTATTTATTCAAAAATCCTCATTGATTGTACTTCATTGTCGAGATACAAAAATCCTTAGCTGGTGCCCCACAGACCAAGAGTCATCTAACACATTTACACTAACCTTAATGGTGTGACCAAAACTCACAATATTAAATTGGTGCCACCTTTGAGACCCACTAAATTCTGGTGCCCGTGAAACTGCTAAGGCAGACCACAAACTAATGATATGATTTATTATCAACATTGCTTGTTTGTGGTGATGGATTCCATGATCGCTGTTCACTGTCTATGATGTGGAAGTGTCTGTCGCTAAGTGCTTTGGTCTGAGCGCTGTCATGATGCGTCAGCTTAGAAAACATTTTGTTGGTTTTGTGGCCAGTTGTCACTATATTCCACTGAAATGACACACTGATTGTGTGATGATGCAATTATTTGTAATGATGATTTGCATTTTACTACTTTTTGTTTAATTTGGGTGATAACTCACACTCACTCTGATGTTTGCTTGTCAAGTCAAGTCACCTTCATTTATAGAGCGCTTTTAACAATATAGATTGTTTCAAAGCAGCTTTACAGTGATAATAGGAAATTAAAGTAACAGAGATTGTTTTGGCTTTACAGCAGCTCTAGAATAAAGTTATTGTCCAGCTAAAGTTTGATTGACTCACTTCCGTTGCAAAGATCATTAGTTATTAACTTAGGGGCTGCTAACACGACACCGTTCTAACAGAAAACCCTTACCGCGCTCCGGCCCGCTCATTCGCACAACAACAGTGCCCGGTGGCTCGAGAACGCAAACCTTGAAATAGGTTCCAAGGTGCAAGCCTTGAAAAATGTTGGCGGAAAAAAAGTTATCTCTGCGCAAACTTCAAAAACGCAAACCTGTGAAAATGCTGACGGCGTGCACATGCGTATTACGTGTTTAGTCCATAGGTATAATAGTCATCTTCATTTATATAGCGCTTTTAACAATGTAGATTGTTCCAAAGCGGCTTTACAGAGATACAAGGATAGTTTAAAGTAACAGAGATTGTTTTGGCTTTATAGCAGTTCTTGAATAAAGTTATTTTCCAGCTAACGTTAATTAACACTTCCGTCGCAACGATTTTTAGTTATTAACTTAGGGGCCACTAACACGACAGTTTTAAAGGAAACTCTGTGAGAACGCTGATGGCGTGCAGTCTATTGGTATGCGCGTTTGAATATATGTGCGCAGGTTTGTAATTCCCTACAAACCAAGCCTTAAAAAACTACTTGTCTGGCCGTAACATTTTTTATACAGAATTGTAACACTTCGGGGTAGATACGCGAACCGAATTTTCCCGACAAAGCTTATCTGTAGGGTGGTAAAGGGATCCTCCATAAGGAGAAACTAGTTGGCACTTTAGCACCCCGGTATGCACATTTGAATATATATGTGCGCAGGCGTGTAGTCCTTCTTTACAAACTGAACTCAACAAATTACTTGTCTGGCATTTCTTGTCAAAGGTAACATTGGAAATATAGAAGAGGGCACAAGTTTGAGTTTACTTATTCCCGACAAGGGGTGGGGGTGAGAGGGCTACGGTTCGAAAGTCACGGTTCGCTACTGATTTAGAACTTCACAGATTAAATAGGCCATGAACACGTCAAAACGCATCATTGTGAAGCTATGCGCTAGTGTTAATTTCGTCAGCTATTTTATTCATTTAGTCTTAGTCTTAGTCCTGTACAGATGTACTTTTTAGTTTTTATCATATTTAGTTAACCTTGTTCTGTTTTTGTTTAGTCTAGTTTTAGTCAATGAAAATGTAGTCTTATTTTTGTTGTGCTGCATAATGATTAAATTGATAATCACAATTATTTTGCCCAAAATTATAATCGCAATGATTGTTGTCATTTAATAAATTTATTTTTACATTTCATCAGAATTATTGCATTTTAACCTATAAGCAGAATCAAGAGAATGTGAAATCATATGTAAGGTTTATTTTACCTCATTTAGTTTCCTGATTTACTATAGGCTATTAATCATGTAAATTAAACTCACTCTCTACATTATGAAAACTGTGTAGGGAACATCACATTCCAGAGCCCAGTTTTATGGCAGGGCCCCTCTCTTACTGCAACAGTGGAGAAAGGTTTGCTGCATTTTGATTGGATCTTGGTGGACAAGCACAAACAAATGTTCACACCATCAAATAAGGATGCTAAGACAACTGACAGACACCTCAAGTGCGGGAAGTACAGGACTTCTCATTGATCCACAGGCAGTTTCTGCCCTGCACCTATCATGAAACTAATCCATAAGATTAACTAACTGCCATAAAAATGATTTAGGACTTTTTCGATGCATGAGCAGTGGCTGAAACAATGGAGGCCACAATGATCCATCCAATCCATTCATAACTATGTTTGGAAACCTTAAAACTTGTGTAAACTACACACATCCTTTTCATACTTATTTAAAGAAATACGTATCCTCAGTGACAGCTATTTGTAGTGCAACATCTTACAAAAATTCAGCTGTTAATGTACAAATGAATGCACGCATGACAGTTACATTTTTTCCATCTTGTTTGGACTATATTTGTTTAGAATACTGCCAAAGGTATTCTGGTGGTGGTTTGGAAATGCATTGATACAATTTTAAAGACACTTTAAAGACTTCTAAGGCCATATCCACACTAATACATTTTCGTTTGAAAATGTATATTTTTCTCTCCGTTTTGGCCTTCCGTCCAAGATGGCGTTTTTATTAATGAAAACGAAGTTTTTTGAAAACACACTCCAAAGTGGATACATTTGAAAACGCCGTTTTCACATTGTAGTGTGGACTGTGAAACCGGTGGTATTTAAAAACGATGACGTAAATTTAGTCATGTGACGTGTAATGGCAATTTTCAGAAGTTAATATCAAACAGCATCAGAGGTGTAAGAAAACTTTCAAGAGACAAAACTGTAATAAAGAGAAAAGGTTTATTTTCAATGAGGATTCTTTTCACAAAAGCCGCAGCCACCCAGCTTTGAAATAGAATACCTATTAGACATAATAAAACATAGACATTTTATACAGTTTCTTGGCAAAAACTCCTCCTTCCAGGTTTCTTGTAAATTTCCAGAAAGATACCCCCCATCTTCAGCTAGTTCGGACTGGTTTCTACCCCCTGGTGCAGGTCACACTGTTCTTTGTCCCTGAGACACCCAAAGGCCTTCATCTATGACCTAAATTGCCTCTCGCTTCCCTGTCCTCCCTCAGCTGCTAGAAAACCTCACAGAAACATATGATTAAACAGTTTGGAAACGAATGATTATAAGAAACACTGAATTTTCCGCAACAAATTCCTCCTCTTTATCATTCTCTGATAAACGTATTAAAGGAAAATTCATCCTTGTCTTCTAATTTCTTGATCAAACATCATTACATCATTACATCATTTCATTTCAAGATCAGAATTGATTCAAGTCTTTACATCACAGTTATACTCTTCATGTCTGACTTTCATATACCTGATCATTCTACTTGAACTTAGTAGGCAAAAAGATTAAAATTAAAACTAGTTGGAAAAAAAAGATTAAAATGAAATAAGCTCAGGCTATTTTCCCAAGGATAGGCCCTTAATTTTACAGCAAGCAGATAAAGGTTTATTCTAGAACCGGGCTGGGCGAACGAGCTCTGGCATTGCATCCCCAACACTATCGGTCGGACCCTCAGTCATTACAGTATAAACAAGAAAAAGTTGGATTATATTTAGTAGGAAAACAAAACATGCTATAAAAAC
>FLSR01004878.1:10779293-10804270 GCA_900092035.1 Leuciscus waleckii
GCAGCAAGATTTGTTACAGTATTTATTATATTATTTTACTACAAAGTCAGTAAACAAGGTGAAAACATCAGTGTTATCTATAATGTGCCATCTGGGGGCAGTAGCTCTAAAGCTGAGTGTAACTGTAAGAGACACTCCAAGAACCATCAAATCATATTTTATTTGACTGCAAAATTCATTTGAATATACTGGCCATAAACGGCGGATAAGAGAAAAAGAAAAAAAGAAAAGAAACCTGTAACTAATAAAGTTTTTCTGTCTTAACATTCTCTAAACTGTAAGCTCAATTGTTACAACTGTTTGCTGTAACATCAGACCTCTATAGCATGTCTGCAAAACGTAGTTTCTCACCCAAAACATTTAATTCATGCTTCAAAACCAGCTATTGGGTCAGTAAATTGGCCGATGTCAGTTTTGTCTGTGTAAATACAGATTCAGAGAGTAGATAAAAATTGACTGGGAAAAGTCAACACTGTAGTTCACAAAAAGAAAATGAACATTTGTATTTATACAGTACAGTTATTTTGCCAACTGAAAATTACTTGACAGTTGCTTGCTGCTGTACGGCCAAGGCGGACGGTTGGAATACGACGTCTAAGCCTGGATTTAAACTGTACAGTCAAATTACTGTACCAAAGGTGTATTCCGTATCCAATCACATTCTCTAATACAGCTTGATAAAACAACATCATAATTTTACTACTGACCCCATAAAGTTTGAGCCCCTCATACAATCTTTGTTGTAACCGAGTGTACAAATTGTCAACATGAACATGCCATGTAAGAGAACAATCAATCTGAACACCCAGATATTTACATGAGCACACTTGTGATATTGGACCGTTATGAATATGTACAGGGCTATGGTCTCCAATTGACTTTGGATCGAATATCATCTCCTCAGTTTTCTTTACATTCACAATTAGGTGGTGGGCATCACACCACTCTATAAACTGGTCAATTTCAGAGTGGTAAGATGAGATGTCTTGATCTTTATATAATAAGCTAAGAATAGCAGAATCATCACTAGATTTTACAATGTAGTTGTTTTGGTTTTGCTCACACATCCATTTGTATAGAGTGTGAAGAGAACTGGGAAGCTCACACACCCTTGTGGGACTCCTGCACTGGTAGATTGGGAGTCAGAGATCATCTTATTGACCTTAACCTGTTGGGTTCTGTCCGTTAAAAAAGAAAAGTACCATTTTATAATAAAAGGATTTACATCCATCTGTTTCAATTTCTCCAGTAATAAATATGGTTGCAAAGTGTTTAAAGCTGAACTCAAATCAATAAAAAGAAGACGTGCATATGCCTTTGAGTCCTCCATATGTTTAGAGAGCAAATGGGTAATACACCGTACTGCATCATTCATACTCCTGCCCTGTCTGTACACACACTGCATGGATCTAATTTTGAGGTTACTTCACTTTTCAATAAAGACACACTATATTTCTCAAAACATTTCATTACAATTGATGTTAGTGCTACAGGTCTATAATCATTATTCTCAGACGGATGGGCCTTTTTTGGACTTGGAGTGATCACAGATCTTTTCCAGAGTTAGGGACTCTATGCGAAGTGAACGCTGAAGGAGTGCACACCACACTGGAGTAAGTTCTACAGCACTAGTTTTCAGAAGGCGTGCAGAAATCCCATCAGGTCCTTTTGATTTCTGTGTGCATAAATGATGAAACAGGAATTTCACCTTGGAACTATCTGCCTCTAATCTAGTGCCCATATCATCTGTCAGAGAGCCTATAACACATTTACATTTATCAGAGAAATCATAAGTTTGGAACCGAAGATAAAAGTCATTCAGATCATCAGCCTTCTGTAAATCATCAATTGTACGTATATGTGGAATACTTGGTTTCATATTAGTAACAGCCTTCATTGTGTTCCATAATTGTTTCAAATTTGAAGTGGAGAACTGACGCTCAATAAGATCTTTCTGTCGTCCCCTTGCTTCCTTTAGCTGAAGATTAAGCTCTTTTTCTATCATTTTCAGGCCAGCATAATCTTCATTTATAAACGCAACCTTTTTCCTGTTAATACAGTTCTTAAGAATTTTCGTTTACATGTAAGATATTTCTAAAAAAAAAAAAACTGTAAAAATACTAATGCATTTAAACATTACTGATGCAGCTGCTGCTGTTCAGAGCTGATTGTGATTCCTGTTTCATTACAACGGCAGGCCATTCACCAATTTACATTACAACATTACAAACATTACAATCATTCCATGTCATAAATATTTATGGAATATAACATGTCTGACAGATATTGATCACTGAATGGATCATTTGGCATGCGATGACTCACACGATGAAAGAATGTTTAGAAGTTAGAAGAGTTTGACAGTTTCACTGAGAACAACTCATCAGTTCTGATCAACAAGATACAGTATATTTATTGTCATTTGCACAATAGAACGCCACTGTTTTGACCACACAATGAAATTCTTACTTTGCGAGTTTCCCTTACACAAAATATACAATATCAATACAGACAGAATATACAAAATTTGTGCAAATATGCATTGTGCAACAATCGAGATAACAGTCAGTAAGATAATGGGGAGTTAGTGTTTCACCTGGTGTTCAGGAATCTAATGGCTTGTGGATAAAAACTGTTTGTGAGTGTCTTTGTCCTTGATTTCACACTCCCGTACCGTCTCCCAGCAGTGTGAAGAGATTGTGCTGTGGATGTGTATTGTCCCTGATGATGTTGTGTGCCCTCTCGATGACCCTGGTGCTGTAAGTATCCTGAAGTGATGGGAAGGCCACTCCACATATGAACTGTGCTGTTTTTATCACGCGCTGGAGTCCTTTGCTATCCTGAACAGACCAGCTTCCACACCACACTGTGATTGAACTGCTGATCACACTTTCAACTGAAAATCTGTAAAAGTTGCTGAGGATTTCGGTTGCCATGCCAAACTTCCTCAACCTTCTTCAGAAGAACAGTCCCTGTTGGGATTTCCTCAAGAGCTTCTGGGTGTAGTGAGACCCGGAGAGATCCTCGCTGATGTAGGTTCAGAGGATTTAAACGTTTTCACCCTCTCCACCTCTGTCTCACCAATGTAAGCTGGGGTATGCTGCACCTTCATCCTCCTAGCATTAATAATCATCTCCTTGGTCTCTGTACATTTAAGAGAGATTATTTTCCTGACACCAGGTCATCAGTCCTGCCACCTCTCTTCTCTATGATGATCCTGTGATCAGACCGATGACTGTAGTATCATCCGCAAACGTTATAGTCCTGGTGTTGGTTTGACAGGCCACACAGTCATAGGTGAAGATGGTATACAGCAGCGGGCTCAGGACCGAGCCTTGGGGGATCCCTGTGCTCACTGTTCGGATGCCTGAGGTCTGGGTTCTTACTCTGACTGACTGCGGTCTGTCCGTCAGGGAGTTTAGCACCCAGGTACAGAGGGAGGGTGTCAGTCCGAGGGTAACGAGCTTTTCGGAGAGCCTTTGTGGTATGACTGTGTTAAATGTATTGGTGATATCAATAAATAGCATCCTCACATATTTATTCTTACCCTCCAAATGTGTGAGGGCTGTGTGGATGGCAGCATTAACAGCATCATCAGTCGACCGATCTTAACTCATATGTTATTCATATGTTTTATTAATCATATGTATTGTTACCATTTATTAAGTATAGATGTCTATGTTAACATCACTTACACCTGCGTATTCTGGCGGGTGACGTTAGGGGGAAGTGGTGAGCCGCAGGGCGTTTCACTTTTTAACATGAAGAAGTCACACAGCCAGCTATTTCAACACTGTGAAACAAAAACGAATTCTTTGTTGTCTTTGTTGAATTTTCAGGTAAGAAAAGTGATGTGACATCACAACTGGTATATGTGTAAATTCGATGTGTTAGTTTGATGCATTTGTTTTATGAAATCGATAAAAATGACGCATCAATGCACCCGCGGCTAGAGTGCAGCCTGCTCAGCTTAAATAAACTTAAACACACAAAAATATACTTTATACACAACACATTCAAATGAACAAAAGAGCCAGACAGTCCCAAAACCTAGATTTCCCATAATTTCCAGCAAAAGACATCAGGAATGCCACGCCCTTTTAATAACAGGCATCTGACACACGCTGTCATGGATCCCGGCAGAACCACGGGTAAGACAATAATTGAAAACAAAATTAAATTAAATGAAAACCCATATCTCGGTCTAAGTGTTGTTTCATTTAATTTCTGGCGTGCACTCTATTAACTTATTAGTTATTTGCACTATCATATCACCAATAATATAAATATTGGGAAAAAATAATATGAAAGAAACTAAATAAATAAATAAAAATGTATAAACAAGCAGGCAAAAAAGTATTAATTTTTCCTGAAACAAATAAAAAGGAGAAAACTAGAAACTAGAAATATTCAAATGAAATATTTTGGCCTTAGCCAACGACACACACACACACACACAGTTCATGATTTTTGGTTACAAGACTGTTCAGTTAAGGCTGTTTTGAACTGTAGGTTTTATATTAATACATTCCTTGTTCATTCGTGGTAGAGCTGAGAGATAAATTGGAGGTGATCCTGGCTGAGAAGAAGCAGATGGTGATCGATCTAGAGACAACAAGAGAGCAGTTCTGCCAAACTAGACAGGAGGTATGTGAAAAAGGCATTTAATCTTGGGTTTTACTGCATTAATGAACCAATACTAATCTTTAAGGTTGATCTTTGAGCTTTTATCGTCTGCATCTGTTCGCAATGACTCTGACCAATGTTTCAGTAAACAGAGTAATGGTTTTAACACCTCAAACTCACATTACTCAAAACAGCAACGGTACAGCTAGCAGATTGACAAGGAAATATGAATCAACCACAGATGCTGCATGCAACCAGCAACCAAATGTACAATTATTTAATTGGATTTCATTTATAAATATTTTTCTTTATTCTTACTAGTGTTAGAAAACGACCAGAATGACATTTAAAATGTCTAATTAGGTAAATATTTATAACTATGCTTTGCTGAAAACACAGAATTTGTGTGTTATCACTGTCACTGATTACATAGTGAGTTTAAAATAGTACGATGTCATTCATTTATACATCATACATCATATTCAGTATTATATACAGTAGTTTAATACTATAACTAAAACTATTGCCTGCAAACTTTAATTTCATCTGATGCACGAATTTGGTTGAATTTGCATTAATTCTTGTAGTTTTGTTAATAATGTATTCTCTACTATTTAGCCTAGAGAAACACAGATATCTTTGTCCTTCATCAATGGCGGTAAGATATTGTAGTTTATTTTTCACTTATATGTAAAGCACGTTGTATATTAAGAGGAAAGCAGCCTTTCTATATTTAGTCCCTCCTTCTCTGTTCTTCAGAGTCCACACAAAGATTCATCAAAAGAGCTACTAGACATCAACAAATCTCATTTCAGGTAAAACCATTTATCAGTTAACAATTCTTTTCTTTTTTTTTTTGATTTTCTTTTTTTTTAATATAGTTTATTTACAATTTTTGATACAATAATGGGTAACAATTCTTTTGATTTTTTGATACAATAATAAAAAATTAAAAATAACTTGTTTGATTGTTTTTGTGTAAGTTGTTGCTCATTTATTGTCTAGTACCGAAAACTGCTTATAAATGTTGTGGGATTTGTGTGGACAAGGGCATCCTTGTCAAAAAGGTATTTAGCTATGAGAAGTACAGATATTTTTGTCATTAGTCATCATTTCTCCTATGAAAGTACTTTGCTCACATTTCTTACTGATCTTGAACAAGAGTTATATGAACATGCTTATTACAGGTGAAATCCAGAACTTTTCCTAAAATGGAAACCGGCGAGGTCATCTCAACAGACAAAGGTACAGTCGTCAGACTAAAGGTGACACAGGATAACGTTATGTTTGTTGATGGACAGGAGACCGAAGGAAAAGATCAAAATACAGTTCTTGAAGGATTTTTGAAATTACAACCAAAGGCATTGGGGGTAATGCATTTACTTAATACCACATACATTATAATAATACATGGTTTTAGGAATTTTCTGAGTGTGTAATTTCTTCTAGATCAGTGGTTCTCAAACTTTTTACACCAAGTACCACCTCATAAAATATCTGGCTCTCCAAGTACCACCATAATGACCAATATGAAAATACAGTAGCGTAGTAGGCCTAACTATTCAGCTACGGTTATGCACAGCTCAAAAATGAGGCAGCTTAATTTTTAATAAGAATATTTATTATTGTCAGCCACTTTAAACATTGTAAAAACACAGTTTGAACATTAACACTGTAAATAAAAAACTTGAATAATGATTCAATTCAAATGTATTGCACCTAAAAGTGAAATAAAAACTGTAGGCTACTGTACTTGAAATATTAAGTAAAAAAAGTATAAATGTGACGTGACCGATCGCTGTAGCGCCTCAGTTTAAGTAAACCGATCATCTGTTACTTTTTAAAAGGTACAGTAGACTAAGCCTAAGTTACAACTTACTGAAAGGTATATGCCTCATAAATAATATCGATCAATCAGTGTTTTCAACCACGGAAAGAGGTCAATAAAAGAGCAGGAGAACAATTATGTCACAGAACGGTACATTAGCCTGTGGAAAGCCATTTAATGACCAACACCTTAGTTGACTAGAAAAAATAGCTATAGAGAGGAGTATTTTGCTAAATATGTGCACTATATTACATATTTATTATATTTTTAGTTGTGTCATTAAATAATTGTTATTATAATGAAAACTGCATTATATTTAATTTAATTTGTTATTTTTAACCTTTATAATACCAGCTGATAAGGCTCTCTGTATGTTTACAACATTATGTGAAATACATATTGTTTCTTGAGAACAATTAACATGTAGGCTATCTACTGTACCTAATATTTATTCAAATGAGTCATTATTGAATCAAGATTGAAATCAAATCCCAAGAATTGAATTGAAATCGAGAAAATTGTGTTAAGCAATAATACTAACAGTAGCCTACCAGTCACTGTACCATGTAAACATTGTAACACGCTGTCACTAAACTTAATAAAATCTGTTTAGTTACCAAATGTTTTGACAATCACAATTACACCTATTTTGATGCAAGTTTTTTTTTTTTTTTTTTTTTGCTTTTCCCCCTAAAATCCTTTTTTTTTTACATTCCTTCAGCATTTCCTCCATAACATCGCTGCTCACATTTAAACTGTCATTGCTGAATTTACATAACTATTGTATGGCTGCAAGTTAATTTAACATCGACAATGAGGAAACTGCTATTCTTAGCACAAGTCATTATTACATTATTTACCATGTCTCAAAATGCATAAATGTAAAATGTCTGATCTGGATTCAGACGAAGAACAAGAATTTTGATCCGGACAATGCTCCAAGTGTGCGCAGAAGTTCGCGACTGGCCAACAAAACAACTCCTCTGCTTATCATAGCTGACTGGCCTGCTGAGAAAATTCTCGCAACGCTGGACAGCCACAACATCCAGTCTCCTCTCGGAATCAGCCAAGAAGAACTCTTTCAATTCTTCCTGGAAAACATCCCAGAAACACCCGCAACTCCATCGACTCAAACACCATCCGGATCCAGGAAAGCCACTGCCAAACGAAAGCACTCCTCCCGTTCCACCAACCCACCGGCTCCGAAGAAAAGGACGGAACGATCCGGCAACATCACACAGCTCGAGTCTACAGAGGATCCTGTGCTGTCAGCCTAGCCTGGGTTTCCCTATGCTGCCTTGCGCGCAGCGCGATTTTATTCACGCTGCTAGGCAGCCTCGATACCATGACCAGATTTTCCCCTCAAAAAGGGAACCAATCACTGAACGGGGAGGAAGCAGCAAGATGATCATAGTCTCTCCCTATGGAGGATCCCTTTACCACTCTACAGATAAAGCGTTGTCGGGAAACTCAATTTGCGTATCTACCCCGAATTGATCAAATAAAATAAATTCTGTATCAAAAATTATACGGAAACACCAGTACTTTGTTTAGGCTTGGTTTGTAGGGACTTATTCAAGGTTTTTTGGCTGGTTTAACACTTCTCCCAAAAACATCTTTCTTTTGCAATAATCTTCAGTCAACCATCAAAGAGCCTGAAGTAGATGATAGTTTATTGGCAAAATAGGTAAACAAAGGTTATTTGATTGGTCCTTTCGATAGTTCCCACTTTCCAGTTTTTCGCATTAATCCTTTAGGTGTAGCTACAAGGAAATATTCCGGGAAAAAACTTTTAATAATAGATCTGTCTGCTCCTCATGACAACATTCATGTACCTAGCATTAACAGTTTGATTCCTCTTCCCAATTTTTCTTTGTTTTATGCTTCAATAGATCATGCCATTCAGTTCATTAAAACAGCTGGTAAGGGCACTTGGCTGGGCAAAGCCGACATTGTCGATGCTTTTAACATCATGCTGCTTCACCCATCTCAGTGGCATCCTTCGGAGTTCAATGGCGTAAAATTTTCGTATTTTCGATACTTTATCGGAAGTATCCTTTATTATTTTTTATAACGATTTTGTCAGGGTGTGGTGCAGGCAGAAGAAGATGAGGAGTCAAAAAGTACCAATGCAAAACTTTTCTTACAATAATATAACTCAAACTGGTACAGATAGGCAGAAGGTTGACACACCAAATACAACAGAGAACGGACCAAGACTGACTGAACTGAAGGAGCTTAAATACTAACACAGATGAACACGATGAACAGAACACAGGTGATGTAGATGAGCTTGATTTTGTAGATTATGTAGATTATGGGAGCTGATAATGATGATGACACGTGACATGAAGACAGGCAGATAAGGCAAGACAGGCAGACAAGTCCAAAGAAAACAAACTAAACTGAACACAACTGTGACATTACTCCCCCCTCCCAGTAAGCGAGTCCTCGCGACAAAGATATACCAACTACGGAGGGAGGGGACTCAGGAGGAGGACGAAGAGCAGGTGAGCACCTCTTCGGAGTTCAATGGCGTAAAATTTTCGTATTTTCGATACTTTATCGGAAGCGCTCTGTTTGACTCTTTTAAATAAATATAAGCTGCCTTCCGAGCTTCATTTGTTAGATGATTTCTTGGTCGTGGACTATCCAAAATCTAAACTCTAGCAATGTATTAATATTCTGAAAGAAAATTTTATTTGACTAGGTATACCTCTCTTTTTTATAACGATTTTGTCAGGGTGCGGTGCAGGCAGAAGAAGATGAGGAGTCAAAAAGTTCCAATGCAAAATGTTTTCTTACAATAATATAACTCAAACTGGTACAGATAGGCAGAAGGTTGACACACCAAGTACAACAGAGAATGGACCAAGACTGACTGAACTGAAGGAACTTAAATACTAACACAGATGAACACTGATGAACAGAACACAGGTGATGTAGCTTTTAATAATAGATCTGTCTGCTCCTCATGACAACACTCATGTACCTAGCATTAACAGTTTGATTCCTCTTCCCATTTTTCTTTGTTTTATGCTTCAGTAGATCATGCCATTCAGTTCATTAAAACAGCTGGTAAAGGCACTTGGCTGGGCAAAGCCGACATTGTCGATGCTTTTAAAATCATGCTGCTTCACCCATCTCAGTGGCACCTCTTCAGAGTTCAATGGCGTAACATTTTCGTATTTTCGATACTTTATCGTTGGATTCTTTTAAATAAATATAAGCTGCCTTTCGTGCTTCATTTGTTAGACGATGTCTTGGTCGTGGACTATCCAAAACTAATCTCGAGAAATGTATTAATATTCTGAAAGAAACTTTTAATACACTAGGTATACCTATCTTTTTTTATAACGATTTTGTCAGGGTGCGGTGCAGGCAGAAGAAGATGAGGAGTCAAAAAGTTCCAATGCAAAACGTTTTCTTACAATAATATAACTCAGACTGGTACAGATAGGCAGAAGGTTGACACACCAAATACAACAGAGAACGGACCAAGACTGACTGAACTGAAGGAACTTAAATACTAACACAGATGAACACTTAACAGAACACTGGTGATGTAGATGAGGTTGATTATGTAGATTATGTAGATTATGGGAGCTGATAATGATGATGACACGTGACATGAAGACAGGCAGACAAGGCAGACAGGCAGACAAGTCCAAAGAAAACAAACTAAACTGAACACAACTGTGACATTACTCCCCCCTCCCAGTTAACGCGTCCTTGCGACAAAGATATACCAACTACGGAGGGAGGGGACTCAGAAGGAGGACGAAGAGCAGGTGAGGGCAGACTGAAGGCAGGAGGGACCAGGGTAGAGCAGGCTGTGCAGGTGGCCAGGTGGAGCAGACGATGCAGGCAGCCAGGGCAGAGCAGGGTGTGCAGGCGGCCAGGGCGGCGACGACGGAGGGAGGAGCCATGGAGGAGGCAGGACTGATGACTCCACGGGGCCGACTGACGGGAGCGGAGCAGGTGGGAGAGGAGACCAGGGTGGAGCCGGAGAGCCAACGAGTCCACGCGAAGGCAGTGGTGGAGAAGGGTTGAGAGGTGGTAGATGGGAGGAGGTGGGAGAGGGAGGCTGGGTGGGAATTTGGAGACAGACTCACGGACAGAAGGCTCAGGTTGAGGGACAGAAGATTCGGGTTCGGCTTGGTCTCTGTCTCTGGCTCGAAACTCAGGCTCGGTAGACATGATGTGAAGAAGCTCAGGCTCGGTAGACATGAAGACGACGGGACGAGACTCTGGACGGGCGGCCATGGCGGGACGAGACACTGGTTTGGCAGGAATGATGTGAACAGCTCAGGCTGGTCAGGCATGATGTGAAGATCAGGCTGGTCAGGCATGTCGTGAGGATTCCCTGGGTCTAGCTGTGTTCCAGATCGAGGCACGACGCTCTCCAGACACCGGATGACGGTCTCCCTCCAATCCAGTCCGGTGGTGTTTGGGAGGTCGATTTGATGGTTAAATGTGGCCCCGATCCTGAACAAGGTGCACAGGCTCTCGTCGTCGAGGGAGCTGGTGACGGCAAGGCTGCAAAAATCCAGGGCAAAAGTAAAAAAGTTGAGGCTCTCCTGAGCTAGGACGATCATTCTGACCCTATCGTCCATTTTGACGCATAATAATATAACTTAAACTGGTACAGATAGGCAGAAGGTTGACACACCAAATACAACAGAGAATGGATCAAGACTGACTGAACTGAAGGAACTTAAATACTAACACAGATGAACACTGATTAACATAACACAGGTGATGTAGATGAGCTGATAATGATGATGGCATGTCCATGTGGTCCTGACTGAAATCAAGCATTGCGTTAGTTCAGGCAGGTCACGTCAGCCAAGCATGCATCAGCTGATAGCCAGCTGTTCAGGACATGTCCAAATCCACTGTCGACATCTATCACAGCGGCACATATAAACTCCCATTCCTTCAGCATTTCCACCATAGCATCGCTGCTCACATTCCCAACCCCAACTCCACCCAACCGAACCTTTAATCATTCTGTCTATTTTGTTTTTCCTGTACAGTTCAATACATTGCAAGCTTTTCTACATGTTTTTGTACTTTCACAACTCATGTAACTGAGAATTGTAATTATGTATGCATATATTGGTTCAGTTCTGTACCCCAGGGGGGCTTGACTTGCTGCTCTCCCCGCTCTGTCCAGGCATAGCCTCATGCTCAGGCGTAGGAGTTTTGCCCAGAACCATACCGCCAACACTAACTGTATGCTGTAATTGTAATAAATGTATATACTTGGCCAAGTGGTCCTGACTGAATTGAATTTTGTAAGTGATACAATACCTTTTAATTACCACAAGTAAAGTTAAAATAGAATATAAAGTTAAACTGAGGCGCTACAGTGATCGGTCACGTCACATTTATAAGCGCCAAAACGGTATTTATTGTCTGAATTTCGTAATAAAATGGACAGAACCTGAGAGCTGAGAATTTTTTTCATATCAATAGTAACCTGCTCTGTCTAGTCTGTCGGTGTCAGTGTCCTCTTTGCTCCGTGATTTTTCTCTGCGTGAGAAAATGGATGTGTGGCGCGAGAGCGTGTGAAAAGTGTCGATTGCGTGAGTCGAACGTCTCAGGTTACGTATGTAACCCTGGTTCCCTGAGAGGGAACGAGACGCTGCGTCGCCTTGCCATACTCCCTGCATGCCTGTGATCGACTTGCTTCGGCTTTCAGAAGCTGCCGCGGTCTGTCGCAGGGGTGCTTTATAGCTTCCTGGTCGATGACGTCACCCGCCTATGACGTCTCGTCTTTCCATTGGACTGATTATACATGTGCTTCACGACGCAATCACGCAGGGCGTTCCCACCGCGTCTCGACGCAGCGTCTCGTTCCCTCTCAGGGAACCAGGGTTACATACGTAACCTGAGACGTTTTTATTGTGAGTATACACAAAAATAATACACATTTAACAGAATCGATTGATGTATGAAACTCCTATGGAAAATCAAAGTCAACAGAGTAAAAAAGCGAGCTGGTATCGCCGGCGATACAGCCGACCTCAGGGGGTTAATAATCTGTTGTTTGAGTACAAATTGTATATACCCTCAGTGTCTGAAACTTGTACATTCTGTCTTTGTATAGGTCAAAGCCTCTCTTGGAATTAATGTGTTCAGTGCCATAACTGCAGGACTGCCATTCTTCTGATGTCCATACAATTAGGAATAATATCAATGATGGATCCAAGTTTATATGCTGAGGTATTACAGTTCATATTTTGTATTCATGTGTAATGTGTTTTTATTTGTTTTTAATTAGATTTTTGTTTAAAATTCTGTCATCATTTACTCACTGTCATTTGTAAGACTTTTTTCTTCCTTAGGCCCCGATCAGGCAGAACGCATTTTTTGCAGTGAGCGCCTTTTTTAAATTGTTTTCTATTGGCAGTGAGAGTTTTGCTTGCTGTTCATGCGCTCTCTGAGCGCCTGAAGTTGAATAAAAATCAACTCGTCCTCTGTCCTATCAATTGACTGGAGAGGTGGCCCTTCCTGTTTACATTTGTTTGGAACGTCCAGAGACTGCAATGATGGAGGAGACATTTGTAGTGGTTGTTGCGGGTTATTCAGAGCTGTACATCTCTGTTCCCTCCTTCAGGGAAGAGGTTTACATACGTAACCAAGATGTTCCCTTTCAGTCGGTCATGTTTGACGTATTGCTGCCACCTTCCAGTGCCCAGCGCAAGCCTTCTTATCCTTGGGGCAACTTGGGGCGGAAGATGGGACAGGGCTTAGGCCAGGGAAGTCTTAACTGCTGTTCCGCATGACCCATTCAGACAGAATTGGATAACACTCGGAAAGCGTGTCCTTTCAGTGGAAAGGGAATGATGCGGAAGCCACATTCTGCCCGTAGGGAGACATCGTGTGGAAGTTACACATATGAACTGGGCGTTAGGGCAGTACAACATATGGAATGTCACTGAGGTGACTCTGGCCTATGTACAGGGTTTCCGCGGAGTCATAAAAAGTCATAAAACGTCTTAAATTTAATAATCAGAATTTTAGGCCATAAAAAGTCATAAAAACGTCCGGATTTTCCATACAAGGTCATAAATTTCATTTAGCCACGTCTTAAATTGATATGCTCGTTCATTCGTTGGTTCTACCATTGCTTTTTCCCCCTGAAAATGCGCTGGCGGCATAATGTTAAATGCACAGGTTAAATGCGCCAAAAGCGGAACGCTCATTTGAAACGCGCGCCACACGAACCATTTACCCGCTCGGCTCCAAGTCCAAACGGCAGCGCAGCGCGAGCTCAATAGAACTGATGCGTTTACTCTGATCGGTCTCGGTCACAAGATCCAGTGAGAAGTGCTTGAATTCAGCGAAGAACACACTGTCTCAGTGATTTAAACCAGTTTAAAGGCAGATTAAACAGCGCTGACCAACAGGAGAAACTCTGCACAACGATACAGTCTGAAGGCTTTTCCGTCTACAATCTCCCATCATTTATCATGGATTTACTGTAACGTTAGCCTAGTAATATTAACTGCACCATGTGGGATATACATATTGAATTTTATTATATTATTAGTGCTGATAATGTATTAAAGGACTAATGGAATATTTACAGTATTTAATAATGTATTTAGGCTACTGTTTTTCATACATTTCCTGAAGATACGTGCCATCAAAGTTAGGCAACACAAACCTGTTTCAAGACTTGGCCCCTATTAGCACATGCAGAAACTAAGTAATTATTTTCCCAATAAAGATATTTATTTTGTTAAGGACAAATGACAAATGTTTGAATGTCCTACCTCAGATTTGTGAAATGTTCACCTGTTTTAGCAAGTGTTTGTCATTATATTTTCTGACAATAAAGAGTAAAGTTAGTTTAAAACCACAATTAAAGCTCTGGTTTCTACAACTTTCACTTAGAAGCAACAGTCTGCCTTTAAACTTGAAAGAAATAAAGATTTGACATTTATCGTGATAATTATCGATATTGACTAATATAAAACAATTATCGTGATAATTGTTTTTGGCCATATTGCCCAGCCCTAACTGAAATCTCCCGGTCTATCACAATGGGAAAGTGTACATTTAACGAGCCATGGCTCAAAGATGGTGTGTTTAGTAGTTGGCTCAAGCCTGTTGCAAATAATCAGTATCAAGCATATTGCACACTGGGTAAGAAGGCGTTGGAGCGGTCTTTAGGCATTTAAATAATACATCTTGTTACTTTCAATGAAAGTCAATTAAAAAAAAAATCTTTTGAAAGGAATTTTAATGATTTTTCGTAATTTGTGTAGGTCATAAATTTCAATCATAATGGTCATAAAAAGGTCTTAAAAAGTCTTAAATTTGACTGACCAAACCCTGCAGAAACCCTGTATGTAGGCTCTGGCAACCCAGAGCGGGCTCTACCAGGGGAAAGACACAGGCTCACCACAGGAAGCAGTACCATGGAAGAATACACACATATTTATATATATAATTGATCATAACTTGTTATCGTTCATCATGACCGACTGGGTGGATTCCTGGTGGGGGGGCTGCAGGAAATCATTCGTCGAGTGGCTGTGGGCTGGCATTTCCAGGGCCGACCACTCCAAACCTAGTGACATGTTCAAGCCAGGCCCTTAACATCACCTGGCTCTTTGGGTGGTAGGAGGTGGAGTCCTGCATGGAGCCCGATCACTCCTCTGTATTTAAAGCTGCCAATGTATTGGCTGGGTTCTGGTTATCACGAGAGGAGAGCACTGGGGAATCCTCTTGCTGCACGCGGGATATCACTGGAGTGAGCATCACACAGTAGTCCCGTAAGACCAACCCTGCGACTCCATTGCTTCTTGCTCTCAGTTGCTTCATTTTCCCAGAAAAGCGACTTGCGAGCGCAGTAGCGCAAAGGAGTTTTCCCATTTTCTAGTTACGC
Organism: Leuciscus waleckii; assembly: GCA_900092035.1. Taxonomy (NCBI): domain Eukaryota; kingdom Metazoa; phylum Chordata; class Actinopteri; order Cypriniformes; family Leuciscidae; genus Leuciscus; species Leuciscus waleckii. The sequence goes on from FLSR01004878.1 coordinate 10,794,653, forward strand.
AATACAAGTGAACCGTATCGATAGGGAACCTAAACTTCAGAAGGAATCTTTTGGTTTGTGTCTTTTCTTTTTTTAAGCTTGAAATTTGTCCTGTTCACAGAAGAAAGAAAGGTATATATAGGTTTGGAATAATGACAGATTTTTTTCTTAATTGCTTTATTTTTCTTATTGCTTAAATATATATCCTGATTGGTGGGACTCTCATAATTAGCTCAAATTACTCATGCTTTTCAATAAATTTTGTTGAATGTTTTGTAGTATTTTAGTTTGCGGATCGTTGGAATAATGCTGGTGTTCACCATTCCATGCGAGCAATGGCCACCTCTGCGGCCTTCGTTGAGACACAAGGTGACAGTGACAGCCCGAAGGGTAGGACTCTATACTGATATGCTCGACCCTCGAACAAAAAAAGCGGAGGAATGGCTTGTGTTGCGGGATGATTGAGACATGAAAGTACATGTCCTTCAGGCTGCAGGAAATCATTCGTCGAGCGGCTAGGGCTGGGATTTCCAGGGCCGACCACTCCAAACCGAGCACAAGTTCAAGCCAGACCCTTAACTTCACCTGGCTCCTTGGGTGGTAGGAGGTTGAGTCCTGCATGGAGCCTTATTACTTCTCTGTATTTAAAGCTGCCAATGTATTGGCTGGGTTCTGGTTATCGCGGGAGGAAAGCACTGGGGAATCCTCTTGCTGCAGAGTGAGTCACTCGGGATATCACCGACATGAGCCTCACTTAGTCCCGTAAGCCCAACCCCGCGACTCCATTGATTCTTGCTCTCAGGCTCTGAGAGAGAGAGAACAGTGGAGAACGAGGGGCGGAGCCGTTTTCCTCAGAAAGCGACTTGCGAGCAAAGTAGCGCAAAGGAGTTTTCCTATTTTCTAGTGACACAATACAAGTGAACCGTATCGATAGGGAACCTAAACTTCAGATGGAATCTTTTGGTTTGTGTCTTTTCTTTTTTCTTGAATGCCTCAGTTACCATTTATTGTAAATGTGTGTAAAACAGTCTTCAAAATTTGTCCTGTTCACAGAAGAAAGAAAGGTGTATATAGGTTTGGAATAATGACAGAATTTTTTCTTAATTGCTTTATTTTTCTTATTGCTTAAATATATATCCTGATTGGTGGGACTCTCATAATTAGCTCAAATTATACATGCTTCTCAATAAATTTTGTTGAATGTTTTGTAGTATTTTAGTTTGCGGATCGTTGGAATAATGCTGGTGTTCACCATTCCTCAGTTCATCATCTCCATCTGTATCTCAGCATTTGCCTGCAAAGCCACCTGTAACCAAGACTCTACACTGGTCAATGTGGCACTGAACTAGGTAAATTATTTATTGGTGGTTTTATCCCAACAAACAATAGTTATTTGTGTTTAAGTCTATGTTTTTAGAGAATAATCAAATCCACTAAATAAGCCACAAACAAAGGTAAAGCTAGAATAATGAAAAGGAAATGTAAAGTTACCAGAATGTTTCATGGTAAACTGCCTTTAACATTGCTTATCATGAAATAATATAGGAAATCTTAGTCAATCATAACATGCTTTATTGTTTTTCTCTTTTTCAATAAAAATAGTCTGTATGGTGTGTGGTTCTTGTTAGTAAAATTAAACCTGATAATGAGTGTCTTGTGTACTAACATATCTTATCTGTTACTTTCCAGGGATACTGAATCACAGTGAGGAGATCCTACTAGCCACAGTATATATCTTTTCTAGTGTTACAGGCAAGAATATTTGTCTTATTATACTTCTGCATGAAGACAGTTATTATGTATTATATAATAAGGCTTCATTTGAAATGGATGAGAAAAATAGCTTATCTGCAGAAAATCTGCAGCTTATCAAAATTAAAAATGGGGCGTGTTTTAAATGAAGGTAGGCTGTTGGAGTTTCCAATACCGACAAAAAGAAACGTAAAATGCACAAATAATGTGTTACTTCTGTATCAATTAAATAAATTACAAAATAAACAACTGAAAAATTAAAATTAATGTCATAAAATCACAAGTCTAGTTTTGATTTCACGGTCAGAATCTTGTCTTGGAAAATAAAGTGGATGTCTCCAAAAAGCTTTAAACTAATTTTAGAACTGTTATGTGAGAATAAAGACAGCTTCAGTCAAGCATAGATAGAATTTAAAAAGGTTAAATACACAAATAAAATATTTAAGTAGGTCACAGCTGCATCTGTCTCAAAAAAAAGAGGAAAAAATATGTGATTTGATGTTTTTGATCGATCTGATGTTATTGAACTGTGAAACCAGCATGAAGAACTATTTTTGCTTTGGATGATCTGAATATGCGTTCTCGGCCACATCAAACCACGACTGGCTGCATGTTCAAGGGTCGCTTACGTCAAAGATTGTTGCTTTATGTGTAGAGTAATTATTTCACTGTACCAATCTTTTTTATGGACACTAAAATTTTGCAGTTACATGCAGTCCTGTCAGACAAACCTTTCCCATCATTTATTGATAAATCAGGGCCCAACTACAGGATTATTGTGTGTTTTGAACAGAGAAACGTCTGTTGGTGCTTTTAATCACAGAGATTTTTGTCCTCAATCAACGGCTATAATTTATGCTACCTTGTAGATTTTATCTATATGTACATTTTATCAGGAAGGGCATCAACATAATCTTTAAAAGTATAAAGCAAGCTCATATGAAGCAAGCTCCTCCTCCTTAGCAGTTCTTCACAGTGCACACACACACACACACACACACACACACACAACTGTCCAAATAATGATTGGAGTGGTGATGTTTTTATTGGGTATCTTACGCACCACCAGTGTCTTCGATTACCCAATCCGTTACCCACACCTGTCTCTCATCAGTGGCATCACCTACTGGGGATCCCTTATTGTAAGTTTCATTTAATGGTTTTACTCATTTTAACTTCCAGAATGAACTGTGAAATGTGTTGTTTCTCTCTCAGTTCATCAGTGCTGGATCTCTGTCTGTTGCTGCCAGAATAAACTTCATCTGTGTGTGGTACGTACATAATGTGCTGAAATCTGTGTGTGATAACTTTCCTTTTGCCACATTGTTTCTAATGTATTCATACACTATTATTATTAAAACATTACAAGCTGTCAAACATATAGCATCAGTCCAGATGTCATCATCTGTTAGCAGCATCTGTTTCACCCGTATGTGCTGCTGGGGCCGGGGGAAACTACAAATGATGTTTGCTATAATATTTAAAAAAACAAATATTATCCCTTCATCTAAATGGCATGAAACTTGATGACTTTTTTCACACTTACTATATCCACACAGAAAAATAAATAAAAATGAAATGGTATCTGACTATGTTAGTGTGACAAAAAAAAAAGTCACACTCAGGATGTTTGGGGCTCTGTAGACGCCACATAGGAAATGAATATAGTGTGTGTGTGTGTGTGTGTGTGCGTGTGTGCGTGTGTGCGTGTGTGTGTGTGGTGGGAGGTGGGGGACAGAACACAAATACACAGAAATGCATGGCAACACTACAACACATCCACTTGTGCTCATGCCCAGTCCCCTACCATTGAGTGAAATTGAGAAATGTAGATCTCCTATAAAGTGATTTTTACATAAGATTTTTATATTCTGTCAAAATGTATATATGTATATAAATGCTTACAAATTGAGGCAAATAACTTTAAAAATACCATAATCTCCCCCTAAAACTCTCTTTTCCCACAGTAGTCAGAAGGTGGCACATTGATCTCAACTTTCTTATAGAACAATGACACATTTTTACCATTAAAAGAATGTGGACTAAAAGGTGATCTGACTCATTATCAATTTACATATTTAAAACCTGCAGTTCAGGACATTTTATAAGTGTACACCCTTTACTATTACTGTCACCTTTCACATGTCAGCTCTTTTCCTCTGCAGGTCAAAGCCTCTCTTATAATGAATGTGTTCAGTGCCATAACTGCGGGGATAGCCATCGTTCTGATGTCCATAGAGATTGGAATCATTTCCAGTGGAAGGAGGCGCTATGGCTATGACTATGATGGTTCTTCATTTTCTGACTACTATTTGATGGTACTAAATGTACAATGTGCAATACTATATTAATGTGATCAGTTTATTTTTTATTTTTTTTATTTATTTATTTATTGCTGTTTACTTGAATAGTTCACCCAAAAATGACAACTTTGTCATCATTTACTAATTGAAACAAATTTTTACTAATAAAGATTGTGCTTTTCAGTATTTTCCATACAGTTATAATGACTAACGACTGGAAATTGTTCTTCAAATGACACAAAATGCATAATAGAAGTATCATAAAAATGAGAAAGTAATCCATGTGACTTGTGCACTGTTTCAATTGTTCAAAAGCCATAATATGACTCTTTATATGTAGTATAATATTTTGTAATCTACTTTTATTTGATCTTGTTGAATATATTTTAGAGATATGATCTGGGGATCGTTGGAATAATGCTGGTGTTCTCCATTACTCAGTTCATCATCTCCATCTGTATCTCAGGATTTGCCTGTAAAGTCACCAGTAACAGAGGCTCTACTGTGGTCAATGTGGCACTGAACCAGGTATACGATCTAGTGGAAATGATGGAATTGCTAACTATAACCAGGGTGGCAGTCAGTTTTATCCCAGCAACCAATAGTTTTGTATTTTTTAAATTTAGGTTAAAAAGCCACAACCAAAGGTAAAGCTATAAGAATGGAAAGAAAACTTAATGTGACCAGAATATGTTCAATTGTAAACTGCCTTTTACCTCACTGGTCTCAAACTAGGACAATCTACTACAATAACATGTACATGTTTTAATAAACTATTCCTAGTCTTGTATTGTTGAAATAGTCATGCTACATAGAAAACAACTAATTCACTACAACTAAAAACATCAACTGCACACAGTATGGAAACAATATAGGAACTATAAGTCAATCACAACTTCATTGTAAACTTCAGCTTTGTCCGACTGCTAGACTGTTGAAGTGGGTGACAGTGCTTTTTAAACACTCACAGGGCTTTTCACATTGTCACTCGTCACAGTACAGCCTATACACATATTTAGTGTGTGGACCTTGTTAGTCAAATTAAACCTGATAATGAGTGTCTTGTGTATTAACATATCTTATCTGTTACTTCCCAGGGATACTGAATCACAGTGAGGAGATCCTACCAGCCACAGTTTGAGAGGAATTAATATCTCATATTGCTGCATCTGATGAATATGTTTTGAGAATTGAGAATTAAGAATTGAAAGTACACCAAATAAATGGTTTGTTGATGCAAAACCACCTTTGTGTCTCTTGTCTGTCTTTTGCTTTAACCTAAAAAAAAAAAAAAAAATTAAAAAAGAGAAAAACAAATAAACTTTTTTTGTTCACAACAAGACATACAAATGATCTTTTATTGTTCATTTTATTCTTGATTTCGGGGCAAGTAAATTTTTATCATTCAGCTGGGGGGATCAGGCATGTTTGTAATGTCATCTGTCAGGCCCACTATTGTCAAGTAGATGTCAATTAACATACAGTTTGAATTTGCTGTATGGTTCAGTTCTGGGTAAGAACTCCCTGCCCATCTATACAGGCTTGTAACCACACCTATGAGTAATGAAGCTACTTCAGACCAACACATTTTAGATTTGCGTCGGGCGCAAGAGTCATTTATCCCACCGGTATAATAGCAACAGCGCCCGAGATCCGCCCACAAAATTACTTGCGTTTCGCGCTTGACACTTGCATTTCAGATCGTTAAAATAGGGCCCTGAGTGTCTTAACATATCTTATCTGTTACTTCCCAGGGATACTGAATCACAGTGAGGAGATCCTACCAGCCACAGTTTGAGAGGAATTAATCTCTCATATTTTTGCATTTGATGAATATTTTTTGAGAATTGAGAATTGAAAGTACACTGAATAAATGGTTTGTTGATGCAACTCTGTCTCTTGTGTCTTTTGTTTTCACCTAAAATAAAATTAAAAAAATTAAAAACTACAATAAAGCAAGGGCAGCAGCAATAACTCCCCAAAACAAAACCATAAGCTAATATCCCCCAAACACAAACTGACAGCGAGAAATCTGAAAGCCTTTTTTTTTTAAACTCTGATACTGTAAAAGACAGACAAGAATAGGACATTTGTAAAGGAGCAGCGTGTCCCTCTGAAATAGCAGAGACTGAGAGACAGAGTTCCCCTTACAGAAGGAGAGTAGCAGTGAAAGGGGTTCTCTTCTGTTTCAAGCAGCTGAGAACCCCTGTAAATGCAATTACCCAAATGAGCTTAAGCAACAAGCATGTTGCCCTTACCCAAACTGTTCAGCTTATCAAACCAATGAGAAGAAAGAGTGATTAAGCAAGCAAACATTGAAGTCAAGAGGGCACACACAGAAGGGTTCTTCTGAGCAGTCCAATGCAATATTTCCATCAACAACATTTACATTTTACATTTATTCATTTAGCTGACGCTTTTATACAAAGCGACTTACAATTGCTATATATGTCAGAGGTCGCACGCCTCTGGAGCAACTAGGGGTTAAGTGTCTTGCTCAGGGACACACTGGTTCTCACAGTGGATTCGAACCCGGGTCTCTCACACCAAAGGCATGTGTCTTATCCATTGCTCAGGGACACATTGGTGTCTCACAGTGGATTCGAACCCGGGTCTCTCACACCAAAGGCATGTGTCTTATCCATTGCGCCACCACCACCCCAACATGCCATCTGGAATGAAAGAAAGAGAAGATTAAGTGATCAACATCAATCAAGTGCTGCTTGCTTATGGTTAGCATATCTACGGTCCAAGTTCCAGTTTCTTTTGGGTGATGAACACAGACTACTACCCCTTGCTGGTGTGGACAGTTAATACAGGTGTAGATGTGCTTGCTTGTTGGCTGTAGTCTTGCACTGTCTTCGAGAGCAACTGAACCCAGATGCAGGCAACGAAAACATAAACCACGGCTTCTTGTTGCCACTAGTTCTTAATCCAGGCTTGATGTGTCTAAGCTGTTAAGTCATAAACATGTTACCAATAACCATTAGAAATTAAAACCATTAAAATCCAATTTTACCCTGTTTGTAATGCAAATTGCTAGTCTTGTGGTAAAACTTCATAATGCAAGTTGTCTTTACTTTTTTACTTAAATCTTAACTGAAAATGTGAAGATAGCTTCCCTTCTGGAATGGCGCACACTTAAGCAACAAATACGTCACCAATAACAACTGGATGGCTTAATGCAACAAGTGTGATGGTGATACCTATATATCTTCAAAGGCACAAATAGAATTTTGCATTCAAATGTCCAAACATCCCTAGAACAATAAAACATAATTTCACAAGTTCACACTTACATATAATTAAACAGAGTAAAGACTATGCGTATTTGGTGCGCTGTCCGGGGGGAGGGCTCCGAGATTGGAATTTGGCCTAAACCCAAGGTACTCCCCCAAAAAGCAAATGAGCAAAGGACAGCTGCCAGACTAAAGATTTGGCGGGCTGGCGTTTCAAGAAGAAGTCTGTTTGTTTGACCAGCAGCTCACAGCGTCGGACGGGTGGGCCCTATCCAGCTACCAAACAAGAGCCGCATATTGGGACGCCGGGTCAGGAGGGCTCACGCCGCTTGTTGATGGGAGCAGCTCATGCCGTCGGACGGGGAGCCTTGCTGACCGATGTTTGGGGAGTGGCGTGATTCAAAAACGGACCGACTGAGAGGGCCCATGTAGCCTCCGACAGCAGCAGCTCACGTCATCGGGCTAGTGGGTCCTACCAGCTGACAGCAGGGTGAAAGTAATTGGAAACGCCCGGCCGGGAAAGCTCTTGTAGCACGTCCGCCGTCCGACAGGCGGTGCTGCAGTAAGTTAATTCTGTTTGGCAAAACAATGAGACAGACACAGTTGTGCTGTTAACAGTAACGAGTGCTCACAATAATTCAAAGATTATTTATATATATTTTGTATAATTAAATCACAATATCTTGTGTCACCTTACATGTGACTCACTCAAACAAAACACCAGTAAACATGTGTTGCATCACCCTTGTAAGTCTTTCTTATACTCAAGCAGAATTTTTCTCAGATAACTCAATACTTTTTCCCATAAAACATACATCACAATGTATTACAGTCTCTGTTGTCTTGCAGATGTGTCCTACTAAATACTGTATAACTGAATAGTTGAGCGAACCATTGGTTACACAATATAACCATTTAAACTGAATTACTATATACAGTACAGCGGATTTACTTAATCAAAAGATCATTAAAACATATCATAAAAACCAAATGTCAACAGTAGACTATATAATATAGTATGTAAAGATTATATATGTATAATATTCAACAATTACATATGTACGTATCTATGCATATACTTCAATCTTGAAAACCAGGGCGATTGCTCAAAACATCGCTCTTTATGCTATAAACACAATTATAAAGCTATAAGCATCACATTACTTTGGGTATTCAGTGTGCTGGAGCCTCTAACCATTCAGATTTTATTAAATTAATACCAGGCCTGACGCGGCACGTCCGCGAATAAAATGTCATTTTAATAAATTCAACATCGTCTCTATTAAACATCTTAACTCTACTCAGGAAATGTATATCACCTCCTAAAACAGTGTGCACACGCTATCAACATATTGTTTCATGTTTTGTTATGTCCATGGTGATTGATTTCATCCACCTGTTTGGCAAAACAATGAGTCCGAAGGGAGTTCAGTACTTACGGCATCGGACAGGTCAGCTTTGCTGGCAGGCGGACGGAAAAGGCAAGATTGCTCTGCCAGGAAGCTCTTGCGGCGTCCGACGGGAGATCAATACTTACAGTGTCGGATGGGTAAGCCTCGGACAGAGAAAGAATGAAATTTCAGAAATCGCGCGTTTGAAGACCATCTTCCGAGAGCTTGGATGAGCTGCTGGTAGAGGCCTTTTTGGGCTGCTGAGATTGCTGCCCCAATGCGGAAAGAGTGACTGGAGAATTTTTTAGCTGGGATGCTTGATTGTTGGAGAACGGATTTGAGGTGTTTTTGGAACCAAAAGCGTGTAATGGGTTTGTTGGAGTCATCTAAGAATATAGGTTAGAAAGAGGATTTGGCCTGAGAGCTTCTAAATTGGAGGTACGCAAGGACGGATTGGTATGGTTGGATTGGTGAAAAAGGTTGAAAATACCTTTTTTTAGCTTGGTCTGTTTTGCTTTGTTTAATCAAATATGCAATATTGTTATTGATATTGATATATGTTTCACCTGGAGGTGTTCAAACATGCTCTGACATTTGTGCTTATTTCTGTTACTTGTAGGGGTTGCACGACTACTGATTTCTGCTAGTCGATTTCTTATCAAAATAATACTCGAGTTACTCGACTACTCGTGGTTCATGCTACTGTAAATGAAAAGACATGAAATAGCTAGATCTTATCAATAAACATTTATTAATTCATAGCCTAATGCAACAATTACATAAGTAAACTCTCAAAACATTATAATTATGACATTTCATTTTAAAATTTTCATGTAACAGTCTAAAGCCAAATAAATAGCCATTCTTGCCTTTCATTTCAGACGTCTGCTTCTAGGGGCCGTTCACATATCGCGTCTTTTTCGCGCTCAAGGTCGTTATTTCAAATGTAGGCGC
>FLSR01004878.1:10812651-10845669 GCA_900092035.1 Leuciscus waleckii
GCGAGTTAAATTATTTTAAAAGTCTTTAATGCTGACAGAATCATCCGGCGCTGCCGTCTCCCGACTCAGGTGAACTCCGCCTCTGTTCGTAACCACTCCTCTAGCCCGAGCTGGCCCGCTCTGGCCCAAGGTATTCGACGGGCCAGAAATCCTGGCAAATCCAGTGGAAACGCGACTGGCCCTGGCACGCACTAGCACGGCCCGGCCCTGGCCCGACAGTGGAAACGCGGCTAGTGAGGGACTTATTCTTGCATTCAGTTTGGTGTATGGATTTCATGAAGCCATTTCAGTTGGGATGATCAAATGTGGGGTTGTAATTCTTGATAGCCCATCCTGCCATCCAGCAATGTCCCCTGACTTCAAGGCTGGAGGGTCTTGGTGGAGATCAGCTATGGGAACCAACCGGATGTCTACCAATCCTGCTTTATTTTTTGGTACAAAGGACAGTATTTTCACCTCTGTTGCTTTGAGAGTTGCTGCCTTTTCCTCAACCGTCATGTTTCTCCTTGGTATTGTTGTATGAAGCTCATGTTGTCTCGTTGCTGGAGCAGGAGAAGTTACTCTGATTATTCCCATTGCATGGAATGCTGTGTTTCCCTGTAGTGACACAATGTTGAGATCTATATTATCGCCAACCCATTGAGGAACAGTGCTTTCTGCTGAAACAAAGAGGGCAGGGGTTTGCTGATTTTCTTTATGCATTCCAGCACCACTCTCCTCTTGCTCCTCTGGCTGTTCTGCAGATAGGACTGCATCAACCTCTGCTTCCTCTACCATCCTCATCTGTGATTATGGTATCCTGGTCCATGTTACCACATCCGTTTTTCACTTCAAGTAACAATACTTGTAGTGATGGAGCTCAACATATGATTCAGAGTATCCTAAGTGATGAATACGATCAATCAACCACTTTGATCCAAACATGTGGTCAAGCTGAATCGTGAGTCCGAGTTGGGAGGGCATCACTCCTGATCGAGGGCGGTATGCTTTCAGCAGATTCTGGCCCCACATTGCCACCTTTTCATCAGTTTTTACAACTGCCTTCAGCAACTGCTTGAGACTGTCAGGAATCAGAGCAAGTTGGCTCTGTGTATTGGTCATGCTGTCTACTGAGGGGTACTGCTTTGTGTCAAGTGGAGATCTTGCCAAGTCTCCACAGATTAGATGAATGGCAGTGGAAATTGTGAGCTCTTCAAGTGCAGCATCATCAATGGTTTGTAAGGGGTTGATGACCTGTTAACGGTAGTCTCGGAGGATTGCATTTGTAGTGTCTTTCAGGCACACAATGTCCCCTCTTCTCTGATCTGATGTGAAGTAGAGAGACTCCTCATAATGTTCCTGAAGCTTCTTTTTCAGATACAGCATCCATATGTGAGACTTTTGTCCTCCGTGGGATCAAGCTCTACCATCTGCATGTGGATCTCAGTGAGACTTGTTACACCATGCTCTACTTCTTCATCCATCCATTTGCACAGTTTCTCAAACAGCAACTATCTCTCTTCATCTATAGGCCGTCCGACCTGAGGGGGAAAAAATACAACTTTTAATTGAAATGATTGGCTTCAGAACATTCTCTACAGAGTCTGGAAAAAAATATATTACCTCAGAGTTTGTAACTGGGCTCTCAAACTGGGACTTGCACCGAAGATGATACAGTGCCTCTTCAGCTACCAAATCTATTATTCCGGAGAGGTGGCCAGCAACTTCAGCTCCCCAGGCATCTCCTTGTCTCACAGCTGTTTCCATCAATTTCCTTTTCAGTCGGTCCTGGAAACGATTGTCAGGTGCACGATACAACTTCCAGGCTCTGTCTGGGTTATAGCCACATATATGATTAACCTTGAAAAGAGTTTACTTAAAAAAAAAGAAAAGAAAAAGACTTTCAAACTATTCATGAGAACAGAGCAGACAGGTAACTTATCAGGGTATTTTTTCAGCATTCCAACATTGATGCCCTTATTGCAGAGGATACAAACATCATGGTAGACCAGGTGTGCTGATGGGGTTTGGGATGTGGAGCTGCCAGCGCTTGAAGTACTTGGCCCAGACAGTACCCTGCGTCTTTTCATCTTGTCTGATCATTGGTCCTGCGCATCTTGTCCTATGGATGGATGAAAGACAATTTTATGAAGTTTTTATTCATGCCACAACATGTATTGGATTGAAAGGATTAATTGAAAGGATTGATTGACAGAAAGTGGCAGCAACATTCACTGAATAAAATAAAATAAAATAAAAACTCAATACAATATGATTCGCAATTTATACACTTCTCGAACGATGGTACAGCTCAGTTCTGCAATCCAAATGGTACTTCAGCTTGGGGTCATCTCCATCTTTCCAGTCCTCATGTAGTCTGTTGATCAGCATTGCATCATCTATGATCTCAGAATAAGATAATAGCTGCTGATAACCTTTGTGAGTGACTTTTGAGAGTGTTTGCATCTCAGTCCCAGGACCACCACAGATGAAGCACCTCAAACCATGGCAATTTGTGGTATCCTCTTCCATACTGTCCTAAATTACAAGACAGCTCGGTGAACAATTTCTTTTTTTTTTGACTACACAAACATATCATGCAGAATAGGTCCATACAGCCACATTAATAGATTATGTGTAACTATGAACAATAATCTCAATTTACAACAGAATCAATATTGAAATATTGATCTGTCCTATTTAAACTATGAATCTTTGGTAAAGAATGGATTTCGGTAGGGCTGCACAATTAATCGAATTTCTAATCGCGATTACGATTACGGATGCCACGATTACATAATCGTTCAAAGCCGCGATTACAAAAGACTCTGCGTGTGTGTGTTAGAGCATAATTATGTTATGAGAGGCGAATCACGACTACTTCACAAAATCCAGCACAATATCACATACCAGGCAGTGACGTAAGTGTACGCTGAAATAAAAAGTCTTTCAACTCAGAAAAACGGACTTTACTGTCCTGTCAGCCGTTATACTGTGCTCGTAGCGCACACTTTTCAATTGCACGCGCAAATGCGGCGGCGCGCGCTGTGTATCGCTTCACTGTATATTCTTCTTCTTCTTGTTCGTCCATCAAAGTTGATGATGACCATGGCACGTTTGTCATTTTGTTGGGTTTTGATGAGTGCGCAGATGGCTGAAGAGGCCAATTCCCTGTGGCACACTGGACAGGTCAGGGAGGATGTAGAACTCTGAGGTACAGCCACATGTCCTTCCTTGGTAGATTTGCACTGCTGCCTCTTCAAGATAGCACAGGAGCTTCTCCTGCTCTCACAGAGGATTGCACCGTCCTGGACTTTTCTTCTCCAGGCAGGTCGGTCCTGTGCTAGGGATTCCCAGCTTTTCAGGTCGAGTCCAAGCTCTTCAAGGAAGCTTTAAGAGTGTCCTTGTAGCGCTTTTTGGGGCCACCTTTTGCTCGCTTGCCATTTTTCAGCTCGCCAAAGAAGACTTGTTTTAGAAGTCTCACGTAGGGCATTCTGGTCACGTGGCCAGTCCATCTAAGCTGTTCCTTCGCAAGCATGGTGTAGATGCTGGGGATATTCACCTTGCTGAGGACTTCTGTGTCAGGGATTCTGTCTTGCCACTTGATCCTCAGCAGTTTCCTCAGACAGCTCAAGTGGATATGATTAAATTTTTTGTCATGGCGCTGGTAGACTGTCCAGGCTTCGCACCCATACAGAAGAGTTGGCAAAACAGCAGCCCGGTAGACCTTCAGTATGTCTCCTGCTTGATGCCAGTCCTTTCCCATACCGAGTCAGGTAGACGTCCAAAGGCTGCACTGGCCTTGACAATCCTGATGTTAACTTCATCATCTATGTGCACAGCACGAGACAGTGTACTACCAAGTAAATAAACTTGTCAACGGCTGAAAGCTTTTGCCCATTCACAAAGATGGTTGGCTCAGTGTAGGGTTTCCCAGGAGCAGGTTGGTATAGGACTTTAGTCTTCTTTGTGCTGATTGTTAGGCCGAAGTTGTTGCAAGCTGAGGAGAGGTGGTCCATACTGTCCTGTAGATCTTTATTTGAGCCAGCAGCCAGAGCACAGTCATCAGCAAACAAGAGGTTTCCTCAGTGGGTGGGAGAACAGCCAAGGACTGGGTTATTTCAACTTGAGGTAATCTGGCAATTGCCTCCTCTTTTATGCATGATGGCCGATTGAGGACCGCGCTGTAGTGTTCGACCCACCTTTCAAGTATTTAGTCCTTCTCCGTAAGGAGTGTTGTTCCATCTAAGTTCAGGAGAGGTGAAGTTCCTGAGTGTTGCGGACCATAGACCTGCTTGAGTGCATAATAGAGGCACTTGGTGTTGTTACTGTCAGCGTAGGATTGAATCTCCTCAGCTTTTGCGCACAGCCAGGCGTCTTGCATGACTCTGAGTCTCTGCTGAACAATCCTGCGAATGTTGAGGAAGGCAATTTTCTTTAAACTTGAGCTGCTGTCATTCAGATATGCTTTATGCAGGCGATGTTTTTCGTCAAGGAGTGCTCGGATTTCTGCATCGTTCTCATCAAACCAGTCTTGATGTGTACGTAATGAGACACCAAGTGATTCAAGGGCTGTAGAATGCAGCACGGTCTTGAGAGCAGTCCAGTCTGCCTCAGCGTCTGCATGCTCGAAGCTTAGAGACTCCAGGTGATGGTCTAAAGCCTCAACAAAGGCCAGTCTGGTGTGTTCCTGTTGTAGACGAGTGATGTTAAGACGCTTGACACGTCTTTGTCCTTGTGGGCGTCTGTTAGGCTTAATCCGGATGTTAAGTTTGGAGATAATGAGACGATGGTCAGTCCAACATTCAGCACCACACATTGCCTTGGTCACCCTGACATCGTGCCGGTCGCTCCTCCTCACGATGACGTAGTCAATCAAGTGCCAGTGGTGTGAACGAGGATGCATCCATGAAGTTTTCTTGCGCTTTGGTAGTTGGAATATCGTGTTGGTAATGAGCAGGTCAAATTCAGACCATGTTTGCAGCAGTAGAAGACCGTTGCTATTACATTTTCCAATACCATGTGTTCCAACTCTGGCGTTGAAATCACCCAGTACAGGAGTTTATCCGAGCTGGCTGTGGCAGCAATAATGACTTCCAGGTCATTATAAAACTTGGTTTTGATCTCGTCAGAGTTGGTCATGGTAGGGGCATAGGCACTGATGATGGTGGCCGCCTTTTTACCAAATAGGTGGAGCTGTAAAGTCATTAAACGGTTGTTTATCCCCTTGGGTTGGCTTGCCAATTGGTTGACCAGGTGATTTTTTACTGCAAAACCAACACCAGCATCACGTCTCTCCTCCTGGCCTCGTCCGCTCCAAAAGAATGTGTAACCTGCACCCACTTCAGTCACTTGTCCAGTATCGGCCAGTCGGGTCTCACTAAGGGCAGCAACATCCACATTATATCTGGCTAGCTCTCTGCCCACGAGGGCGGTGCGTCTCTCAGGTCTTTTTGATCCAGATGTGTCCATCAAGCTGCGCACATTCCAGGCGCCAACAGTGAGTGGTATCACTTTGGTCTTTTTCGTTTTGTTTATTTTTCTTTTTGTTTTTCGACCGCAAGTATGGGATCCCACCAGCTGCATAGGCTGGCCAGGATGTTTTGAAGCAGACAATGTTTAGGGTACCTTTTCTAACCCTTTCCTCACTACGGAGGTGAGCAGTGTGATCCTGAATAGGGCTGCTCAGTCACTCAGGGTTCTGCCGGACTTCACTGCTGCTTCGGTCCAGTGAGGGAACGACCAATATCCTGAGCCGCCTGCGTGCAGGTTTGCAGCTACAGCTTCCAGCATATCCGTGCCTGCTGCTTCATCGCTCACCCATCGCCACAGGACTTGAATAATGACGATGGTAAGAAAAAGTGCCATGACTTGCGCAGAGAACTTGGATTTAAGTGAGGGTGATTTGCGCAGCATTCAACCTCACTCTCTCGACCAGCCACATCTGTACCCAGTGGCAAGACGTAGTCAAGACGACTGGAGATGGTCCTGGTTGCAGTGGAAGGTCCTCCACGCGCCCAGGCTCAGACAAGCTGAGTTTTCCGGGTTAGTTAACCGCCGCCCGGGGTTCGGCGTTGCAGCTGCTGACTGTACCGACTCACCAGGGGGGGGATGTTGATCCTGGTGTACGCCTACGGTAGCAGCTAGAGGGCCGGGCCAGATGTAACACGCCTGAGGCACAACTAGCTGGTCAGACATGATCACTGTATATAAAGTGCAAAAGAAACTACGAGCATGCAACGTCGTTACAATGTAAATTAGTAAATCAGGAAATAAAAGTAAAATACCAATAAGAGAGAAGGATTTGCATGCAGGTATGATTTTCATTCTATTCACCAGGAGCTGTTTCATTAACAGTTATTGTTAGTATTGTGTATTCACCATGGTAACTGTTGTTTTCATAACCCCAAAATGCCACTTTATTTTCACTTTGTGTTATTTTTTATATTTTTAAATGACTGTGGTGGCTCATATCAACATTGTATTAACAAAAACTAGTTTGGGACTGCTATTTAATTGCTTTAGCATACTCCTATAATGTCTATCTATTAGTAGTCTTTAATATTAGTCATATTCTTACAATTTATGTGTATGTTAAGTAAAGGCGGACAGTACTTGTGTGTGTGTGTTAACAATTTTTGTGTAAACATGTATTATAATATGCCTATATATACAGTGGGGAGAACAAGTATTTGATACACTGATAATCGTAATTAATAATCGCAATTACAATTTCAAGGGAATAATCGGCAATTATGATTTTTGTCATAATCGTGCAGCTCTAGATTAAGGAGTCATTTTTACTCAAAACTAATGGCTGAGATAGATTCAGCACCCCTAAAAACCCCTAGTTAGACATCTCAAAAGCTAATATTGGTAAAAAAATGTATATTATCATTATCTTTACCCAGGCCCTCTGGGCACCCCAACTTTGGAGAAGCGAACCAGCGTCCTTGGTAAAATCCCCAGAAGCCGACTGAAGGGGCTGCATCTGTGAATAGTTGGATATCAAAGGGGGAGGAAACGAGACTGTATAGAAAAAAGATAGACCGTTCCACTGTTTTAGGAATGTTATCCACAGCCTAAGTTCATCATGGCATGACTGAGTAATGGAAATGAGGTCCTCTAGCGCGTGGACCGAAGACACGAGTAAGAGGTGATGTGTAATGAAAGGGCGGCCTTGTGGAATAATTTGCATTGTGAAGTTTAAGTGGCCGAGCAGGGAAAGGTGTTTGGAACATTTTGAGTTGTCTAATAGGGTAGATGATACAGGGCGAAACAGAATTTCCCGTGCCAGCGTACCCCGAATAAGTGCCATGAATCTGGATGGATGGGCATCACTTTGAAAGCAGAAGTTTTGTAGATTTTGGCAAGCCAAATGCCCTGACCCACGGCTTTTATAATATCTATCACCTGATCTATGTCATGGTATTTGAGGGAAAATTCGACGAGTGGGATCAACCTGTTTATGCTTGAGAACATGGAATTATGTGGAGCTGACAGATCAATTATAAGGCGTTTTTTACCCGAAAAGTTTCTCGTAGCCACTCCAATGGGGAACTTTGAAGGGGGGTCGTCCAAAGGGTCAATCATGAAGCCTGACTCGACTTCTTTTTTAATCAGGTTGTCTACAACGTCAGGCTCTGCAAGAGCAGATTGGAGATTATTACAGATGATGTTTTGGGAGAGCAGGCATTTCCCGCCGGGTTTAAAATCATGTTTGAGGCCAGACAGAAGATAATTAGTGAAGTCAGAATCC
Organism: Leuciscus waleckii; assembly: GCA_900092035.1. Lineage (NCBI taxonomy): Eukaryota > Metazoa > Chordata > Actinopteri > Cypriniformes > Leuciscidae > Leuciscus > Leuciscus waleckii. The sequence goes on from FLSR01004878.1 coordinate 10,820,390, forward strand.
GGGTGGTGAGCTAGTTTGATAGATAGGGGATAAATATTCACAGGAGTCGATAAGTAATTTTTATATTTTTTATTGACAGCTTAAAACACTGGGCATAGGCGACAGGCATGAGCGCCGCCACAGAAGTCTCTGTTCACAGATATGTATATACCAGGAATGCTGTCTGGTGCAATCCCCAATGTTAAAACAGTTGCAGGGTTGGCTGCTGATTGAGGAGCTCTCCTTACGCAATCTGGGTTTGCGTTGATGATTGCAGGTCTTGGCACGTAGCTGGTGGATTTAGCTGGGGTTGTGTCAGGCAGGGGGGAATGGAGTGGTTCATTTGAGGGCATGTCAGGGAATGTGCCACTAACCTGCAGATCGTGCACGAAATATTCCTGCAGTCTAGGAACACCCTGCTGTGTAGATCGTCATTGGTTCCACTGGGCGACTCGTACAGTGGTTTGATATGGATACGGGAATCAGAGAAAGTAGAAATCAGAGATCTACGTCCGCACCTGTGAGGATCTGTGCTCTGATGTTATGAGCCACTGGTGGTGGCTCTGAGGCAACAGCGTTTGGTGGGACGGGCATCTGTGTTGCTGTGAATAAAGAATAATGTGATTTAGCTTGGAGGAGAGACCTGAAAGTGGATATAGGAGCCAGGGCTGCGATTGCCAGACGAGGCAGCCTCATGCTTGAATCGGCCTCTGAGGCTTGGGAGGGTAAGTTAAGAGAAGCACAAGAAGGAAAAAAAGAAAAAGGGTTAGTAACAGCGGAAGGAAAAGACTGAGAGGTTGAGGGAGGGTTGGTGAGCCCGGCTGCGAGGAGGCAGGTGAGGTTTGCAGTGGTGGAAACTGGTAGATAGCGGCCTGCTTCTGCGGCCTGATGCTTGAAGCGAGCCAGATCTTGTGCAGGAAGAAGATGGTGGGGTCGAGCGAGGAGAATTCTGGGCCCTGCGGGCTTTGCTCTGCCTGTTATCCGTCTTGGAGGCTGGAGTGGACTTGGGAGAGAGGTTGGCTGATTGCAATGTAACATAGAGATCATACAGTTCCCCTTTATTCATGCTCCGCAAGAACTGCATATCAGAATTGATAAGCGCTTGCCTCAATACTACTTCTGTCCACTTCCCGATTTGTGGGATCGTTGGGGTGGCCGAATGATATGAGGATGCCGGGGAGGAAGTTGATTGTCTCGCTGGTGGAGTTACAACTAGATAACAACTAGTTGTCACTATAAAGCTGATTTGAAACAATCCATACCATACAAAGTGCTACACAAATAAAGTTTCCGCACTTTCTCAATATGATTACAAGCCTTGCAACGAGTATTTGACATTGTTAGACATTCGGTTTCATACCCATTAAACACACTGCACATTTCATGTTTTCAGCTCAGACAAACTCAGATATACATAAACAAATGTCCTTTGCATAGCATAAGGCTTATTTTCAAGAAACAAAATATATATATTAATTGTTTAATTAATTAATGAATTATATATATACATACATGTATATATATATTGAATTAAATTACATAATGACAATGACAATAATATCAAACTAATAGTAACATGTTAAAAAAATATCCCTTTTATTGCACAAGGTTCCATTTTTGGAATTAGCATTTCATATGTTTTATAATAATTTTGGAACTTTAAGTGTACGCTAAACTGTAAATCCATTAAAGAACAACACTGTTAGACCTAAAGGTAGCAAACCATCTATAAATTCATATTATTCCTCATGTTGCACAAGGCTTGTTTTTCAGATTTTTAATCTGGTATTTTGATTCTGGACACAGATTTCACACTGATGACGACAGCAACTAAATAGTTTATTGAAAAAAACAAACCCTATTAAGCACAGCAGGGTCGGAAATTAACTGGGGCTAAAATGCCACCAAAATGGCAATAGATAAAAATGGTCCCAAAATTCAAGATATGGGGGCAAAATATACTGATAATAAAGTTCAATAATAAAATAAGTTAATAGTAACACTGGATAACGAAGTAGTAATTTATCCAGTGGCATGTTATCTCGAAACCTGACATGTTAGGGTGATTTTTTTGTTTTGTTTTGTTTTTTACAATGAACTGGTTTAGTGCAATATACTTTTTAATATAATTATATGTTTTTTACTATATTTTTTAGATTTGTGCCATATGGAATATTGTTTGTGTTTGTTGTATATTTTTTCCCGGCATCAAGGGAAGCACTTCTTAATTTCGTTGTATGCAAGTATAATGACATTAAAGGCTTTCTATTCTGTTCTATTAATTTGAACATTTACTAAAACATTATTAAAATCAAAAGTTCTATCTGTTAATATTATTTAATTAACCTGAGATGACATGACAGCTGTATTTTTATTAACTAATGTTAACAAAGATTAGTAAATACTGCAGCAAATGTTAGTAAATGCATTAACTAATGGAACCTTATTGTAAAGTGTTACCATATTAATATTGTTATGTCTTATTCTAATTGAATTTAGTACATTTAAAAATGTGACATTTAATACAGTTAGAAAATGCCTTAAAAGGTTAAAACTAACGCAACTAGGAATCAAGGTAATGTCACTCAGTGTAAAAGTAAACCCATGTTTAGTGCGTTCTGCATGAGGTTTTCTGTAGTAAACCGGTCGAGTGTTCTTGATGGTTTTCGGATGAAGCCTCACACAATCTGTCAGATCAGACACATGACATCTGACCTCAACAGTTCTGTCACTTTTACTAACTTATATACATAATTATGAGCAGTTTACAATTTTTTTTTATGTATATACATATATTACATTTTTTATTATTTTGCGAGTTCTCGTCTGACAATGTAAATCATCAGCGTATCCTCATGTCACACTTGACAGAAACAACATTTAATTAACAAAAGAATTTATTGTACATTTAAATTTCAAGTGTCACAAAAGTTTATGAATGACATTCCAGTGGCGTGACGAAACATCTGTTAATCACACGCAGGTAATTAATCATGTGGCAGGAAGGGTTCCCTTTCGAGGGACTACACTTTGGGGAACACTCGATTGGTGTTGCGTCATGACGTCACATGTGACGGCAACTATCAACTCTCTTGACAACAGTCACCAACATCAGGCAAGGCCAAACCAACATTGTTAAACACTTTCAGACAGTGCTGGGTTTCCTGGCAGCAGCGTCCAACATAATACCTTTTCGCCAGCTGTACACGCGACCCCTGCAGTGGTGGCTCAGGACCATGGTTTTTTTCACAGAGGGGAAACCCGTTCCGAATGATCAAAGTAACAATTGCCTGGAGATGATGGCTGAGGCACTTCCTCCCAGACCTCAGGGGCCATCATGTTCTAATTCGAACAGACAATACGTCTATGGTCTCCTACATAATAGGCAGGGGGATCTGAGGTTGCGCCCTCTGTGCAGACTGGTGCATCAGGATTTTCTGTGATCCCAGGGCAAACTACTCTCACTCAGAGCAATGTTCATTCCCGGGGACGAAAATCTGAGAGCTCCTCTGGGGTTGGATGCCATGGTACAGATGTGGCCGAGGTGCCGCCTGTACGCATTTCCCCCTATTGCTCTGCACCCGGGAGTTCTAGAGAGGGTCCGTCAGGACGTGGTTAGTCTACTTCTGGTAGCCTGTACTGGCCAGCCCGAGTTTGGTTTTCAGACATCATAGTGCTCCTAGCAGCCCCACCATGGGAGATCCCCATCAGAAGGGACCTTCTCTCTCAGGCCGAGGGTTCGGTATACTACCCCAGGCCGGAGCTGTGGAAGCTATGGGTCTGGCCCCTGAAGGGGACTCCTAAGTACTGGCCTCTTAACCAAGGTTGTTGTGAACATCTTAAACTCTAGAGCTCCCTCCACGAGGAAACTTTATGCTTTAAAGTGAAATGTGTTAACTTTTTGGGCAGAGAACGGCAGTTGAAACCAGTAAACTTCCCAGTGGCTTCAGTGCTGGAGTTCCTCTAAAGCCGTTTCTCTGTTGGTCTTTCCCCATCCACACTTGAGGTCTATGTGGTGGCAATAGCGGGCTTCCACACACCTTTAAGCACGGCCTGTTGGGGAAACACTAACTTATCATTTGTTTCCTCTGTGGTGCTAGGAGGATGATGTCTGTCGTCCAATCCAGGGTTCCCGTTTGGGACCTGGCAGTGTATCTTTAGGGGTAATCCATGGCACGCTTCAAACCCATTGACGAGGTGTCGGAGAAGTTTCTTTCTTTCAAAGTGGCCTTCCTGCTAGCTATTACGTCCCTTAAAAGAGTTGTGTACCTGCAGGCTCTATCTGTTGCACCCTCTTCCTAGACTTCACTCCTGGGACCACAAGGCCATTCTCCACCCCAGGCCAGGCTACGTGCCCAATGTGCCATTGAATGTGGCACGGTCTGTTATCCTTCAGGCCTTTCACCTCCACCACATGTTTCAGCTGATCAAAAAAGCTACACCTTCTATGCCCTGTCCTGGCCCTAGAGGCCTACGTACATAGGTCCTCGGGCTGGAGATAGTCAGACTAGCTACTTGTGTGCTTTGGGTCTCCTAAGAAGGGTTCCCCTGCCTCTAAGCAGACTATTAGCAGGAGGATTGCAAAGGCCTTTTCTTCAGCGTATGAGGCAGACAGTATGCCCTCGCCTCTCCTGATTAGAGCCCACTCGACTAGAGGAGTAGCGTCCTCTAAAGCCCTGCTATTGGGGGTTTCCCTTCAAGAGGTCTGTGATACCTTCATTAGATACTACAGCTTGGATCTGCCCTCCACGCCGGGTTCTCAAGGCCTCTCGTCCTGAGCTGTGCCCGACAAGCTTCACACCAGGAGAGGCACTAGTCAGTGTGGCGCAGTGGGTATTTCGTTCCCCAAAGTGTCGTCTTCAACGCAATGCAAGTTCTCTCGAAAGGGAATGTCTCGGGTTACGACTGTAACCCTTGTTCCCTGAGAGGGAAAGAAACACTGTGTCCCTTTGGCACACCTCCTGAGTGCCTGAGAACGACTTGCTTCTGCCTATCAGAAGCTAACACTGTTGTGTGCCGGCTCCCATTTGTAGCTTCCATGAACACCATCATGACATCATGAACACCAATCGAGATGGGACTAGTTCCACACGTACTTCAGACGCTGTCACGCTGGAGGCGTTCCCCAGTGTCGTCTTCTATGCAGCGTCTCGTTCCCTTCTCAGGCAACAAGGGTTACAGTCGTAACCTGAGACGTTTCTAATGCATCGTGAGACAGACGACGGGAAGATTTAACAGCACCAGCATCATCAGATGTACATTTGGCTTCAATATGTGTGTGTGTGTGTGTGTGCGTGTGTGTATGTGTGTGTGTGTGTGTGTGTGTGTGTGAGAGTGAGTGCGTGCGTGCGTGAGAGTGAGTGCGTGTGTGCGAGTGCGTGTGTCTGAGTGTGTGTGTGTGTGTGTGAGTGCGTGTGTTCTGTAGGGATCACGATCTCATCTCATGAAACAGACTGTCGCTCAAATAAAGTCAACATGAAATGATCTTCACATCCACAACTCATTATTTCTCCACTCAAATGCCTTGTTTAACAGAAAACAGGCGACTGACAGGCGGTCTGATGACATCAGCTGAAGGAGAAAGAAGTTCAGAAATGGAGCAAGTAATTACATTTTGATGAACGGTTATGAAGACAAACATTTATTTCTCTAGCATATTGTGCACTGGTGAAACATTCTTAATAAGAGCAGCAACGTGAATTTAGCCAGTTATCATTTCATGTTGACTTCAAATGTTACTCGTCATGTGTAACTGAGCAAGTCTTTCAAGACTTAAAAGATATCAAGTTAAAAGTAAAAGTCAAGGCTCAAGTTAAAAAATATATAAAACCTAAAAACCCAAAGGGGCGAGTGCTGGATTCACTGAAGAACCCCTGAACCCTGTCTGCTGATTTACATGCTCATATTATCATATCATTGGAAAATAATGATGTTCTTCCTCAGTGTTCTGTCTTGCTTTCAGCACAAATATCTAAACATTCTTAAAGATACATTTACTGGGAAGCTAAATCAAGTCGAGTTTTTGCTTAAAAGAAGAACCAATGTCTGCCATTGCAGTCAGAAAAAAAAATTTATTTAAAGGCAAATAATTATTCTTTTTTTTTTTAAGCACAAATTCACTCCATTTTGATAAATTTTTCATAAAACAAGACTTAATATCTTCAAGACAAAATTTATCTTGATTTAAGGATGTTTAGATATTTGTGCTGAAAAACAAGGAAAATAATGATTTTTTTCTGATCAAAGGCACTACAGACTAGCCTGTACATTAGTCTACTAGTAGAGGTAAAGGTTAAGTGCACTGTATTTACAGATTAAATGTGAAATGAATATAAATATGATGCAGTGTTTCTAATGGTCTGAGGTGGGAGTGAGTGAGCACACGATCCTCTTCATGTCGAATCTCTCACACCCTGATCTGGTATCCGTTCAGATCCGCTGCAGGCCCGCTCTCTTCTCCACCGACGACCTGTGGAAACAGTGCCACCTAGTGTTAGAACAGCTAGTGTTTCTGTTGGGGTGCAGTGAATGATCTGTAGGTACCGTCTGTCGCTCTGGATGTTCTTGCGCATCGGGCTGCCCGGGTTCCTCAGAGGAGATCCCACATCCTTCCTCCGGTCTCTAGAGGGCGACGGAGGAGCGGCTTTACCGATCTGAAACACAACAGCAACATCAGAAAAAATGGAACATATTATTAAAACTAAGAATTTTTTGGTCAAGTATAATATTTGATACATTAGACCTTTATGCCTCATACAGTCTGATATAGTGGGAATAAAGGCCAATTTATACTTCTGCGTCGAGTGTACGCCGTAGTGTACGTCGTAGGCTACGCACGTAGGCGACGCCGTCGTGAGCATTTATACTTCTGCGAATGTCTGTGTTGCTCTGCAGTTACACCGCCGAAACGCTAGTTGGCGGGGGTGGGTTTTAATGTTCCACTGTGTTTACATTCCTCGCGGCTGTTTTGAGTTTAGGTTTCTACGAGCAATGGCGACTGAAGGAGTCATACAGATGGCTGTATTTCCGCACTTCTTCAAGCAGTCTCTCGGTCACTTGGTCTATTTCCATGGCTCTTCACTGATCTTCGGAATTTAAAAATGGCGGGCGGGCGCTGCGGAGGGCAGAAGATCATTCCGGAAATGGGTAGGAGGAAACGCGATGCTATCCAGCCGACCAATCACAGATCTTGCGGTCCGCGTCGCCGCGACGCGTAGTTACATTTTTGAGAAGGTGCGCGTCAGGGTACGGCGAAGGGTACGACGTATGGTACACGTCAATGCGTATGCTACGCCGTACCTTCTACGCGCACCCGACGCAGAAGTATAAATTGGCCTGTATGGTACACGTCAATGCGTATGCTACGCCGTACCTTCTACGCGCACCCGACGCAGAAGTATAAATTGGCCTTCAGAAGGATAAATGGCTTCATATTATTCAGAGGCTTAATCTGAGCAAAAGTTTGCAGTTTGGTGCAGATACTGATATTTGGTCAAAAGTGAGATGAAATTCTGATGCTTATAATGTAAATCAGTTCTTTATAACAGTATAGCAGATATTGACATACGATGCATATAAATAAAATCAACATCTGCCAATAATATGTCTCAAGATGAAATTTAAAAAAACGTTTTATGGAGGAGATATCGTGGTTTATCAGACGTGTGTCTTTATAGGGTTAAAGTACAGATGTTTCATCATCACCATTATTACGGCTGCTTCTCAAGTGAGGTTTAACTGTTTTAGATACTTGAGCAACATCACAGCTTCATAGTTCATACAGGATTCTGAAGATCTGTGTGTGTAAATCTGGAACACAGGGACCTAGTGCTCCGGCACTTAGCCCGTCTGGGCCGTCGGGTCAACCGGGAGAAGAGCAAACTTTGCCCCATGCAGAGGATCTCTTTTCTCGGTACAGAAATCGACTCGGTCACCATGTGCGCACAGCTTACGAGCGAGCGTGCGCAGTCACTGCTGGCTTGCCAGAGACAGTTCAAGGGCAAGAGTGCGGCTCCCTGAAGTTATTTCAGAGGATCCTGGGGCATATGGCATCCGCAGTTACGCCGCTCGGACTGCTTCATATGAGACCGATTCAGCTCTGGCTTCGCGATCAAGTCCCAAGGTGGGCATGGCAACACGGCACGCTCCGAGTACCAGTTACTCCGACCTGCCGTCAGACCTTCACCCCGTGGTCGAACCTCAGCTTTCTGAGGGCCGGAGTGCCCTTAGAACGAGTTTCCAGGCATGTTGTTGTCTCAACAGATGCCTCCACCACGGGCTGGGATTCCATGTGCAATGGACATGCTTCTCACGTGATCCTGAGACTCCGGCCTGGATATGTGCCCAAAGTTCCCACCACTCCACTGCCATGGCACTGCTTTGTCCAGTACGGGCCCTCCGTGCTTACGTTGACAGAACGCAGTGTTTCAGGACCTCAGACCAGCTCTTTGTCTGTTATGGTGGGAAGCTGAAGGGAAAGGCTCTCTCCAAGCAAAGTTGTCTCACTGGATAGTGGACACATTGCTTTGGCATACCAGCAGCAAGGTCGACCGTGCCCCCTTGGTGTGAAGGCCCACTCTACCCGGAGTGTGGCCTCCTCTTGGGCTCTAGCGCATGGCACCTCGCTAACAGACATCTCAGAGCTGCAGGCTGGACGACACCTAACACATCCTCTCACGTACTCGCTTTAACCAGCCAGTACTAGGACCCGCTCAGGTGTCTTCGCTTGCTCGCCATTCCACTCCACTGACTGGATATGTACGATTATTCTCCTCAGGTGAGCCTCCCCGAGAGGCCCTGAATTCCTCCAGCACTGTTGACGTCAACGCCAGAATTATGTCACTGGCAGCTTTTGCGCTTGGCTAGGTGCCGCCATGTGCATGGTTCCTCCTCTGGGCGACCCCCAAATTGTGTATTTCCACTGTAAGCCTCTCTGAGCATGTGTCTTTCCCTTGGCAAGCCACCTTGCCACCCCTGGGGTTGAAATATTCCACCTGCGGCTGGACACCCCAGTGATACTCCATATGCAGCCCCTCTGGTCATATGTGTATTCTGTAAGTTCTGTAATGTTTTCCCGTCAGAACACACCGACACACACCACTGTGTGTCTCTGTCAGGAATGCATTGCTTACTCTTAGAGTCATCTTTGAGCAATTGATGTCATGCATTTATTATTTCTGAATTGGCTTTTAATCATTTACTTGTGTAATTGGCATGATACATTTCTACCTGACAAATAAATGTTACATCTTGATTTATTCTGAAGTATTCTGAAATCATTATTTTAGTATATTATGAGGAGGCTGGTGCTACCGCAGCTCTGTGTCCAGGATAGGTCAAACTAAAGGCGCATTTATGAACGGAGCAGTAGGCGCGTCATTTGAAGACCTTTTGATTTCTGTCTATCACTGACTTGGCAAGTTGTACAGAAGTGGCTAAATAAACTACACTTTTCTGTATGAGTAAGCAGTAGGCAACCGACTTAAGAGGTATTAGCAAACCCTGCACCCTCTGACCAAGATCAGACTGGCGAGGCTGTGTCGTGAAATCCACGTAAACCCCGGGGCATGTGACTGTGTGCGGCATCGGGTCCCTTAATGAATGAACAATTGACAGTATGGGATACTAAGAATAATCAAAGATCTAAATTAAATTATAATCAATATTTATGATTATTTTCTAATAAGAAACACAATCTAAATTTGATTATCATCTGAAAATTGGAGCCAGATTAAGCTTAGAGCTAAAGTAATATTGAAACTAAATTCAATAAATTAAGTGAACTTCACTGGAGCGCTGAAAAGACATACACGCATTATCCCTTCGCCCACACCGTTGGATTTCCGTCGTTGGGCCAATGGGTGGTTGTCACGGTTGAGGAATTCATTGACTCTTCCTTGCGTGTGGTGTGTGTGCGTATGAGTGTGTGGGCGTGGTCGCTGATTATTCTCCGGGAGAATCAGCGACAGGTGTTCCTCATTCCAGATGGCTACTTATACTCACCGTGTGCGTCTTGTGTTTGTCAGATCGTTGTTTGTGGATGTTCCCCGTTCAGTTCCTGTTCTTCCTCGTGTCTCCAACCTGAGTTCCGTTTGGATTATCGTCAGGGCAGTTTGTCTTCACGTCGTGTCTTCACTGGGATTTCACCTCACTCATCTGACCGTGCTTCACCGAGTTGCCCACGCAAGCCTGCGTTACCGACGCACCCTGAGCTCTCCCTGAGGATCGTGAGAATTTCCTGCATTGACTGTATCTGTTCCCGTTTCTTCCTACACGTTCTGAGTCTGGTTGACTTGTGTCAAATAAGAACCAGTTTTACTTGCTATTGTCTCCTCGATCATTTGCCGTCACAGTGGTCCTTACACACCCCTACTCTTTTTTGAAGGACATCCTAGGATAGATGAGAGTTACAAATGATTTGCTCTTATCATCCGATAGTGGTTGTATCTCTCTATTAGTGTTACTGGATCTTAGTGCTGCATTTGATACCATCAACCACAACATTCTTTTAAATAAACTCGAAAATTATGTTGGCATTAGTGGAATTGCATTAGCATGGTTTAAATCATACTTATCTAACCATTATCAGTTTGTAGCAGTAAATGAAGAGATGTCTTATCGATCACAAGTTCAGTATGGCGTACCACAAGGCTCAGTACTAAGACTGCTGCTGTTCACTCTGTACATGCTACCCTTAGAAGATATCATTAGGAAGCATGGCATTAGTTTTCACTGTTATGCTGATGATACTCAGCTCTATATTTCTTCACGCCCCGACGAAACTTACCAATTCACAAAATTAACGGAATGCATAGCTGATTATAAAAAATTGGATGACTAGTAATTTCCTACTACTTAATTCTGAAAAAACAGAGTTTCTAATTATTGGTCAAAAAACCTCTGCACGTATTAACCCAGAATACTGTCTAACAATTGATGGCTGCATTGTCAAGTCTTCGTCGTCGGTTAGGAACCTGGGTGTGCTCTTTGATACCAACCTTTCATTCTTCCATCTTAAAAATATATCTAAATTATGACATATGCTTTCAATGAAAAATGCTGAACAGTTAGTTCATGCGTTCATGAAATCAAGGCTAGATTATTGTAATGCTATTATGGGTGGTACAAACTACAGCTGGTCCAAAACGCAGCAACTCGAGTTCTAACCAGAACCAGGAAGTATGACCATATTAGCCCGGTTCTGTCAAACTGCATTGGCTCCCTATTAAACATTGTATACATTTTTAAATATTGCTGATTACTTACAAAAGCACTAAATGGTTTAGTCCGCAGTACTTGAGTGAGCTCTTAACGCATTATAGTCCTTCACGTCTATTACGATCTCAAAATTCCGGCCAGTTGATAATACCTAGAATATCAAAATCGACTGCTGGCGGTAGATCCTTTTCCTATTTAGCACCAAAACTCTGGAACAGTCTTCCTAACATTGTCCGGGAAGCAGACACACTCTGTCAGTTCAAAGCTAGACTAAAAACTCTCTTTGGCCGGGCATTCATATAGAACATTACATTTCTATTATTCAAATCAGTTAAATAATTATTAGGCTGCATAGATTAGGTCAGCAGGAACCGGGGACACTTCCTATAACACCAGATGTACATCATAAGAAGAATGGCATCTTATGACTTCAGTAAACCTTGGAATAAACAGAAAGACTAACATTAGCGTTAATGTTAGTCTTTCTGTTTATTCCAAGGTTTACTGAAGTCAGCCGGATCCAGGCCGTATCCAGATCAGATGGTGGACCTGCACCTGGACCCATCCATGACGCATCCCTGAAGTGCCAGCCTCATCAGCCCTGTGAAGGCCTCATCCACACCACAGCCATCAGCACTGATCCTCAACAAACTCGTCTCCACACCGCCGTGATGATTCCAACTTCCAACCAGATGGAACTGGATAAATATTCTGAATGTTCTGATCCAATCTGACCTCTGACCTGTAATGCTGCCTGAATCATAATCATACACTGTTCGCTCGTCGGTCAGAGGAGAACTGAGAGACTGAGCCTGGTTTCTCCCAAGGTTTTTTTCTCCATTCTGTCACTGATGGGAGTTTTGTTTCCTTGCCACTGTTGACTTGGGTTTTGGCTTGCTTAGTTGGGGACACTTAATATTCAACAATACTCTTGATCTGCCTTATTTAAAGCTGCAGTCCGTACCTTTTTTTGTGTTAAAAATTATCCAAAATAATAATAATAAAAAAAACTAACCAGCCAGTGTTCAAAACTCTCTGCTTGCCTTAGTTCGATTCAAATCGGTTAGCTTTAATAATGATTTTAATTCCATGGTACTGGTGGATTTCCGCGGGAAATTCGAGCATGTCTTTGCGTCATTACGTCACATCTGTCCACATAAAGAAGGAGTGCCGGCTAGTAGGCTATGAGTGTGAGGATGTTGGAGGTGGAGACTTGTAACCTTTTCTCACAGCACTTGAAATAATTTAACTTATAGCGGATCCAGAATGTTTCAAACGACAATCACCAGTGACCACTGGAGATTCACCAGTTGTAAAACCCAAAAGACTTCAGACTTCGGAGTGGCTAGAGAAAAAAGAGACTCCAACCAGCCCATGAGAAAACAAGGACAAACATCAGCAGGGCTTTTGAAAGATGGCGTGAACTCCCTGTTTTAAAGGGGTTCAAAACGGACGCAGAGACGGCTTATTTTTGCTAGACAGGTAAGACATTTCAACAGTTTAATTACGTAACAGTAGCGCACTTTTAATTTACACAGTTACGGAGTTTCCTTTGTTGTGCCTTTCTCGTTTTGCTATTATGGTAAATATGAATTATTTTGTGCTAGCTATGAGAGGGAGCAATTCACCTCTACTCCCAGAAGATCAAACCCGCCTCCTTCATTGTCAAGTATTGGATCTGAATCAAATCGTTAAAGTGAAAATTTTCCTGACGTAAGATGTTTATATTATGTTACATTATAACACGTTTATGCATAACAGGGATTCCGTTCATACACTGTTTATTTCATAGCACTATTGTTATTTGTTTGTACAAAATAACTGCTCTTCTATGATTTGCACAATTTGATATGATGTGATAAGCGATCGTTAATCAGCACGATTTACTGCAATGCTTTTTTTCCCCTTAGTTGATCAGAACAAAAGTGGATGTTACTTACTTGTTCAGACGTCATTTTCCGTTGAAAATTCTAATATTGGTCATACTTCCAAAAAGTAAATTCTGTGATTCTGAATGTCAGTATCCACACCGCACGGTGATTGACAGCCGCACATTCACCTCAAAACATTGGATTCATCCGCCCTGTTTCATGCCGTTGTACAACCCACGTAAGTTGATAATTCCGCAAATAACTGCATTTGCAGATTTCGAACAGAGCTGGCGACAAAGAGGAAAAGCTACGGACTGCAGCTTTAAGATGGACGATGACGCTATTTTTTTTTACTTCATGTTTAATAAACTTTGCTGTATTATTTTCATGTTATCACTGTGAAGCTGCTTTGATACAATCTGTATTGTAAAAAGCGCTATATAAATAAAGGTGACTTGACTTGACTTACCAAAATTGCCAATAAGTTACTGTAAATTTTTCAGCAATTTTTTACATTAGAGGCATCAAACATTTGCTTCTCAACAGTTTAGGCTGGTTAAGACACAAACTCTCATTCATTTTTAGGCAATATGGAAGCTTGTTTCCACCACAGAATAAAAAAATAAAAAAGGGTAATTGCGACTTATTTCACATTAAAAAATTTAAATAATGAGCAAGTGCATCATAAAACTGTCTTCCAAACAAGTCTTCCAAACTATGTTTTAGCTTTACCCTAAATCACTATGGCTATAATAATAATTTATATTTTAGAGCCGTCAGGACAAATAAATGAAAGAAGGCAATAATATGCAACAATATTGTTAAAATGTGTTACGTTTTTTCAAGTTGACGCAATCTTTGTCGTCCCACTTTAGAAAAGGTTGTTTCGAAAGTGGGACAGTCACATATACTACTTTATTCAATTGAGGAATTATGGATTATGAAAGTTAAATGCCCTGCATGTATTTCCTTACATTTTTGGGCTTATAAAGAAGCAATATTATTAAGATCGGAAATCCAAAACTAGGACTACTGGAAGACAATGGGATCCGGGACCATGATGAGTGGCAAGAACTGCTTATCTCTGTTATGAAGTGTTTTTACCATTACAATTTTCTTAACACATGCTTTTAAAAGTTTCATGTTCTTGACATGATTCAGATTTTGTTTAATAACCGTTTTAAGACATTCCATGTTCCGAACTTCAAATAAATATATTTAAAATCTTTTATGGAATGATTCTTTATTAACTCTTAATATGCTTAACTGTAAGTGCCTCGTCCGTACCTTCAGCCTCATATCCCGGGTGTGTCTCTCCAGCTCTTTCCTCAGCTCTTCATTGGACAGCTTGTCCACGTCCAGCACCGAATGCTTCCACTCGATCTGCTCCACGCTGTGGGGGTCATGTGACACGTAATGCCCAATCTTGACCTTGCACAGTGTGTGCCAGTATCCCCGATAGGCCGCCTGGAACTCCTGCAGGAGGTCGCTGAGCGTCCTGAACTCTAGCGGTTTGTACATCAGGTCCTGGCGCCGGCTGATGCCCAGAGCCCCGAAGCGGCCCCCGCTGTGGACGCCCAGCACTATGTGACGGAAATGACTCCCTGAGAACTGTGTTTTAAAGCTGAGAGGAAACCGCTCGACGTTCGGCATGCTGTTGGTGAGGTAACTGACAGGCCAGCCGCGTTAAGTGTTATATTCAACAGACAGGAAAACATTCATGAAATGAAATCTGTTTTCTAAATGCATGATTCATCTGTGCATACACTACTGGTCAAAAGTTTGGAATAATTAAGATTTTTTTAATGTTGTTGAAATAAGCTTCTTCTACTAACCAAGGCTGCATTTATTTGATCAAAAATACAGTAAAAATAGTAAAATATTATTACAATTTAAAGCTGTTTTCTGTGTGAATATATAGTCCAATGTAACTTATTCCTGTGATCAAAGCTGAATTTTCAGCATCATTACTCCACCCTCTTGTTGCCTACATCCATCTTTCTGTCATTAAAGTGTTTAGAACATTACTGGAAGAATAAACTAGATTCTGAATTTATTTTGAGCATCCAGCAGCATAAAATATTCATAGACCCATCTCAAATCCTCCATTTATGCTAGAAATATACCCCCGGTTTCACTAGACCAAAATGCTTGTTTGAGCTGTTTTAACTGAAAGCAACTTGCACTGACATATTTTAAAATAGCACTATTATCTCAAGATGCACACCAGTACTGTTTTTAAGGCACATTTATAAAATCTACTTAAATGTCCTAATTGAACTAAGCCTAATCCTGGCTTAATCTAAGCCCTGTCTGTGAAACCAGGCCTTAGAGTTTAAATAGGATTCAGGCCATAGTAAAAAGGCCGTGCTTGTCAGAGTTATAAGTTGCTTTTATCATCTGACGTTGGTTGCATCTCTCTTCTAGTACTAATAGATTTTAGTGTCTCCTTTAACACAAAAAATCATGTCATTCCCTTGGGAAAATTATATAAGATTTGTGGACAAGCATTAAGATGGTTTAGATCCTATTTGTCTGGTTGCCACCACTTTGTTTGTGTGAAAGAGTGAAGAATGAAGTATGGACTATGGAGTGCCACAAGGCTCTGTATTAGGTCCTCTGTCGGTTTCAGTGTACATGCTTCTATGTTAATAAAGTTAATATATTCAATCCAGGTTTCAGTGAATTCCAAAGGGAAGGATACATTCCGAGGATAACGGCTTCCAAACATTTGATTGGTAGAGATTCTCTTGTCATTTCCTTGGCAATGTCCATTAATCTGAGAAACAAATTGTATAATGAGTCTAAATAAGTCTGAATGCAAGTAAACAACTATAGTAAAAGCATCTGATGATTGCATTATTCTGCTCACAATCAAATTCATTCAGAAAATCATTAGTATTAAATAATGAATATTGTGCAGGTACAGAAATATAGTCTAACTGGCTCATTTACAATTAGCTGTAATGGACTGCTTCTCTCATTGTCATAGTGAAATAAGATTTTCTTTATCTGATGTCATTATTAAAGCCATATTGTCCTCTGCTACTTCCTGTCTTCTGCTCAGAGCTTTTTCAACAAAACATAATTACATAATTATTTTTGACTAATTATGCCCTGATACGGATATTACATTTGTTTTGACTTAGACATATTTCTCTATACTACGTTCAACACTGTCAAAACAATCTACAGTAATTGAAGCCGCCACCACATTGATTATTTTAGGTCAAAATTGTTTTAATCTACTGATTATATAATGTATTGTGTCAATTAGAGTATTCTAGAAATTGACATGTTCTTCCAGTTTATTAAAAAAGCTAATTTGTTTAAAGTCGGCATGAAATCAAATTTGACAAATCTTCTTTTTATATGTAATATTGTAGTGTTTATTATAAATGATTTATCTGTGCACTTCATTATTTTGGGGAAATTCATCTACCCTTATAATCTTTAATCAAATACATTACCCTTCCCTCCCCCCTCGAAACGACCTCTCTTCTCTTTCGGTCACGTGCCATGGCGAAAGGGTGCGGCCAGAGCCGATGAGGGTGCGGCTATCGGTGTCTGTCTCGTTTTGAGTCAAGTCAAGTTATCAGTCAAGTTCACCCTCGAGAGCATCTCGAAGTGTCCGAATGGTAGGCTATCTATCTTATCTAAATCTAGTTATTTACTTATCGGACACGTCGAGATGCTCTCGATGGTGAACTTGACTGATAACTTGACTTGACTCATCTTGGTTCGCGGGAGGCTCATATAAATATGGGCTGATTCCTGCCTGAAAATTTAGCTGCTCGTCCTCGTTCTCGTCGCCGGGCTCCTCAATAAAAAATCCTTCATGGGAGGGTAACGGTGGGGAGTCCGGTGGAGAGAAATCCTCCACAACTGAATGTAAACTGGCATTCAAATCTGCCTCCATTTTGTTTGCAAAGCCCAACCTCCAACGATCCAATCAATTCCCGAAGGACGAAATCAAGCCCCGCCCTACATTTTTTTTTCTAATTTCAGAAGCCGTTTCACTCGGATATACGTCACAACAAGGAAAAAATTACAATCTCAACTTCCGTTTCATGCCGACTTTAAGGAACTAAATATAATTAAACACAAACGTTTATGTGTGGCATCTCAAACATTGATCATTAATAATATCTAATGTTTCTGGAAATATGTTTGTGTATGTTTATGGTTAATTCATTCAGACAATTACATTTATTTATTTCTTTTGGAATATTATTCCATTTTATTCTACTTAAACTTAAATTACAATGTTGCATCCTTTTTGCTACTGAAATTCAGATTCATGTATTGAATTGAAAAGTAACAGTTTTTTCAGTAAATGTCTGAATCGCACGACTCTGCTTTTAATTCAAGGATGATGTTCTAAAAGAAGGAGCAGATGTGTGGACTGGACTTACGCTGTGAGCGGCCGGCTCTTCTTGATCTCAAAGAACTGTGTCCCAGTGTGATTGTATCTGACAGACGATGTTAAGCATAGAACACAAACAATGAGCTATATAAAGTTTACACACAATAACCCATATTAAGAGTCAAAAACAATATATCATCAATGTGAATCCACTGCTACACTAAAATTATCTGCACTATACAGTGTGCAAAGTGCAAAGATGAAGACACAAACTAACTTAAAATATCAGAGAGACACGGAACAGGAGCAGAACTGAAAACTGAGCATATCAACAAAACAGCCATCACTGGACAAGACCAAGGGCCTGTACCATGAAGCCGGTTTAGGTGGCTAGCCAGCTATGTTTCAGTTTAGTTTCCGCCAACCCTGGGTTTTAGGTACTATGAAAGTAGCTTGGCTTGAATCGGTGTTCGTTTCCATGGTATCTTACGCTGCACGGCTAACCTGCTCCGGGGCAGGTTATGTTCTGGATTCAAGATCTCAGACTGAAGTTTGACCAATCAGCTGAGAGCAAAGAAACATATAGGTGACGTAACTTACTCCCAGTGTCTGTCTTTTCTTCCAAATCCTGTGACATCTCAGCGCAAATTGTTTGACGAGCACTTCGTAGAGAAAGAGTTTTTAGCCAGACAAAATCCCATTGCCTTTCCTGATAGTTACTTGTATGAAAGATACAGATTTTCCGCGGAAGGAATGTCTTATCTTTGCGAACTTCTTGAGCCGCACATAAAGAATTTAACACGTCGAATTCATGCACTTACTGTACCGCAAATATTGCGTTGCGCTTGTTTGTTCGCAGTTTGAACGTTCTTGTTTCCATTTGTTTAATTTCAAGATCTGAGGTGAATTATGTAGCCTATTGTTGCTTTTACAGCTATAACAGGGAGCACTAAATGACATTCAAAGTCAGATTACACGCATTTAGCATTAAATAAAGCACATAAACAGTACCCGAGATTATCACTGCCACACTTTGGGTGCTTCTCATTTCTTATTTGTGCATCCTCGTTTCCTTTCCTCGCTTCCTTTCCTCGCGTCTCAGCTCCGCCCCCTGTAGGATGCGAGGGAAGGCTGCAAGGAAAAGACGCGAGGACGGAGGAATCGAATGTAACTTTTTTTTAAAACATTGGAATACTTGATCTCTCAAGCGTCACTTCATCGCGTCATCAGCAGCGCTTAAAGGATCTAGGATCAAAGCCTGAGTTGACAGAGAAAGTTGATGAGCTGCATCATGGTACCAATAAAGCATGATTGCATCGGTTTGGTTTTGTCAACTCAAAACTAATCCTGTAACCCCGAGTTTGTTCAGCTACCTTCATGGTACAGGCCCCAAGAACACAGTAAACACTGGGGTATATGTGTATACACACACACACACACAAGATAACAAGGGACAGGTGAGGGTAATTAATCACTATAGCAGCAAACAAGGGTAACTATGGAGATGAACATGCCAGCTAAGGAAACAATGCAAACACAGGAGTAAAACACAGAAGCAATGGGAACAGAAAATACATATCACAATAGAATTAAACAGAAAACAGGGGTAACAAGACAGGGATGTAACCACCCAGGCCTTCTGAAGTCAGCTGGGAAAGAGGAATACACCCAAAGTCATAATTCGCTGATAATCTTCCCTCCATCACCCTCTCTAATCTCATTCGTTCCTCTTGTATTAAGTGGCTTTGGATAAAAGTGTCTGCTGCAATGCATGAATGTAAATGTGAATTGGTATATTGAAGCTTGCCATGTCAGGATTGATCACATGAGAGATGAGAACCAATGGTGTTCAGGCATCATTAGCTTCTCTATCCAAATGTAACTTATGCACAACATTTTTATATCACATAAAACATTTATGAATAAAGCAGCGTTTCCATCACGGGTTCAAGAGAACAAAATCGTCACTTCCTGGGAAATAGGGTAAATGTCGAGCGACCTAGTTCACGTTGTTATTGGTGTTTTCTTCTATTAAATATCTAAACATTAGTGTGGAAAAATGAAAAAAAGCTTTTAGATATCAATCTGCAAATGCAAGGGCCATCAGTTTCAGAAACACCAAACCAACATTAGAGATGCTGCGATGCCATTGGTCCGCTGGTTACTCCAGTTATCCAATCACAGCTGACGCTGAGGCAAAGTCACAGGAGTTTATTGTTGAGCATCGAGGGATTTATTCAGCAAATTAATGGAAACTTTCTATGTGCATTTTTAGAAGTTATGCGCATCTTAGCATTTCCATTCAGTATTTTTATGCATTATCCTAAAGAATAGGTGGATGGAAACATCATATCTGATCTGACAAGAGTTTGATCTGAACACATTACACAAGGACAAATGATATTACACTTCAGTCTGTTTCTCACACTAAACTATCACATCACTTGGACTATTAAGCACTGTTATAATTTTATACTTTTTTGCTCTATGATTTTTGGAGTTTGGTAGGAAATTTTGGGAGGAATCATTTCTATGTATGAATTTAGCCACAACCTCTGACCTTATCGTGCATGTTGGTCAGGAACAAGCGGCAACCTCCCTGTCTCTCTCTTGAAACCAACACGGAAGTGAATTAAACGGCAATTCATCACTGGCCACTAGAGGCCGGCTGCAGAAGCGAGTCAAATCTGTATCTCCCCCATGTTAAAATGCCCAACTTTACAGCAGAAAAAAAACGTTTACAGCCTGGAGCAAAAAGTGGCTTTGGTCTATACAGCTAATGTTGCCCTTCATGACGACTGTGAGGGGGGTGAATTTTTTTATAACTCATCCGTTTAAATTATATTAAGCCTTAAATTTCTGCATAATTAAGGGTGTGTCCACTTGAGTGACAGGTGGATTCCCGCTGCAATGGTCATTAGTCATCATTAGCCGTTTGTCTGCTGTTTGTTAGCCGTAACGTTACCTCAGCTAATTGTCTGACTGTAAAAATAAATAAATTCGGGAGTGACGCACTACCAAGATGGCGACGGTCGGCCACGCCCACTTTAGGCTTCAAAAAAGGTCTTCAGAAACCTACGGGTGACGTCACGGACACTACGTCCATATTTTTTTACAGTCTATGGTCACAATGCCCCCGTTTCAATTTGCACTGTCTGTGCATAAAACTTTTACACTATTACAATCATCTTAATGGCCTGAAAAGGTTTAAAAAGACTTTTGGGTCCAGCAATCTGAAGCAGATTACCATAAACAATTAAAACAATTGAAATTCAACACCACTGTTACTCTACCTTTGAGTCGCCATCCAACAAAAAACACTCCAAGAACAAGACATATATAATTTCAATAGGTCACAAATAGCCTAACATTATTAAAGTTAGAGCTTATTTAGAGAAATCAGCCGGATGGCTTAGTGCAGGCGCTAATGGATCCAAGGATGTATCTCGTAAATTACCCCACTAATAATGCCCAGAATGGTACCAAAGTTCTACAGTAGTACAAATAGGTTCTGTACTCATAAAACGAGGCTTTGGAAAGTTTGTAAGTACATCAGGAGTTTATTTAAATAACACTTGCCTGATGGCTCATGCTACCGCTAACCCGGACGTCGACGTCACTTCCGTGATTTGGGAAAAGCACGTGAATTATTTTGGCAAAAACGACATGTAACCAAATTCAAGGTTATTTTGGCTAGAGAGTTTCTCATAGCCGGACTATATCGGGTCTACAGTTACCCCGAGGTTTACACTGATGTTAACATAACACTTCTTATGCGACAGTAAAACACTGATGTTCAGTCAGAAGCTGTAGGGATGTTTTCTTGTCAATAAAAGAGTGTAAAAAATGTATGTAAGTTTTATCATTTTAAACATATTTTAAAGATAATTTAAGTTTATTTGACACACTTAAGCATTATCGTATCACATATCGAATATCGCGTTTTTCTTCATGTCGTGCAGCCCTACTTTTCCCCCATAAATCTGAACTGTGAGACGATTACCTCTTTTAATGGTGGAAACAAGCTTCCCGAACCCTACGGTGTGTTATGCGGATCAGCGGAGCAGTGCTGGGATGAGGTGTTCTGGTGTCAGTGAGAGCTCTACCTTGGGCAGGTCGCTGGTTCCCCGGATCCTCCTGCCCAGCGCTCCTCCATCCGGGTGAATGCGGGTCACGTGATGCCACATCTGCTCCCAGGTCTCCGGGTTCACGGGCAGACCCCCCCTGTTAATGATGAAGGGGATCCCACCGTCCCTCTGGTCTTCTCCGTCATCCTCCTGTTCCTCGTCCCGCTCCTCCACTCCCTCCAGACTGAAGGAGGAGCGCAGCATCTTCAGCCCGTCAGAAGCGCTCGGCTGGCCCAGACAAGCCCTGACCCCGGCCAGGCCCGCGACCCTTCTCCTGGGGGATGAGCCGGGACCCAGCGCCCCGCAGCACGACACAGGCATGGGCGGACCACCGCTCGGCTCCGTAACACTAGTTTAGAGACCCCGCTGACTGAATATAGGCTAAGAGCGGCTCATTAAAGTTCCCATTACGCTATGAAAACCTGAATGTTTTTAAAAAATTGGTTTTATGAACTTTCTTTATTACAACTTTGCAAACATTATGGGAATGCTACGTTTGAATGTTCTCTTAACGTTCTGAAACTAGTAGTGACATTTAAAAAACGTGTTTTTTTTTATAATAAAAAAAAAGGCTCTATGAATGATATAAATAATGTTTCTGTGCTAATGTTTTGAGGACATTATTAAAGAGCCGATAGCTGAGCGTTCTGGTACTGTTCCTCAGTGTAAGAGAAGGTTCTGAGAAGCGTCTCAGCTGTGGGTCCAGCTGGGGTGTCCGAACCAACACTGACCCCCAGCCAAAACTCGGTCAACATAGATCAACCAGCATAGCCTACTACTCACATTAATATACACATCTGAAGTCAGTCCTGAAATCCCATTATACGGACTATATGCTGATCATCAACACTGATGCTGTGCAGAAACCATCGTGTTAGACGAGAAATACACAGCATTGCATCTTACAGTCAGGGTTTACATGTAACACGGAGAACAAGGTCACGTGGGTGCGTTAAATCCCGGCATATGTGACGGGAATCAGAAACATCACTAGACAACAGACTCTCCTCTGACGTCACTACACCGATGTCCGTCCCTGTCGCGCGCTTAAACACAGCACGATGCGGTACAGCCGGTGTCCGTGATCAGCGTCTTCATTCGGTTTCGGTTTTCTGTCCGAGACATCGCCCTGTTCGGTCCAGATCCCGTTACACGCCCGAGATTGCGATGACCGATTCGCTCTTTGTTTTAAACCGATTCAATTGAATGATTTGGGTGAACCGATTCGCGAAACGTTTGTAGGTCACTTTGTTTAGGTGAGATTAAAACATTATTATTAATTTTGGAAATAATACCGTTAATAATTAGCATTGTGTTTTATTGGTTAAGAGTTTTTAATGATGTTCATAATAATAATGTTATTGAACAACAACACTGGTTTCAATGAACTGTGAACCAATTCATTGAAACGAACCGTCCGAACGAACCGATTGGCTAAAATGATCCGGATCTTCCAGCGCTGAAGACGTGATCGACTCTCCCAAATCCCTGTTTGATGCGCATGCGCACCACGATGAGACATCTGGTATGGAGTGAATTCTATACCACACAGCCTGTACATACGAAACAAAGTTTTGCAAAAGAAAAATAACCGGTCCCCTAACCAAGCCTTTTTTTTCTTTTCTTTTTTCAAACAAAAATAAAGAATTGCAAAATTAAAAATAGTATCGAGAGAGAAAAAGAGTTTTTGCATGCAAACAAAAATAAAGAATAGCAAAATATAAATAAAATAGAGAAAATATAAAGATATAATCATCGTGTTAGACGAGAAATACACAGCATTGCATCTTACAGTCAGGGTTTACATGTAACACGGAGAACACAGGTCACGTGGGTGCGTTAAATCCCGGCATATGTGACGGGAATCAGAAACATCACTAGACAACAGACTCTCCTCTGACGTCACTACACCGATGTCCGTCCCTGTCGCGCGCTTAAACACAGCACGATGCGGTACAGCCGGTGTCCGTGATCAGCGTCTTCATTCGGTTTCGGTTTTCTGTCCGAGACATCGCCCTGTTCGGTCCAGATCCCGTTACACGCCCGAGATTGCGATGACCGATTCGCTCTTTGTTTTAAACCGATTCAATTGAATGATTTGGGTGAACCGATTCGCGAAACGTTTGTAGGTCACTTTGTTTAGGTGAGATTAAAACATTATTATTAATTTTGGAAATAATACCGTTAATAATTAGCATTGTGTTTTATTGGTTAAGAGTTTTTAATGATGTTCATAATAATAATGTTATTGAACAACAACACTGGTTTCAATGAACTGTGAACCAATTCATTGAAACGAACCGTCCGAACGAACCGATTGGCTAAAATGATCCGGATCTTCCAGCGCTGAAGACGTGATCGACTCTCCCAAATCCCTGTTTGATGCGCATGCGCACCACGATGAGACATCTGGTATGGAGTGAATTCTATACCACACAGCCTGTACATACGAAACAAAGTTTTGCAAAAGAAAAATAAGTATTGAGCAAAGAAATGTTTTTTTTTCTTTTCTTTTTTCAAACAAAAATAAAGAATTGCAAAATTAAAAATAGTATCGAGAGAGAAAAAGAGTTTTTGCATGCAAACAAAAATAAAGAATAGCAAAATATAAATAAAATAGAGAAAATATAAAGATATAATGAATTGCTTTCAGTCGAGTGTGAGCTTGCAATATCATTTTCCCTTTCCCTGAACAAGATGATGATCAGTACACTGGACGTTAGACATCAGACACTCAGAGCCGGTGTGTGATCCTGTCCCATTCCTCAATGCCTCTCCAAGACAAGTCAGTTTATCTGTATAATACACGTCGCTTCAAAGCAGCTTTATAGATTGCATTTCTATATTGTGGTGTGTAATAATAATTACTGTGATAAAAAGTCCATCATATTATATTCTTGATAGTTGATAATATTTATTATGTGTTTATCTCGTGTTTTTGAATGTAATATTACCTCAATAATGGACACCAGAAATGTATGGCCAATTAAAACAGAGGAAGTGTGACAATGCAAAGAGTTTCATATGAATTAATATTTATTCAAACTTGAAAAACATGAATAATCATATCAATAATCAAAAAATAGGGAAAACATTTATCCAAAACATCTAAATTAGATTCAAAGCAAAAAACAAAAAAACAAAAAAACTAAAAAAAATTATTAAAACAAAATGAATCAACTAAATCCATAAAATGATCCCACACTGTAAAATCCAACAGTGATTCTAACTAAACTTTTTAGTTAACTTTACTTAATGTCTTAAATCTAGTAATCTGCACTATTCACATACTATTCTTTGTTTACTCAGAAAATCTTAATGGACTTTTCACTCATTTCCTCCACTTCTGCAGTTATCTTCCTCTGTTTGCATTCACTCATTTCCCAAAGTCATCTTGAATGTTGAAATTTTAATACAACTGAAAAATTTGAGAGAACATCACATTATCTGACTTCATAAATTTATGTTGATTTTCCTAAAATGTTTTACACACCATTATGGCGATTAGTGTTCTCTTTGGTCGGGCACTTGGAACTTCATTTATACTACTGTAATTCTCTTCCCATTGATGCAGCGATTGCTACAAGAAATCAGTTATTCGGTTTCAAAGGAAGAGAAGTAATATATATCTATCTATATATATATATATATATCTAGAGAGAGAGAGAGAGAGAGAGAGAGAGAGAGAGAGAGAGAGAAGGGTACGAGAGCGCACATGTT
>FLSR01004878.1:10845858-10867943 GCA_900092035.1 Leuciscus waleckii
GTCTATCTGTCTGTCTGTCTGTCTGTCTATCTGTCTGTCCGTCTATCTGTCTGTCTGTCTGTCTGTCCATTTCTCTCTCTCTCTCTCTCTCTCAGCCTCCTCACACTGACCCCGCCACAGTAAAGCAGAGCACAGTGTCATTAGGAGAATTGGTTCTCATGGCGAGAGAGCGAATCTGTGCCATCTGACGCTCAGGGATTTATGGGTTTAGTCAAAATTGCTTTTCCCAGCGTGGAGATTAATGTGTGTGTGATGTTGCGAGGCGATGTCCGCAGGCGAAGCGCTGAGGGGAATGTGAGCGCTGAAGATGTGCAGCATGCAGCTGGAGACGGTGCTCGTGTTCATGTGTGTGTGTGTGCTGGGAGCCGCCGGGAGATCGACCCACCGGAGACCACACAGACCAGACCTCTACAAGCAGAGCAGGTAATCGTGCAGAGACTCAAGAGGCTCGAGCTTTCTCCCATCATCAGGCAGAACACGGAGCATGAGGATGTGCTATTGTCGTCTCAAATGCAGATCTTTCGACTGCTTTCCAAAACGCTTTATACTTTCTCCCATCATCAGGCATAACATAGAAAATTATGATATATTGTCGTTTTAAATGCAGATGTTTCTCATGAAGTGCTGATGTTTATACTTTTATCTTTCTGCATGTGAAATGTTCTGCCAGTGCAAGGCGGGATTTCATATCGGTGTCTGAAGCTCGGGTTTCACCCTCTGGTTAAAGGCATCATGCCTTAAGATGAGTAATCAGACAGCATATGGTGATCTCCTGGCAGTTTCTCATCAGTGATCATCATCTAGTTCAGTGGCTGTAAGCGTTTTAACTCGGCTGGATGGAAAAGCCTCGAGCATCATCCTCATCTCGGTCAAACGTGTCTCGCTTTACACACACAGGTTCCAGAAACAGGGCTTTCCACCGCGATGCAGAAGAAGAGTTTAGCTCCCCAAAGATCCTCTCAGTGATCAGCTCTTAAAACAACTCAATGCAAAGGACATTTTAATATTCTAAAGAACCTTTTGTGCAGAGGAACATGTTCAGTGCTGTGCCATATAGAACTCTAGGGTTCTTGACTCAGTTTATGCCAAAATGGTTCTATATAAGGAGAAATATCTTACATGTTTGAATACTAGTAATGTTTAACAGATAATTTAAATTTTTTCTAGTGATAATGTATGTTTACAAGCTGCTTAAAATGTATTTAAAATAAAAAATGTATTAAAAACAAAATTAGTTAATTAAAACTAAATCCATAAAATGATCCCATATGGGAAAAGGTTAGGTTCTAAAAGATTCTACATGAGGTTCTACATGAGGTTCTGTGTATGAAGCAACTGACAGAACCATTTCTTCTAAAAGTTTCTGTTCTTTATGTACTGCAACAAAAGTATTATTTTCAAATATCTAAACATTCTTTAATCAAGATATATTTACTGGAGAAGCAAAATGACAGATATTACTGTTTACTAAAAAATGCATCAAAATGAAGTGAGTTTGTGCTTAAATCAAGAACAAAGATCTGCCAGTGGGGTCAGAATTATATATATATTTTTTTTAAATAATAATTTGTGTGAGAATGCAGGCTCAGAGTCAGTAGGTTCTCGATCAGTGAGCAGTGTTTATCTCTGCACACTGGCAGAGATCATCAGGAGGGAATCCAAAACAGCCAATCCGAAGGCCAGTGACAAATAACAGTTCGTAGTTCACAGGCAGTTGTCGGTGACAGGATAATCCGCAAATGTAGTCCAAAGCATAACAATAGTCCAAGGCAGGCAAACAGGTCAGAGGCAGGCAAGCAGTCTAAACATCAACAGGCTCAGAATTGTAGCAACAGAAAAACAATACTTCACAACAAATGAGAGAACACAGGGTGTATAAATAGTCCAAAGGCAATGACAGCAGGAGCTCATTATGAGCCTGTACCGAGGATTCTGGGAAACGAAGTCCAAGAACCCAGCTGTTCAGTATTCAGGGAATAGGGATCTATTGACAGTGCGAGTGGAGACAGTGGAGACATTATTTATACAGGGCTTTTCTGGTTTCTCGAAGCTCTTCACATATGGAAGAGGAGAATCTCCTCAACCTCCACCGATGTGCAGCTCCACTGGATGATGCGACGGCAGAACACACACACACACACACACACACCAGCTGATGGTGGAGAGAGAGAGTGATGATCAGTGTATATGGGGATGATTAGGATGATGATAGATAAGAGACACTGGGCAAGTTTGTCCAGGACACCGGGGTTCCACCCCTACTCTTTTCCGAAGGACATCCTGGGATTTTAATGACCACAGAGAGTCAGGACGTTGTTTAATGTCTCATCTGAAGGACGGTGTTTGTTACAGTATAGTGTCCCTGTCACTATACTGGGGCATTAGGCCCACACAGAACACAGGGTGAACAGCGCCCCCTACTGGCCTCACCAACAGAAATCAGTCCAAAGGGGAAACCGGTGTGAGAAGATCAGGAGCGTGAACAGTGATTGAGAATGAGCTCAGCTGTGCGAGAGCGCACGTGAAGGAGAGGGAAAAGAGAAATAAGCAGAGGAATCAAACTAGATTCCTGACAGGTGTTCAGTTTTTCCATAAATTGATGTACAGCGCTCCCTCCCCCGAGATAAACAATTCACAAACCTTCCTCCTGATCAAAGGGATCCAAAGATCCCAGTCCACCCGTCCCGACACCAGACTACCCATAACGCTAGACATTCTCACCAAATGTATTCACGCCCACACCGGTCCATTCTGGCATATCTGAAATGGAGGAGCTCTCAGGCTAAATCTCCTCTGGAACCCCTGATCATAGACGAATCCAATAAACCCGTGACACGCTTTTGGTTCCAGAAACACCTCAAATCCGTTCTCCAACAGTCAGGCATTCAAGCAAAGAATTTCTCAAGTCGCTCTTTCCGTATCGGGGCAGCAACTTCAGCAGCCCAAAAAGGCTTCTCCCAACAGCAGATCCAAGCTCTTGGGAGATGGTCCTCAGATGCTTTCCAAAGCTATATCAGGACCAACCGGTTCCAAATTAAAAAAGCCGACCAAACCCTCATTGATTAAATCTCTCTCTCTCTTTCCGTCCAGCGAGCTTTTGGTCTCACAGCGGACACAGTGAGAACTCTCCACTGAGCAAATTTGGCCAGGATGCCTGAGTTACACCCCTACTCGTTTCAAAAGACTTCCTGTTTTTTTTTTTTTGTGACCACAGTGAGTCAGGACCTCGGTTTAACATCTCATCCGAACGACGGTGCTCTTTGATAGTATAGTGTCCCCATCTATACACAGCACAGGGTAAGCAGCGCCCCCTACTGGCCTCACTAACACCTCTTCCAGCAGCAACCTAGTTTTCATAGGAGTCTCCCATCCAGGTACTAAACAGGTTCAGCAGTCTTGGGCTTCAGTGGGAAACCAGTCTTGGGCTTCAGGGTGATATGGCTGCTCACTCCACTGGCAGATATTGATCATGTTTTAAGCGTTAAAACCTCAGGAGGGGCGTGATGTCCCTGCAGCGTTTGAAGCAGGAACAGCTGATGGCAGATGATCAGTGTTGTGTCGTGCAGTGGAGGAGATGCTGGTTTGTTCTGGGGAACAGAGAGGATTATTAACCAGCTGCTGGTGAGCGAGCGCTGCCCCCCTCTCTCTCTCTCTCTCTCTCTCTCTCTCTCTCTCTCTCTCTCTCTCTCTCTCAAACAGTGACATTCGTTACACATCACGGTCTGCTTCTGCTGCTCTGTTCTTCATCTGTTGTTTGCACATGACGACGAGGATGATGCGCTTGATTTGAGCTGAAAACAAAGATGCTTCAGAAATAGCTCAGATGCATGTGATGCATATGAGGAAATTATGCAGTACAACACAAGCTGGATTTGATTGAAAAAGCTCAAATGGCTGCAATCACAAATGTACAATAATGAAATGCAACACAAACATCCCTGTGCTCATTTGTTAAATACAATGGTGGACAGAGTACAGCAACCTAATAAAATAAAACTCTGGTAAAAGCCTTAAGTACTCCTTTTAAATTTTACTTGAGTAAAAGAAGGTTCTTCAATTTTTTTAAACGTTTTTTTTATTTTTTATGTAGGCCTACTTAAGTATTAAAAGTAAAAAGTACTGATTGATGAATGTTTATTTATTTTGTAATTTTATATACTGCATCGCACTGCTCAATATACATGTACTGTATGTAATGCACTAGACACACAGATAGAGCTTAAATAGGTTACAGCTCAGTCTGACATCATTATGAATTATTTCCAAGTAAGCAATATCTGCAAGTAAGAAAACTTTTATTTTATAACCAAAACTCATAAACTCCTCAACCTACAGACAAACACTGATAACTACTACTGATAATTAAAGTATGCAAACTGAAAATAACAAAATACACTACATATTATATAGAAATGAGGAAAAACATTGAAAACAAAGATGCTTCAGAAATAGCTCAGATGCATGTGATGCATATGAGGAAATTATGCAGTACAACACAAGCTGGAATTGATTGAAAAAGCTCAAATGGCTGCAATCACAAATGTACAATAATGAAATGCAACACAAACATCCCTGTGCTCATTTGTTAAATACAATGGTGGACAGAGTACAGCAACCTAATAAAATAAAACTCTGGTAAAAGCCTTAAGTACTCCTTTTAAATTTTACTTGAGTAAAAGAAGGTTCTTCAATTTTTTTAAACGTTTTTTTTTTTTTAATGTAGGCCTACTTAAGTATTAAAAGTAAAAAGTACTGATTGATGAATGTTTATTTATTTTGTAATTTTATATACTGCATCGCACTGCTCAATATACATGTACTGTATGTAATGCACTAGACACACAGATAGAGCTTAAATAGGTTACAGCTCAGTCTGACATCATTATGAATTATTTCCAAGTAAGCAATATCTGCAAGTAAGAAAACTTTTATTTTATAACCAAAACTCATAAACTCCTCAACCTACAGACAAACACTGATAACTACTACTGATAATTAAAGTATGCAAACTGAAAAGAACAAAATACACTACATATTATATAGAAATGAGGAAAAACATAATGTGTGTAAATGTGTGTTGACAAATATAAACATAGAATAAAATAACAGATGTCACATAGGGAAAAATGTGTTGCAAACATACTAGTTTTATTTGAAACTGCTACGGCAGCAGGGAAGATGCATGGGCATTAATTTGCTTTATTTTAATGTTATGTTTAGTTTTTACTAGGGGTGTAACGGTTCACAAAATTCACGGTTCGGTTCGATACGATACACTTGTGTCACGATTCGGTTCAGTTCGGTACGTTTTTGATACAGCAAGAAGAAAGAAATGCCAGAGAAATTTCCTTGATTACAATGCCAGAGAAATTTCCTTGAATTAATTTTTTTTATTATTGTTTTATTTAATTAAAACTAACATATAAAGTATGAATTTTTTTTTTTTTTAAAACCTAAATCATAAAGTATGGTTAAAAAAAAAAAAAATTGTATAGCTCAATTCTAGAGCTATAATTGACTCTTCTTAGGAGCATATAAAACAAAACAGCTCCTTGGATTTTTTTTATTTAATATTGTAGTAGTTATAAACAAAGGTTTATTTTAGTTCAGATTAACATTTGAGGGCAGCAATTATATTCATAATGTCAAAATAAAACCGACGTAATGTTACTTGAAGGCATTATAGGCTACTATTCCTGCCAAAATTCCATGGTTGCAATTAGTGTTACTACAGTAAATCCATGGTGAATGTTGCTGATCTGTGGACACTGGATAGTTCATTCATGGCACAATGTTTCTTCCAGGTTTCCACGTCAGCGCTGTTTGATCCGTTAATAACGGAGAAATGTGAATGTTTTTCACTAGATCTCGCAGTGATGTTATTACTTCTGTGGCAAATTCAAATGCTTTCTTTACTGGATCTCTTATTAGCGCTGTGTATTAACAGTGTTGCATGATCACGATCGGCTCGCGCTGCACTGATCCAAACTGATAAACGGTCCTTCAACCACACAATAACGAGCAGTTTCGTTCCGCTTGCATTACGTTTGCCAATTGATGTTGGGCAATCTTGTGGTCGCGCCGGCGTCTCTTACATTATGAGCGCGCTTGCCACGCACAACTAGACTTGTAGTCAAGACCGCCTAAACCGAGACCAAGACACTACCAAGACCAGAGGGTATCGAGACCAAGACAAGACCAAGACCAAGACCAAGACAGACCAAGTCAAGACCAAGACCAAGTCGAGACCAAGACCGAGACCAAGTCGAGACCGGAGGGGAAAAAAAACAGACTAGTGTTGAAGCTAAGCAACTTGTATGAATTCAAGAACAGCAGCATACTAGGGTTCAGCCGCAGTTTACATTCAATACATATTAGACGGTATTACGTCAACTACACAGGCAGAACAATACAGAGACAGACCATGTCATGTGTGTGACTGAGCTCACTGTAAATGTTTTTGCAGACTGGGTGAGATCAACTATGTGTAGCAATTGCATGACGGCTGTTACTGCACTATTAGAGGATTGAGACTCCCTTAACTTTTGTGTACTGTTGAGGACTGACATGACTGGTACTGATTGGTTCATCTGACAAAACATCAAACACCTCCAACACCATCTTGCTCCTCCAACAACTGTCTAAAGAATGAGAAATATGTAACCAATTGAAATTATACTTAATGTGTAGATGAAATCGTAACATCAAATTAAAGATACACAATTATAAACTTGGATTAGGCCTAATGTTTAGTCAACACAACGGAGATATGCAGATGATATTTAAAAGACCATTTATTTAGTCTAACACCATCTTAAATACAATACTGTAATCAAACAACACACACACACACACACACACACACACACACACACATCAAAGTCACAAATTCATCTAAGCAAATGCCTGCCTATCTCTGCCGATTTCGGAGTCTCCAAATTAATCCATTCTGCAACTTTTAAATACATAATTCAATTTTTAAAAACGAAATTATAGGCACTGGATGCCATTGGACTCTTCTTGGACTGGATGCCATTGGACTCTTCTTGGACTGATGCCATTGGACTCTTCTTGGACTGATGCCATTGGACTCTTCTTGGACTGTTGCCATTGGACTCTTCTTGGACTCATGCCATTGGACTCTTCTTGGACTCATGCCATTGGACTCTTCTTGGACTAATGCCATGGAACTCTTCTTGGACTGGATGCCATTGGACTCTTCTTGGACTGGATGCCATTGGATTCTTCTTGGACTAATGCCATTGGACTCTTCTTGGACTAATGCCATTGGACTCTTCTTGGACTGGACGCCATTGGATTCTTCTTGGACTAAATGCCATTGGACTCTTCTTGGACTGGACGCCATTGGATTCTTCTTGGACTGATGCCATTGGACTCTTCTTGGACTATTGCCATGGTTCAGACGTAGCCTCGGCCAGTTCTAGAGAGAGTTTGCCAGAATGGCGTCAGTCTACTCCTCGTAATCCAGTTCTGCCCAGGAGGGACCTTCTGTCAAAGCTGAGTCACAAAACATCACCCCTGTCCAGAGATGTGGAAATTGTGGGTCTGAGGGGGATCAGCTCCTGAATGCTGGTCTCTCTTTACTAATATACAGAAACTTACACCCTAAAGTGAAGATTCTTCACCAGTTAGAGCTGGAGTTCCTCCAGGATCGTTTCTCTGCGGGTCTATGTCCCTCCACGGCCACGCACCGTAAGGTGATGGGTGTTTGGGAAGACATTAGTTGGTAACTTGTTTCCTTCGTGGCACTCTGAGGATGAGGCCTGGGGTTCATGAGAGAGTCCTGGCCTGGGATTTGACCGTGGTTTTAGAGGGGTTGTCCCTGGTACCCTCAGTCAAGACAAGTCATGTCACCTTTATTTATTAAGTGCTTTTTACAACACAGATTGTTTCAAATCAGATTTACAGTGATAAAGGTCCTTCAGACATATAGACTCTTTCTCTGAGACATTTCTCTCTTTGAAGATGGCGATCTTGTTGGCTATCACTTCTCTTAAGAGGGTAGGAAATTTTCAGGCCCTGTCAGTTGCCTCCTCCTGCTTAGAGTTTGAGCTTTGAAGGTTGTTCTTCACCCTACACTGGGATACATGCCTAATGTACCATCGAACACTGCACGTTCTACAATTCTGCAGGCCTTCCATCCTCCTGCCTTTGTATCAGTGGACCAAGAGAGGCTGAACTTACTTGACATGTGAGAGCTCTTGAGATTTATGTTCAGGGAACCTTCCGATGGTGGAAGTCTGACACTGTCGGTCCACTACAGCAGCAGTGCTGCTGTCAACGCTATAACACCTCCGCTTTGGGGTGTGTCTGTTGCGAGTGTGTTTAATCCATGTTTTTTTTAACACATGGACAATATAATCATTAGAGATGCACGCGATTACATTTAGAAATAGACAAGCTTTGTTTCCAAATGCACCAAGCAAAGATATCCTTTTAATTTTATAAACTTGTATAAACCCAGCCAACATAATCACAATGAAAAGATCCAAAATAAAATATTTAACATAACAATGCAAAGCCTCTAATTCGTAAACAAAACGAATTTGCACTCAATTCAGCATAAACTCCGGCACAATCTGCAACCGGACACGCACTAAGCAGACCATTCGTAAATGGATTTTGAAGTGGTTTCGGTTGCTTATGATGCACACAACCTGCCCTCGCCTCTGTGGGTAAGAGCCCATTCTACCAGGAGTGTGGCCACTTCGAAACCTTTATTATAGGGGGTCTCCCTCCAAGAAGTCTGTGATGCTGCGGGCTGGTCTTTCCCGCACACATTTATACAGTTTTACAGTCTGGACCTGCCTTCTACTCTAGGCTCTCTCGTCCTGAGTTTGTGCCTACACAGCTTCACACCAGGACACTTGTCAGTATGGCGCAGTGGGCATTTCATTCCCCATAGCATCATCTTTGGGCACAGCGCCAGTTCCCTGAAAGGGAACATTCTCAGGTTACTACTGTAACCATTGTTCTCTGAGAAGGGAATGAGATGCTGTGTCCCTTTACCATACTTGGTACGTGAGCGGCTTGCTTCAGCCAATCAGAAGCTGACGCTGCTTTGTTCCGGGTAACCCTTATAGCCTCCGCGGTACACCGTCACACGTCACGGGGTGACGCAGCAACTTTTATATTATAGTTGCACACGTGCTTCAGACGCAGTCAAGCAGAGGTGTTCCCCATAGCACCATCTCTAAACGCAGTGTCTTGTTTCCTTCTCAGGGAACACTGGTTACAGTCGTAACCTGAGACAAGATAACGAGAATAACGACATGTTTTTATGAAATGTAGTGGAGTAAAAAGTATTATGGTTTGGAATGTAGTAATGTAAAGGTAAAAGTTTCCCAAAATAAAAATACTTGTACAGATACTTGTAAGCCAAAGATAAAATGTAGCCACGTAAGTACTGTATAACTGTTGTAAGTACTGTTTTTAAAATGTGACCAATGCCAGCGCAGTGCTCTTTGCTCAGTGCACATTTGATCATGTTGTCTGCATCCACGCTGCTGAATCATTGCAGATTCTGTTGATATGGAGAATTTCATTTCATTCTTTTCCCTCACAGATTACGGAGAGAAACAACACGAGTGGATGGAGGAAGCCACAAGTCTGGCAGGTGCAGTATCATTCAATACAGATTTGATTGTGCTCTTACAGTCTTTTGTTAGTATTTCTGTTTAAATGACTTCTTGCGTTATGCTAGATATTTTTAAAAGGCTTTACGGAGTACACTGGGATGAGAAATGCATTTTGTCTCTGGATAAAAAAAGATCATAATCTATCAGTGACAAAAAAAAAAACATTTTTGTGGCCTTTATGTACTTTTCTGTTAGATGTGGCAGCAATACTAAAACAATATGACCTGAGAAAGTTTTTCTAATGTTCCCATTACAGTTACGAAAATGTTATTTCTGTATGTTTTCTGAATTAGCCAATGTTCTGTGAGCCTTCCCTGTCAGATGTTGATTTTGACAGTGCTTCAGCTCATAGCGTTGTCTAATAGTTTTACTCTTATCATCATTTTAGCCCGATCTTCAGAAGAAGTCCAGACATGACAAAGTCTCCTATGACCAAATCAGAGCAGCTGTTGAGGATAGATGACCATGATTTTACAATGAGACCAGCGTTTGGAGGTGAGCATGAGCTGTGTATAATATCCAGATACATCTGAGATATCCGCACACAAACACGCGCTCGTCACTGTATCGCTCATGCTTGAATTTGTGTTGCTCATGGATTCGTGGTTAATACTTATGTTTTGTATTTATGGATGGTTTTAATGATTTAGTCCATGTTATGCAGTCTAACCTTCTACTCTGAAATGATGTTCTTCCTCAGTGTTTCTGTCTTGTTTTCCAGTACAAATATCTAAACATTCTTAAATCAATATACATTTGATTTGATTCAAGTTTTGTTTACTGAAAATGTAAAATGTTGTTTTCACTTTGAATTAAGATTATTTTTCTGACCCCACTGGCAGATATTTGTTCTTGTTTTAAAGGGTAACTAAACCCTAAACCAACTTTTTTTAGTTAATGATCTGTAAGAATGGGGCTTATTAGTGCTGTTCATTGATTCAAGTAGTTTTTTTGACATTTGTGTTTAAAGTGTTTAAATTTTACAAAATATGGTGTAAAAACGTCTGAGTGCTGCCCTCTTCAGGTGAACAGTAGCTACTGCAGTTGAATTGTCCTATTGGAAGTTGTGGTACCCTCTGACGTCAGAGAGTACCAGCTAACCACGCCCTTGCCTGCAGAGAGATACGTCACAGATGCACGCCCCCTCTCCACTGGGCTCTGCCTACTTTTCCAGCATTTTTCAAATATTGCCAGTGGGTGGAGTCAGGCTCTGAGTAGGGGTTTAGTTACCCTTTAAGCACAAACTCACTTCATTTTGATGAATTTTTCAGTAAACAAGACTTAATATCTTCAGTCATGTTGCTTCTCCAGTAAATGTATCTTGATTTAAGAATGTTTAGATATTTATGTTGGAAAACGAGAGAGAAATACTGAGGAAGAACATCATTTTTGTAGTGTAAAACACTAGACACACATATATGCAATTGGCAGAGACTTTAGTTCATTGTTATAATTTTTTCATCCCCTTTGAGAAACATGTTAAAGTACCGTTTTACTCTCTACTGCATCCGTTTCATAACTCGTAACACTACAATACTTCTGATGAACTCGTTGGCTTTGGCTTGTCATGTGTAGAATATTCTGGCACTGGGGAAAAGGAAAACAGAGTCTGTCGGCTTCTCTGTGATCACTCGTGACCCACTTGCATTTGAGCGCTCGTGTCCCTGAGCTAAAATAGGCCACAAACACAGCGGCGCTAAATCCCGTCTGCTCACACACACCGCATTACTGGAGGCACCCGGGACATATTTTCTAGAATCAAATATATTTTATGATAATGACATCCTTTCATTATTATCAATAAAAAAACGATTTTTTAAAAACAGTTTTCTGTTCGACAGGACCTCCGATTCCAGTCGGTGTGGATGTTCAGGTGGAAAGTCTCGACACCATCTCTGAGGTCGACATGGTGAGTGTTAATTAAGAGCACCTCATAAGTTTATTATTATTATTACTCAAATCTAGCTCTTGAGGTAAAGTACAGATAAGGGTTATTAAGGGTTATTATACAGTAATGGCCAAAAGTGATGTCCGGAGGGGGGTTTGACAAACCATCAACATATGCGGAAAATATTCCATATTTTTTTAAATATTTTAAATATGAGTGAAGAACAAAACACTGAACTTAGTGAAAGTATTTACAGCTACAGGAAAAAGCATACATTACATTACATACGGCATAATCAGTTATTAATATTTCGCCGGTACTATCTTGTTGTTGCATTTATGACAGCCTGGTCCAAAACTATGTTGCACAATTTGGCATGTTTCATTGCATTATTATTATAAATAAAACAATCGACTCCAAGCTCAACTACGCAATATGACTTCAAAATATTTGACCAATTTTTATTAATATTTGAATAGGGTGAAGATGTGAATATTCCTCGGCCAGGCATCACTTTTGGACACTACTGTATGTTACTGTCCACCAGTACTTGGGAATGTTACTGTACTATACTATACTATACTATACTATACTATACTATACTATACTATACTGTTACTGTTACTGTTACTATACTTGAATCAAAGGGATAGTTGTGTCTGGATGAGTCGTGAGGAAAGTGCTGATGAATGTTTCCTACAGTACAGTACTGTGGTTATTAATCATTAAATGTAACACTGATGTCAGTATTCATATTGCTTTGTGTTGTACGTAAGATTGTCCCGTGCCTCACTTGAACTGGTTCAGATGTTTCTGTGTTAAAAGCTCCGTATATCCAACATCTGATGTTTCCCATCAGGATTTTACGATGACACTGTATCTGAGGCATTACTGGAAAGACGAGCGCTTGTCCTTCCCGAGCACCAACAAACAAAGCATGACGTTCGACAGCCGGCTGGTGAAGAAGATCTGGGTGCCCGACATGTTCTTCGTTCATTCCAAAAGATCTTTCATCCACGACACAACCACGGACAACGTGATGTTACGAGTGCATCCAGACGGCAACGTCCTCACAGTCTGAGGTGAACCTGTCCCAAACCCAGACGTTAATGAGCCTCTCTAATCATCTCACTCCTGTATTTAACTTACAATTAGAATACGGTGTAAAACATTTGAGAATAAGCAGCGTTTCCATCCCATGTGTTCAGGAGATTAAAATCGTCACTTCCTGGGAAATTGGCTCAAAATATCAGTAATAAAAGTGTAAGTTTCTGCAATCGGGCGTTTTTTCCCTCCATCATAAACGAGTGTGTCTCCGAGCGTCAGACGAAACACAGTAAACACTGTCGTGTTGTCTAGCTTTCGGGAACACACTCGTGTGAGACGCTTCTGGAGGGAATCAAACCAAATCGGTAACACTTTAGAATACTGTATCTTACTTACTGCATAACTAATAAGTAATTATTGAAGAACTAATAGGTAATTATTCATTAACTACTTCTTCACTACTGTTAACTACTAGGTGCTTTTTGTCTGCCACTCTTCTTCCTGACTTTAACAGGAGCAATATGATCAATTATATTTTTAACTTTTGAGTTAAAAGAATCAAGGAGAAAATCAACTGAGTCAGCAGATATGCTTGGTGTTACGGATATAGCCTTCATAAATAGTACACTGGTGTTCTCATTTAAGCATCTCTTCTTGACAGACACAGATCTCGCTTCAGTGGCAGGAGAGATCAATATATCAAAGAAAATAGAGAAATGATCAGACAGTGCTACATCGTTAATAACAATCGATGAAATGTTTAGACCCTTACTGATAAGTAAATCTAGAGTGTGTCCATGGTTGTGTGTGGGTCCATGTACATGCTGAGTCAGATCAAAAGTTTTTAAAACAGTTTTGATTTCTTTTGCCATATTGTTTTCTGCATTATCTATGTGAATGTTAAAAGGGATTTATTCAGTAAATGGATTTATTCAGTAAATGTGTTTCCATCGTAGTTTATGTGAGTGTCTTCTTGTCGAATAAAAAATAATCCGCCTCAATTGAGCGCATATCCACATTTTTAGAAACTATGCACATCTTGAAGTTTCCATCCAGCATTTTTTATATGATATCCCAAAATTCAAAAAGGTGGTGGAAAATGACAATCCTATGACTAATGACAATACAGCTCAAACTATTCAATATGACCATAAACAATACAAAATAGACTGCTATAGAACTCTTAAAATGCAACAATTAGGCCCAATGTACTCAAGGTGAAGTTAATTTATTCGTTCTTTGCTACAGGGCGAGAGTTTGAAATACATTTGCAGTGATATACCTGTTTAGATGAATGTGTAAATATGTGCTGCACTTTCCTCTCAATAACAGAATAAACAGAGAAAACAGCTGTTCAGAAAGCGTCTGATCATGGAGATGTGGATATGTTTGCTCTGAGATTCAGATCTACAGTCATGTTTATATATATAACACTTTATACAGTGGATTTCTTTAAGTGTCCCTTTCGATTGGAATCACAGCTTCAGTTTCTGCTATAAAGCGGCTCTCAGTGTGTTCATGTTTTCACTCGCGTCTGAACGGAAGAAATGAACCGGAGAAGATTTACACCTCAGAGAGGCGGAGCCTCAGAGCCACACCCACCTGTTACATCATCATCACTGACCAATGGGAGATCAGAGGTGTTTACCAGCCGGAGCGAACTAACCAGATAGTTGACTTTGACGAGCTGTTTCAAACTCCAAACGAACTTTGATTTGGCCTGGTTTTGTTTGAAATGACGTCACACCAGTTTGTTCTTGAAGTATTTCAGGGCCTATAGCCTACATACGTTTCTTTGAAGAAGAAAATAGTCAAATACATAAAAACCAACAATGTTTAAGATTTCCATCAGGACCGTTTCATTAAAATGAATCTCCATATTGTCAGTCATGTGAGAGTTATGTTATTGTTAGCGGTTTGGTTTTGTTGTGGGCAAACTAGCGGCCATTACTAAAGCAGTAGCACAACTCTTCCATAACATGATATTTAAACATGAAACGTGGAAATAACAGAAGATGAGCTGGTCCGTTCCCCTTCCGATGCCGCTGGAGGACGTCATGAATCCTGTGCGTCGCCTGTGTGACTAACCCTCGATGTCTCGTGTGTCCTGCAGAGTGACCGTCACTGCCATGTGTAACATGGACCTGAGTCGATTTCCACTGGACACACAGACGTGCTCACTGGAGATCGAGAGCTGTATGTACACACACACACACACACACAAATGAAAAGAGATGGACATAAAGAGAAACAGAAAGGGACAAAATATCTTTTAATTCCTAATGTGCTCCAGCGAGTAGTTTAGAGGTTTAACACTGAAAATAATTGAATCCATTTTCACAAATTATTACAAAGGAATGGCAATTAACACATTGAATTGAACATGACATTTTGAAATAGAAAAAGTCTGAAATAGTATTTTCTTGTAAAACATACTCGAATAATCTTTTTTACTAAATAAAAAAAGAAATTTGAATACAATTATTTGAAATATACATGTGGCTGATGTGAATATGTGTGTGTGTGTGTGTGTGTTAGCACATGATTATTATAATTTGTTTGGCCATTAACCATTTTAACACAGCTACTGTGTTACAGCTACTTATTAAAATGGATTACTGTTGCAAATTTCAAAAATGCATGCATCAAAGTATACTAGCTAGTTCACTGCTGCATCATCTTCATTGAACATTGATTGGATCCATTTAATATTCAACAGGCCAACAGAAATACAACAGAACAAAGATATGAAATAAACAGTGCTTTTCAGGTAGGCCTAACAGTAGTTCTCAGTTACAGAAATTGAATAAAGTAATCAAATGGAAGATAACACTGCTGTTTAAATTTTATATATATTATTCCTTATTAAAGTTACAAAGGTTATTCAGTCAAGCAGTCTTTTGTTGTTTAATTTACATTAAAAAAAACAGCAGCGAAGCAGGAATATTAGGCTGCTGTCACTTTAAGAGCTGCATGGATCCAATACACTGGTACACACGTGTTTTATTTCTTAACGGTTTACGTTCACTTAATCCGTAACTGACTGTGTTTACTAGGATACTCGCCAAGATGCCCATTTTGATATCATTTTGTGTGGATTCAAGTCCATTCAAGCACAAGAAGCAGCAAAAGAAATAAACTAAACTGAGAATTCAGGATTCACGCTGTCTGAGATTTGGCCTTCTGGGCGCTTGCTTTGGATGTGTGTGCACTAAACCTCTCACAGAGCGAGTACCAAATTGAGTTCTTTCGCATCTTCTTGTGCTTGAAAACACATGCAAAGGATAAACTTTGCGTTAATTTGTTTTGGCAAACATTTAGTTCACATTTAGTAAACAAAGGGTTAGTTCACCCAAAAAAAATTTATTCCGTCATTAATTACTCACCCTCACGTCATTCCAAACCCGTAAGA
This sequence comes from Leuciscus waleckii, assembly GCA_900092035.1. Taxonomy (NCBI): domain Eukaryota; kingdom Metazoa; phylum Chordata; class Actinopteri; order Cypriniformes; family Leuciscidae; genus Leuciscus; species Leuciscus waleckii. The sequence continues at coordinate 10,861,865 of FLSR01004878.1, forward strand.
CCTTCGTTCATCTTCGGAACACAAATTAAGATATTTTTGATGAAATCAGAGAGCTTTCTGACCGCCCCATAGACTGAAACATTATTTCCACTTCCAAGGCCCAGAAAGGTAGTAAAGACATCGTTAAAATAGTCCGTGACAACAGTGGTTCAACCTTAATGTTGTGAAGCGACAAGAATACTTTTGTGCACAAAACCCCCCCAAAAAAATGACTTCATTGAACAAATTCCATGTCAGTCTCTGATGCTGTTCACGTGAGCGCCAATACTGAGCCAGCGCTCTGACATAGAACCTGACATTTTTAATAAAAATGTAACTTAAGGCAAAGTAAACACTTTCCAGATAATAATTTCATTTAAGTTTGGTTTACAGCAGTGGTTCTCAAACTTTTTTGGTCACGCCCCCTTTAAAAAAATTTTTTTATTCTGCCGCAAAATAATTTCACTAAAAATAAAAACAGAAAGATTTTTTATATTTAAAAAATGGGCAAGGAAAAACACCTGCAATGCAATAGTTTCACTTTTTTTATGTCATTGAAACATTGAAAAATATAACAGAAAGAGACAATAATAGATCAGAACTTAACTTTTAATTTAAATAAACAAAAAAATGCTAGTATTTCAATGATGCTTTGTATGAGCAATATATAATCAGTGGCTGCAGTGAACTCGGTTGGCGGTCGCCTCACAAGCTCAGATTCTTGTACGTTTTCTTGCTGAAAGCGGCGCATTCACAATAGCAGCTTGTGATGCCTTTCGATGAAGAGCTGCTTTTCTATGGCGAGGAACTTTTATGTCAGGCTTGTTCACGGTCTGAAGAACAACTATTCAGTGGATGTGTGTTCAGTGCTGCTTTATAAAGGCAGAGCGCACTTAAACACTGTTGCAACAGCTTTTTTTTTTTTCTTGCTTTTTTTTGCTGATCTCCCATGCTCCCACACTTTGAGAAATATAAAAGCCAATTATTTCATTTAAAAATACGTGTCATATATCAGACTAATATTATAACTCACACAGTATAAATGACAAACAATTATTTATTTATGAAAGCTTATAACTGCTTTTGCAATTTAAGAAGGCAGTGACTCACAAAGCAATGGGATCCTTGGCAACAAACGTTTAAAACCCCTTGTTTTAGAGGATTTGGGGAGTCAAGTTATATAGGAAAATAAAAATATAGGAGCAGTAAATGTAATATATGCAGATGTATGTAGAATCTCATAGAGCAGGGGAAACTTTATGGACAGCTTCACTAAGAGACCCAGATCTTCTCCTATAGAGTGAAAGTCAGACATGTACATGATGTCAGGCTTCAGTCTTTCACACTTTCACACAATGGAGCTCTGAGGTGTTATCTCACTCTAGCATTCGGTCTTTCCCATTATTCACCAAACCTCATTTGCCGGCGATCTTCATGTGCCGCTGATGAACATCAAAGTGGTGTTTTAGTGGCGGGCTATGGTGAACTCCTCCTGTGGCTATGAAAGCATATGATTTATCTGAAAAGACGTACCTCCATTGCCAACATCATCTCAGACAGTGACAGCTCTATTCAAAGCCAAATTACCCTCACAAGTGGCACACTTATCATGCCTTTATACCAGAGAAAGCCATTAACACTTGTGCTTTAAGAATATAAGAATATTTGCAAACACATTTGCCGGAATGTTTACAGACAATTAAATTCAGCTAGATGTGCTTCACCTCTTATTTTTCCTGTTTTATGAACAGGAATTATCTTTGCACATTAAAACAAAGACAAATACAATAGGAAGCCATTAGAAAATATATTTTTTAAGCAGGAACCCTGTCCTCTTCCAGTCTCAAATCACAAGACATATGTGCATAGTTTATTTATTGTCCTCTCAGCGTTCTTTTAGCTCAAAATATACCTGATCTATATTTCTATAAATTTTTTGGATGTCATTATAATTTGGCCATCTTCATGAACTCTCACATTTTACTTCCCACTAATATTTTCAGTAGGAATTTAATATATTTAACTCATTAGAATAGTGTAATTTATTTCATGAATGAAAGTGAGAACTCATTTAATGTGTTCAACCAATTTCAACATATCAATTTATCAATCTAGTATATATTTGAACGTTCTAGTGAGTTAAATGTATAGAATTCCTACTTTACATTCAAAATGTGAATATATTTGATCAGAAATACAGAAAAAATCAGTAATCAGAAATCGTTCTAATATGCTGATTGGGTGCTAAAGAAACATTTATTATTATTGTCTGTTAAAAAATTGTAAAACATTTTGCTGCTTGATATTTTTGTGAAAACTGAGAAATAATTTTCAGGATTCATTGAATTGAAAGTTCAAAAGTAAAACATTTATTTGAAATAGAATTTTTTTTTAGATTGTAAATGTCTTTACTGTCACATACTGTTTACTTTCTTGCTGAATAAAGATATTAATTTACAAGAAAAAAAAGCCTCAACCCCAAACCTTTGAACAGTACTGTATGTGTGTCAGCGTTGGTTGAGAACAAAACGTAATAAAAGGCTGGATTTACTTAAACACAAAAGAAACAGAGCACACTGCCAAAAAAAAAAAACACGGTGAACAGAATAACCAATTTAATCATGACGAGAACGGACAGAAACCTGAAGCAAAACAAAGGCTATAAATACACAGGGGAATGAAACAACGAACCTAACAACAGGTGTGACACATAATCAAATCAATGTGAAACCATAGAAACAGAACACTAACATTTGAAACCAAACTGAAACTCACCCAAAACAGAGAATAAACAAAATCACAACAATGTGTCTGTGTATTAATGGCAGCAATTATATATCAGAGGGCGGGCTGAGAGCCGTGACGTAGACGCTGATTGTACCGTGGATGCGTAGGTTTACTTCACATAATCTGCAAAAGTCGTTCACAGCCATGTTCACTCCGGTATTTCGCTCGATGGTTTTGTTTTCGCATCATACATGTGTTTACAGTGGAAGTTAGATGCGGCTGAGCCAGCGCATAACAAACGTCATAACCAAACGTTATGTGATTGGCTTATGGGTAACCAATGATTTTAAACTTCAGACAAGCACCCCCCCGCGAGAAAGAAAACGCTTTTCTATTATGCCCTTCCAGACTCTGTCTACGAAGCAAAGCGAAGTAGCAGAGTTTGGTATTACCAGGCTAGTATATCCTTCTTGCACATGAAAATATAGGGCGGGACTTGATTTTATCCATGGAGAATTGGTTGGATGGTTGTGGTTTGTGATTGGTCGATCTCATATGTAACAGCTGTCCTGCCCTCGTGCCAGTACATGCATCATCAGAGAGGAAATGTCACTGCAAGAGGGAGAGGAAGTTATTTTGATGAAAGACTATGAGTGCACATGAATAAAAAAAAAGTATAATAAATACTGCAGCATTCCATAAAAAAAACAAGAATTGTCAATCTTGTTGTTTTTAAAGCATGCCATAAAACATCCAGTTTTATAGTTTTTGTACATCCAGAGTTTTTAGTATTTGCATTTTGCATTTGAAAGATATAACTCCAACTTCCTCTTTCGGAACCTACTCCTACTGCTTTGTGTAATGTAAGCAACCACTGTTCTCCATCATCCTCTCTTTCTTTCTGGCTTCTGGCAGAGGTCTTGTGAAGAATTGCTGTCCACTTTTGGCCTTCAGACCAGGCCAGAGAACAGGTGGTGAAGCCATCTCCAACAGCTTTTCTTTCGATTCAGCTCTCTGCGTAAACGAAAACGAGCCATGTGGCGTGCAGAGGCGCGCTGAAGGTGAAGGCAGGGCTGGGTCAGCACGGGCACAGGATGGAGAAAGTCTTTCAGGAAATTCCTGGGCAGAACAAAACGTTTGACACAAAGCCTGGTCTTAAAACCAATTGCTACATTTCTCTCCCTTTCACTCTCACACTCTCTCTCTCCAGCGTTTTCCGTGCCATCTGTTTGATTAATTTTTTTTACGTACGAAGAAACGCAATGCCCCTTTTTTTTCATCATACCGAGCAGTGCTGCATTGCAAACAGCACTGACCTTTTTACAGGCCCTAACTTTGCTGTTACTGGAGGCCTTCTTGCTAAACGATTTGAACACACATGATGGTAATTGACAGCGTATGTTCTTGTTGAAGTGCAATATGGAAACTATTCCTTCTCTCAAATTTAATTTCAAATCACAGGTGTCCAAATACATGAGATTCTGTGGAGTGTTCCTTCATTCCAGTTGATGGGGTCAAGCGAATAAAGGGAATTATCACATCACACGCATAGCCTTTAATGGTGCGTTCACACCGGACGAAATTTCGCTTCAAACTTTTGTTTTTACGCGCGTCAATTTCGCTCTCGACGCGCGAATTGATACAAAGTGGTCAAGCGTATCACTAGACGCGGTAGGCGCGAATTTGACATATGATCCCTTTTTGAATTTGACGCGCTATTCGCGTCCGGTGTGAACGCACAGTTAGGCATAGGCAGTAACGAAATGTTTATAAATGGAATGAATAAGGCCTGTTATTATTTTAATTTCCAGTTAGTTTCTTGATCTCGCGTTTCTGAAATGTTTTCCAGATGTGCTGTTAAGTGGACAAACTCAAGCCTAGGTACTTTTTGAGGACTTGTAAAACTAAAACTCTGAAGATTAATAATCCCCTAAAATCGCCAAAGGTTTTGAAATGTTGACTATATTCCAGTGTTCTGTATAGATTTCATACTCCATTGCTATGGAAATAAGCCTGTTGTTCAAATGAACCTGATTATGCCCTCGGGCGCTTGAGTAAATAAATAAATTAAATATGTGGCAGCCGTTGTGTGCAGTAAACTTTCTTTTAACAAGCCTGTTGTACTGATGTGATGACCAATGATAGTTTTAGAGCTAGTAAGCCTATTTAGAGGTGCATATTAATTCAGGTAGGACTCTGTGTAGACATATTTTATTATGTGTATTATGAGGTGGTCCGCGAAAATTCTTGATTACAAATAGTGGTCCACACACACAAAAAGTTTGAAAACCCCTGCTCTATTGGGTTGAGATCTGGTGACTGTGGGGGCCATTTTAGTACAGTGAACTCATTTTCATGTTCAAGAAACCAATTTGAAATGATTTGAGCTTTGTGACATGGTGCATTATCCTGCTGGATGTAGCCATCAGAGGATGGGTACATGGTGGTCATAAAGGGATGGACATGTTCAGAAACAATGCTCAGGTAGGCCGTGTCATTTAAACGATGCCCAATTGGCACTAAGGGGCCTAAAGTGTGCCAAGAAAACATCCCCCACACCATTACACCACCACCATCAGCCTGCACAGTGGTAACAAGGCATGATGGATCGATGTTCTCATTCTGTTTACGCCAAATTCTGACTCTACCATCTGAATGTCTCAACAGAAATTGAGACTCATCAGACCAGGCAACATTTTTCCAATCTTAAACAGTGTTGTTTTTGGCAGCCCTTTTAGTTTTAGTCTTAGTCTTAGTCTTTTGGACGAAAATGCTTTTTAGTTTTAGTCACATTTTAGTCACCTATAAACTTGATAGTTTTAGTCAAGTTTTAGTCGACGAAAACGCAAAAAGGTTTTAGTCAAGTTTTTAGGCAATTTTAGTAAAAAAAAGAAAGAAAAAAGTAGTCTTTAACAAATTAATTTAGGTTAAAAAGTATTGGAAATGGGCTTAGGTTTGACAGGTTGTAGCAAGTGTTGCAATTCGAGTGTTGTAACTCAATTCAATTTGAGCTACTACAATATTACCAGATAAAGTGGTAACAGTGGAATAAAAACATTCTTACTTTGGCAATTGTGGCTTTATTATATAATTAGTTAAATTATAATTTATGTTATAATTTATGTTATAATCTAAGTTAATGCTCGGACACACTCGGTCTCTCTCGCGTACGCTTGGTCTCTCTCGCGCAGTTCGTTTCGCTTTTGTCCAGTCCGGCGCCTCATATCGAAGATGTGTGGCGAGTGACTAGCCGCAGCCGCAGGTGTGTTGTGTGGAATCTGGTGCGCGGCATGGCGGCAGCCGGGTGGTGGGCGTACCCAAAACAAGGATAGGAAGCGGCAGCATTGCTGATACTTTTTTAGCTCAAAACAGA
>FLSR01004878.1:10869927-10892968 GCA_900092035.1 Leuciscus waleckii
GAGAGAAGCCCTGACTGTAGTGTGTGTGCATTAGCAGAGGGTGCAGCAGTGAGAGAGAGAAGCCCTGACTGTAGTGTGTGTGCATTAGCAGAGGGACAGCAGCAGTAAGTAAACCCCTGACTGTAGTGTGTGTGTGTTAGAGACGGGTGTATGGTCACTCGCCGGCCTGATGAAGAGCTCAGGGTTGACGGCGCGGAACAGAGAGGTGGTGTTGAGGCCGCGGAGGCCGGGGCTCCTGTAGCTGCTGTCCGGCTGCCGAGCGCCTGATCCCCCGCTGCTGCTGCTGCTGCTGCTGTCCTGCGGGGGGGTCACCATCTCCTCACACACACACACACACTCACGCGGAGAAATCACACTCAAACACACGCTGAACGATAATAACACTTCTTCTTCTTCGAGGTCTAACGGCAGCTCTCATTCACATCGTCGCATTACCGCCACCTGCTGGTCTGTGGTGAAGCCACTTTAGTTTAGTCACCGTTCCTCTATCTGCTCATTCTAACGCCTTTCTTCTCGCCCTCGAGCCTCTGTATCTCCTGTACTCGAGTCACGTGTCATTCTGTGTCCTTCAGGAATAATTATCCGCATGACATTGAGTTCTAGATCACACACACCGTGACCTTCCAAGACGAAGGAAACCACAGCGCCCTCCGGTGTCGATGAGTGTGAAGGGGTTTTATTTATTTTTTACAATGATGTGATGATATCTTTACTCATCAAAATATAGCTATAGCTGCATTTTAGCATTTATATCCCTCGCCAACATCAAGATTGAACCCCCTGCATCAATCAATATATGGCTTTATATTGTGTATCTAAATGGAGCTAAAGATATAAAGAGAAATATTTATATTGGCATCTTATTTGACATTCTATCAATAGTCTGACATAGTTCAGGGCAAACTGATCACAGTTACACCTTGATCTGCTCAACAGACTATAATAGACTCATATATCTCTATATATTATGTTGTAGTTTATATTTCAATGCATTCTTTTAATGTTTCCTCTTTATACTTGCTCCGTCTGCTATATTTGTCCCTCAAGCCGAGAAATCAAGGGACAAAAGAGCTTTTACGTGTAAAGCCTCAGTTCATTATTTCTCCTGTTGACATTAGATTGATTTCATCACTGTGTGTTTATGCAGGTTTATTATAATGTGTTATTGAGCAATCATTATTAATCACTAGACACTGCTGCAGTGTTTTCATTAACGTCTGTGGGCTTTTTACTCTCTTTTTCTTATTGTTTGTTTGTTGTATGAATTAATAATTGTATTTCCTTTAGTTATGCAGTGATTGTGATAAATATCCTCTCAATAGGTTTATCCTAATACTTAAATCTGAATATGAATGATATGTACGTGTCTCTGTACAGACTGATGACGTCTCTGATGGAGGATTATGAAGACAAACAATATTTTCTCTGATTAATCATTCATAACACGAGCAGGAACATGAGTGTAAATAGAGCAGTTATTTTCTGACACTTGTGACAATCACCAATTAATCTGGGTTATATTATGCTATAAATATATATATACTTTTCTTTGCAGCTGATTTGGTTTATATCATCATGGGTCACTGCCATAATTGTATAAATATTTCCAACCAATTCATTTATTACATTTTAAGTATTTCATTTGTTTTATATGATTATATAATAATCTTAAGTCCCCCTGTGGTGAAAATCAAGTTTTTAATGTTGTTTATATGTGGTGTTTTTAATCTGCTTTAAGACAAACCATGTGTAAATTCATAAGTCGACAGCATTGCTGAGTATTTCCTCCTTAAAACTGCAGTGAACCAAAGACAGTCTCAAAAACACGCTTTGAAATCGCTGGCGTTTCTCACGTCACAAACGACCTTGTAACCAATCAGATCAACGTGTGATCGCCAACCAGTGGATCTCTGAGCTGATTCTAAAACATGAAGAATTTTTTTTCAAGGAAAAAACATTTAAATATGTAATTTTGGTGATCAAATATGAGTTTTAAATGATAAAATGCCTACAGGGGGACTTTAACATATAATAATAATCCATGATCCTTGACTCATTTCTATTTCTATGTTAAAAAAACATACATGATCACCTTCTCATTTGAAACAAACAAACAAACAAACAAACAGAAAACCCTCGCCCCTCTCCACCTGAACACCATCACCTGCGTGTCAAGGGATATAAACTCTCTATAAAGGTAAGATGAGTATTTTTCATTTTATATTAACCAAGTTTTACTGTTGCTTTTATGTAATTGTAAAATTCTGAAAGATTTAAGAATGAATGAACTTAACGAAGCCACAGATAAACAGCTGTGTAAATACTGAAAATGATAATATATCCAGTTAATAGTTCTGCATGTCTCTCTTATCTGACACACAGAGTTCATGGAGCTGATGGTCTGACTCAGGTGTTGAACAGTTGACCAGGACCAGGATTAGGAGGCACTGCACTACTATACATGCTTTATGCTTTTGCACTTTGTCCAGCCGAATGAAGGGGCCATTAGTGTGTCCAGTGTGATCACCCACGGGCCCCATTAGGGCTGAGTGTGTGGCTCACCTCGCCCCATCATTAGCACACAGTGGGACCCGAGTGAGCCCCTATAAGAACATGTAAGCGGGCCTGGGGGGCCCCTGAGGAGCCGATGGAGACACGGCTCCAGTGACAGTCACACAGGGCCTGGAGAGGCCGGCTGGGATCATCAGTTATTCATGCTCACACACACCCGGGGTGTGTCATTAAACCTGCATGTGTTCCCGGTCGTGTTACTCTGCAATACTCTGCATCAGCGCTGGCTGTTAAAGATGAACATACAGCACACTTCACACACCAATGACTGATCAGGGATCAGCTGGAAATACACTTCACTTTATTACACACTTCAGCACATTTGACAGTATGGCTGTTCAGGAAAAACATCTGTGGAACGAGGCCGTCTCACACACACACACACACACACACACACTCAGATGGACACTCACCAGATCATTACACACACACACACACACACACAGACACACACACTCAGATGGACACTCACCAGATCATTACACACACACACACACACACTCACTCACACACACACACACTCTCTCTCTCACACACACACACACACACACACACACACCTGTAATGCTACTTCACTACTAAAGGCAAGCTGTACTTGAGTTCTGTTAAAAAATAGTACTTCTACAATTAGTTACATTTACATTACAATCTAATGTAGACCTAAAAGTTTTATGTAGAAATGATTAGTCTAAAATTCAAATGTGAAATCACTGTAAAATCATCTGCTGCCATTTGTAGCTGAAAACAGGTTTCAGTTTAACATCTGCTGTGTCCTTCAGCTTTAGTCAGAACAATGAGAAAACTGTGATTTTAAAGTTAACTCTTTATTGCGTTGGTCCACTTTAGACATTATACTGACTATCAGAAACTTTACAACTACATGTCAACTTATGTCTTATTCTACTAACAGTCTATTACAGTCTATATACTCTAATGAGAGGTAGTTTACTTGTCGTTGTAAAGTTACTTATAGTCAGTAGAATATCTAAAGTTGAGCATGAAAATAAAGTGTAACCAGAGACTCTAGATTAAAAGTCAGTTTAATTTTTTAGATACTTCAGAACAATTAAATGTGAATTTTTCAGGTGTACTTAAAATATTAATTTAGTAAAATCTTTGACACAGTATCGGTACTTTAACTTGAATCCCTCAGTTCATTTTACATCCCTGCACTGTAAGAGCCTCAGACAACAATACGACACTAAAACATCAATTATAATAAATTTTTTATATAATTATATATATATAATATATATAATATTATATAATTTATTTATTTTGAAGATACAGGAACTTCAGTCAGTTTGTTCCCTCATAAGATTGTTAAGGTGTGTAGAGTTAGGAGTGAAGCGTCTCTGCTGCGGATGGAAGAGGCCCGTGGCCCATGGGACTGCAGGAACACGTCTGAGCCGTTTCCACTCTGCGCTGTTTACACTGTTTACACTGCTAACACTGCAGGTCATGAGGCTCAGCATCTCACCGCAGATCAGCCTTCTGATTGGACGGTCATCAGCTGGTGGAGCGCCTCACTGACTTCAGAGTCATAGTTACCAAACAGGTGGGGCTCGACGGCAGGTGTGTTTGACTATCAAATAGCACTCGCACACACAGCCCGAGACGACGGGCGGCACAAGGGTGATCACACTACATCATAGGTAAGAACTTACTTATCAGTGTAAAAATGCCATTTGCCTTTGTTAAGAGAAGTATTTTACATGTTTGAGAACACTTGGTGAAATAATTCTGATTCTGAAACAGTTTTGCTAAAAGTTATGAAAATGTTATTTCTGCATTTTCTCTAATTGTCAATTTTTAATGTATTAAAAAAGTATTTTTTCCTCTCTTGGTTATGAGAACGCTTCAGGAACATTCCTTTCATCGTTCTGTAAACAGGAACACTACTTTTGAATGTTCTCTGAAACAAGTAACATTTAAAAAAATCTATAAATAAATAGCTATATAATGTTTTTTGTTTAAACATTGCTGAAGACCAGATCACTTTAAACAAACACTCTATTAATGTTACTGGGAGAACGTCATTCTAGAATGTTCTACATGAACAAATTTGGGCAACAAGTATAACTTGATATCTTGTCGAAGAGAGCCTCTGCTCTTGCTCTCGTAAGCAAATGTGGCATTAAACGTTCCGTGTGTTAATAATTCACTCTTTAAAATAACGTTGCCAAGAGGAAGAAACATTTCTGGCTGAACAGTTTGGTAAAATAAAAACTTGTTTTAATAATCTAAAGGAGCCATGGAAAGGTTCTTCATGGAACCATCGATACCAATACAGACTTTTCTTTTTCCTGATTTGCCATTAAAGATCCATTTTTTGGTTTCCCAAATAACCTTTCAGTTTTCAGTTCTTAAAATAACTATTTTAATCATCTTTTGCAACAGAATGGCTCCATGGAAGTTAAAGGTTCTTCATGGAACCTTGAATGCCACTAAAGAACCTTTACTCGTGTACATGGTGACCAGAAGGCATTTAACCGAGTTTCCTTCTGACTCCGCAGCGGCCCGATGAAACATGAACTGGGGATTCCTGGAGAATGTGCTGAGCGGGGTAAACAAGTACTCGACTGTGGTGGGACGGGTGTGGCTCTCCATCCTCTTCGTGTTCCGCATCCTGGTGTTCGTGGCCGCCGCCGAGCAGGTGTGGAAGGACGAGTTCAAGGACTTTGTGTGCAACACGCAGCAGCCGGGCTGCGAGCAGGTCTGCTTCGACCACTTCTTCCCCATCTCTCAGGTGCGCCTGTGGGCCCTGCAGCTGATCATGGTGTCAACGCCGTCGCTGCTCGTGGCTCTGCACGTGGCGTACAGGGAGCACCGGGAGAGCAAGCACAAGAGGCGGCTGTACCGGGACAAAGGCAGCATCGACGGAGGCCTGCTCTTCACATACATCATGAGTCTGGTCCTCAAAACAACCTTCGAGGTGGGCACTCTGCTGGCCTTCCACATGCTGTACAGCGGCTTCCACGTGCCCCGGCTGCTCCAGTGTGAGGAGAGCCCCTGCCCCAACACCGTCGACTGCTACATCGCCAAGGCCACGGAGAAGAAATCTTCCTCTACATCAGGGCTGCACGTCTATACTGTGCATTGTGCTGAATGTGGTGGAGATGGTGTATATCGTGTCCAAACAGTGCTGGAAATGCTTCAGCAAGAGATACGCTCCGGTGCGGGGCGTCCGGCCTCCCTCCACGTTCACGCTCAGCTCGCCACAGCCTCTGTCCGTGTCCAGGGAGGACGGCGTTCATTCGGCTCGGGCCGGGCAGGAAAGCCTCTCGCTCGCCGCTGCCTGAACCGTTGCTCATGCAGAACAAACCTGTGCTTTTCCACTGACGGCTCAAATGCAAATAACTTACCAGTCATGAGTAGCTATGACAGAAGGCACTATTCAAGAGGAAGAATGAGCACTTCCTATATCTTTTGTTGTACTGTATAAACATTTCGTGTCATTTGAGTAGAATCTAGGCAAATTAGACAAATGTCAACATGCCCGCATTCTCGCAAACCAAGGTCAACGAACACACAACCCTGATGGCATTGAATACAGGTTAATCTGAAGTTTCTCAACAGCAGTGTTTTGTGCTGAGAATCAAATAATTTAACATATCATTGTTGGAGTAGTAAAGCTCATGGTAATACAGTAGTCAACATTTGAAGTGGATCAAAACCTTTCATCAAAGTTATACATGAATTTTTTGAACAATACCCGTTCTTGCCTTCATCCTTTGATCAACTTTTTTTATCCACTTCAAATGTTGACTACTTAAATGTTTGAATATATTTATTTTTGTACGATAAACAATTGTGGTATGTCTATTGCAAACCCAGAACCACTGGATTAGATTGCACTTATTTGAGTACTGTTTCTTTTTCATGTCTTCAATAAACATCCTTTTCAGATAACCATGGTGGATTAGTGTATCAGTGGGAACGTGAGTGGCTTGGGAACAGAGAGGGAAAAAATGTAAATGACTCCACAACTCTAAAAGCAATAACCACTAGATATGAACTGACAGAAGGGTCTCATTTAGAGATGCACGATTTATCCGCCACCATTACGGTATCGGCGATATTATGATCATTTTTAAGTTATCGTTATTGAACCGATAATAAAATTTGGCAGATATGAAAATTACCTATTAATTGTCATTTAAGTGAAATTACTAAACTTAAATATACGAGCTTGATAAAAATGATCATTCTAGAAGAAAAATCACTAAGAGGCTTTTGCATCTGAATCATTCTAGAACAAAATTTCAGATGGCACTTAGAGGCTTTTGCATCTGAACTCTTCATATATTAAAGCCAATAAATAATGATTTATGTTCTTCAGCTGAGACGGTTCAGATGCGCACTTATGTTTTTGAATTGCTTGAAATATGATTGGAATAACTTCAAAAAGGAAAATACAGTAAAGTGCAACATGTGTAGCTCAAGTCTGTCATATAGGCTACATAAAATTGTGAGAACATCATTATAATTGTGTGATTGGGACATGAGACTTGTTTTTATAATCAGGCACTCCAAAATTATATAAAAATTTGGATTTGGATTTAGATTTATCAGCCAATATATCCGATCGGTTAAATTATTAACGTTTATCAGACAAAATTTTCATATCGGTGCATCCCTAGTCTCATTCACCCTTGTGTCTGTCTCTAAAATCTATTCATCTATCAATGCATTATAAACGTTGTCTGTTTATATGATATAATGGCTTTTGTACTGAGCAGAGGTGGAAAGAGTAATAAAATATTCTACTCAAGTAAAAGTACTACTACTTCAATGAAATTATACTTAAGTACAAGTAAAATTACCAGTCTAAAAATCTACTCAAGCAAAAGTAAAAAGTAGCTCATTTAAAATTTACTCAGAGTAAAAGTTACTGAGTTACTTTTTTTTAACAGCGGAGGTGGGGTGAGGACTCTCCCGGTATTAACGGTATTATTAAATTATGGTTATTATTATTATTATTATCATCATCAGTTAAAATGACAGTTAAATTTATGAAAACAGAAAAGAGTGATTTTTTTCCGGTTTTTGGTTCAAATGCTTTTATTATAACAAACTTGAGACCATTTGTTTGTTTTGTTTATTAACATTTCAATAAAAACATGTCTGATTAACTAAATCAGTAATTGATAAGAATTAGATTAACTACTTATTTTTAACATTATTATTCTTAAAAATTGTAATAAATTATTAGAGTCCTATGAAATGTATTTTATTCAGAAAAATTTTTTTTCTTTTATGATTTAATACAAATATATTATCAAAAACAGTGGTAATCAAATAAATTTTTTAACTTTTATCCTTTTATTTTTTGGGGGAAGAGAACAGATTTACTAAATTAAACCATGGACAAAAAAATATATTCCTTAAATAATGTTTAAATAAAATGTATTATTATTGTTGTTGTTTTGAGAAGTACGTTCTATTGTAGGCCTACAATAGTAAAATATTTCTGTCATAATTACTTATTTTAAGTAATTACTTTTAATAAAAGCCAAACTTTTATTTTGACGAGTGTATTTGACAATGGTTTTTCTCAAATAAAACGATAAAAATGCTCATTAGGCGTTCTCTCAGAGCAGCTCTGGAAATGTTCATGTACTCATTGTTTGTGAGACGCTGAAAACACAATGAGCGTCACGCGTACTTGAGTATGTAGAAGTAGACGAAACAGCGCAGCTCATTCACACAGAGGCACGCAGAATAAGCAGATTATATTTTTACATAGCAGTATTTTTGAGCTTTAATATTCACTGACAATGTCGCGATTAGTTTTATTGCACAGCTCTACTTTTGATTTATTCATCCATCCATCATTGTGCGTGTTTTACGTGACAAGTGTTATGTAAATTCTATTTTAATGACTGGATTCCGGGTTTTCCTCTGCATCACGGAAATCATTCGGCCTTAAGTTATAAACGGGACGTTCCTTTATCTGCACGGAGGGATGGTGTTTTATGCATTTCCTCCTATTGCAGCCACTTTGCATCCACATTTTTTGCAAATTGGATATCTATTCTCTATTATTCTCGTTATTTCTACATCCGAAGTATTTCCATACTGGCCATGGTTCGCTTCATAAGAACTCAACGATGTTTCAGGTCTGCATCACTTTTTTTGCGTGTTTGTTCTCCCATCCTTAATCAATGCAGTCTTTCCTGAGCGTGATTCCTTTTCCCTTGTATTATTTTTTACTCAGTAATGGATATGATTTAAAATGTAGCGAAGTACAATACTTCAAACAAAACGTACTTAAGTAAAAGTTAAATTACAGATTTTAAAAACTACTTAAAAAAGTAGAAGTATACAAAGAAACTACTCAATTAAGTAACGCGAGTAAATGTAATTCGTTACTTTACACCTCTGGTACTGAGCTAATCATATTTTCCTAGAATTTCAATAAAACACCGTTTAACATGTGTAAGCTGTTTAACATATGTAAGCTGTTTAACTTGAGGGGACATAACCTCTAAAAAACCATGTTTACACCATAATGTCCCTGTAACTCTATGCATAACCATGCATTCAAGAAAACACAGCATTATATTGGACATCAACCACCTAATCTCTCATAAGAATATCACCGTTCAAAACCATATGACTGCCTTTAAGGATGAGACCAACACTGAGTAACAAAATGCAAGCTGTATTAAATTGGTTGCTATTGATTAACATACAGACTGCTGGTGGCAGTGGTTGATCAAAGCGCCACACACAACATTATTGACAAATTTCCGATTTACAAGGACCAAAACAGTTACGAATTATACACAGCACTACATAACATCAGAATTGATAATGATTCACTTTCAGCTGGATAGAAAAAGAGTCCAATGGAATATTAAAAAGTACGTGTCTATACAATACTCAAAAAGAAAAAAATTCAACTCCAAAGGCAACAGAAATGTGCTGAACGGCTTCATAAGGACAAACATGCTTTAGAGGTATTTCATCATCTACTGCAACTATAAAGTGAGCTTAAACTTACACAGTTCTGTTAAGTAATAAACATCGCACTAGGGACCTTTAAGATAGTGGGTGTAGTGTTTTTTCAATCATAGAACATCCCCACAGCTCCTCGACAAGCAACAATCATTCATAATTCACGTCTGAATAGAGATAGACTTGCGGTTAAAACTAATGACTGGTTTGCAGCAAGTTCTCCCCACTTTTATCTGAGTTCAGGCAACATGACATGAGGGTCTGTACACTAGTTGTCTTTTTCAAGGATCACTGTGGGTCGCATTTCATGAAGCTGCTTAAGAAGAATTTCAAGGACATCAGAAAAAACTTTTTGCACCTCAAATGTGACATTGCTGAGTGAGGTCAACTTTTGGGGATTTTTAAATTCAACAAGTTTAAGGACATCTCTCGAGTGCAATTGTGCGTCAGATCTTTTGCACACGACGGTCGCAGTCTTTAGGTGGAAAGCAGTCTGCAGTCTTTTGTGCGCACTTCCGTTCAGCGGCACCGTTGCCTTTCTCTTATGGGATGTCTTTGTTTCCTGCAGAAACTGAAGAAAGGACACCTCAAATCCAATGGGCTTGAAAGAACTCAGCAGTGTGTTTTGCCCAGAGACGTCTTCCTGTGTCATGGTAGCGCTGGAGGACATGGAATCGGTGTTCAAGTCCACATAGTTGACTGCACAACTCCTTGCATTCCTCAGTCTCGTCACCCTTTTAGGTCCGAAGGACTTTTTCTTTACGCAGTCGATCTTGCGCGGACGCCCCCTCCGTCGTTTGACCACCACCGATATCTCCGAGCACGTGTCGGTAGAAGGCTTGCTGTCAGACAGATCCACGTCCTCGGTGCTTTCCTTCTCAGACGTGGGCTTTGAGAACTCGGACTCACTCTGGCCGGGCTCGGCGACTTCATCATTCTCGGTCGTCTCAATGGAGCTCTCCTCCGATTTATCAGTGTCATCGCTCCGGGAAGCGATGCGCTTGTACCTGGACCGGGGGATCTTTTTACAGTAAATAAAGTTGCTCCTCTGTTCTTCCAGGTACTGTTTGGGGAGCCCATGCTGAAGATAATGTTTCATTATATTTCGCTCAGAACTGGTCACCGTTTCGCAACCCTTTATCATACAAGCGTACTGCAGTTGTAAGCGTTTGGTGCACATGGCGGAGGCTTCCTCCTGTGTTTTCAAAATGGGTTTCCCATACTTGGTCCAATTGTTTTTAATGCTTTTCTCTTTTAAGAGCTACCTTCTTAATAGCTACCTTCTTAATGGGTTTCTTGTTAGTCTCTCTGTTTTCCTTCTCAACAACTTCAATCTTTTCATACTTCCTGGGACGACCCAGTTTAACCCCACTTCCGCCTTCTCGTGGGTTCATGAGCAGCCGCTTGTACACGTCTTGGTGTTTCTTCATGGTGTGCCGCAGTAGATTTGACCGTGTGCTATAAGCGCATTCACATCCTTCCACCTGACATCTGAACATCCCTTCTATGGGCTCGACTTTTGAGGGATTGGTTTCTTTATGCTCTTTGTCGACATGGCCGATATATTTCCAGAAAGCAGTGAAGGTCTCTGAGCAGTTTGGCTGATCACATTTAAACCTGCCCAGGTTGATACTACACATCATGGCACCTGCTTTATCAAGGGTTAATTTGTGGAGCTGAAGGTAGTGCTGGAGCAAGTCTGTAACTGACTGAAAAATGCGAGAACAGTCTTTGACTTGACACCTGAACTCATCCACTTCCTTTATGTCCGCGTCCAACTTGTCTTCACTTTCCTCATTTACATCCTTGTCCTCGACCTCCTCTTCGTTCTGTTCATCTTGACTGTTGACCTCAAATTTAGGCAAAGAAGACTGATGCACAGCTTTATAATGCAGGATCAAATTCTGCTGGATTGTAAAAGCTGCCACACAGCCATGGTGAACACAACGATAAGGTCTATAAGGACTGAAAACGTCGTCGATCTCTGCTTTTTTCTCTTTCGTTTTTTTGGGAGATTCTTTTGGCTTTGCCACTCGAGGCTTGCTAGGTTTGGGCCTTTTGTCCAATGACTGATTTAATGTCTGTACTGGTGCACAAGGATTCTGTGTAAAAGGAGCTATGGGTAGTATCTCTTTTAGTGGTGACACATGTGTTTGACCAAAAACAGAAGACTTTGTGGAAAACCATCCATTTGCATTCTGATCCATTCTTGGAGTCACCGAAGAACAGCCAGACACAATCACCGAAGGCTGAACAGCCGTCTGATTTGCGGAGTGCTGTTTGTGTTCCCAATGCAGGACTTTTGCCTTGAGGCACAAAAGAAGATTTCTGGACTAGCGATGGAGCAATGCAACGTGATTTTTTGACATGACCTTCTCTCTTGGAGCCTGATGTACATTTAGCATCTTTCTGCTGTTTGCGTGCATCCAAACGTGGAGTGTTTTTAACTGGATTAGGAATTTCTGGTACTGGACAAGGGCTTCCTGCATCACTATCCAGGAGTCTGTGAATGGGCTTAGGCCTAATTTTCATCCTCTTTATTTCTTCCTGTGAAAAGTTATGAACTGACATATAATGGGCTTTGAGATTAGAGTTGCGTGTGAAGGCCTTGGAACATTTTTGACACCCGAAAGGGGCAACATTAAACTGGTCTTTCATTTGAGATAACATTTTATCAGTGTAATTGTGGATCTTGACAAGGTGTTTAATAAGAGCATCTTTCGTCATGCAACTGTAATTACAACCGTTTGTGTCACATACAAATGGTTTCACATAAATTGGTATCTCCTTGGATAAATCATTAGGCTCTGGTTGTGGCTTATTAGGCTGTGCTTCACTCACTGCAGGAACAGCCATCGGTTTGGTAACCTCACTGACTTCTCTGTCTAGGTCAAGATTCTCAAGAGCTTTTTGGAGTTCCGACACTTCATCCACTTCGGTTATGGGCATATTGTTGGACTGATCATTGACCCCACTTCCCGAAGGCACAGACGAAACAGTGTGAATTAAGCCATCCTTTGGCCTCATGTCACCCAATTGTGAAACTGCCTCGACAGGGACTTTGGCTGTTTCTCCAGCAGGTTGCAGCTCACTTTGAGGCGCATTCTCAATCAAGTTTGAGGTATGTTGTGGTTCCCCAATGTCAGGACTTGCTACAGACATTTGAGAGTAGGAACTGTCAACACTTGATCCACGAGGCAAGCTGCTGCTTTTTTTGTAAAGGTCTCCAGCCAATATCTGTTCACGTAGTCTTTCTTTGACACTCTTTTCAGACACCAGGTTTTGAGAAGACTTGCATGGCTGCCAGAAGTCCATCATTTGACAAGTCACTTGCACTGTCGGTTGTTCTTTCCTTGATGTCTTTCATTTTGTTTAAAGTTTCAGCTTGTAGAATTTGACTGACGTGATCTGATGTACCGCTATTCAGGCTGGATGTAGACTGGTCATCAGCCAACAATTGAGAAAGAAGAGGATCACTGACGTCGTCACTAAACAGTGGGTTAGTTATCTCAGAATAACTTGCTTGAAGCTGATGTTTGACACTACCAGTGTGCTGTATGACACTAGTTTCAGACATACGACTGCTCTGGGCATATGGACCACAGGGGTTTGGAACCGTCTGCTGTTCTTGTCCAGAACTCACACAAAGATTTGACGAGCTTTGCTTAAACACTCCCCCCATCTGTTTGTCATTGCTGTTATAGGTGCCATTGGCTTGGGGGAAAGTGACATTTGGGTATAGTTTTGGATCAAGAGGGCCCTTATGCTGAGGCAGGTTCACATATGAAGATGGTGTTGGATGAGGCGAGTTAAGAAGATCAAGAAATGAGCTGGGGAGGTCCGCTGTCAAGTCAGCTTCATCAAATGGTTTGCAATGAGCCCGTTTTGACAAATGTCCTCCCAGAGATTTAGGACTCGGGAATTCTCTATAACACCTGCAGCAAATGAACTTGCCATCTTTAATAATTGCAGGCCATTTTGTTCTTTTGCTCCGTTTAACTTTTTTGATGCCTTTATCACTGGACACATTTCCAGTGTTAATCTGACGACTTGGAGAACTGCTATTTGATGGGGGAGTTTCATTGATTTGAAGTGGTAAACCTAAAGCTGAATCTCTCTCCAACTTAACCACACACTGACTATTAGTTACTGCAGAGAAATTATCATTTGCTTGCCGTGTGTAATCTGCTGAAGAATCTTTAGGAACTGAATTGTTCAAACGGTCACCGAAACGGGGCAAGACAGACATTTGAGCAGATCCCAGATTTGTCTCTACTACAGAATTAAGAGCTACCACTACATTAGGGCCATAATTTGTGCGGTGGACTGAGATTGCCGACTGAATGTAGACTTTCATCTGAGGTGCCATTGAGTTTTTGAACGCTGTCCGCTTGAGCTGGTGCTGGGTAAACATTAGTATTATTCTGCGGTTGAAGAGTAGTATAGCTCATACTTCTCTTCTGTGCATCCTCACTAGAAGCTGCATTCATGCGAGTAAATTGACTGCTAGAAAGTGTGTTCATGTTTTGAGTCATTGATTGAGAATTACATATCTGCTGTTGGAGTACTGGATTGTTCCTGGGGTCCCACAAGTGGTCTGCTGCCATTTGAGACTGATTTGTGCCATTTCCAAGCTGAGAGAGAACAATGGGATCTAATATATTGTCCATTTCATTGGTACGGATATGCCCGGGGGAAGCAGTGACTTGAGAGGAGACAGAAGGATAGTTGGGGTTCTGCGGGGGAACTGTGCAGTTGGTTGTGTAGGGAGGATGCTGGCTGAGGGGATTCGGTGTCTGAACACCAGGGCAGGCAACTCTTTGGCCCAGCTGGTCTTGTGGATTCACAACTGAATTGAGGCTTCCGTTTACAGGAACAGATCTGAGCGTGGATTGGACTGCAACATTGTTCTTCTTTGCTAGTTTCCACTGTGTGTAAAATTCAGAGTGAACAGCCCTCATGTGCTTAGTAACACTTCTGTAAGAGCTATAGTCTCGAGTACATGTTTCATAGGGACATTTGTGTCTCTCTTTGTTTTTCACCACTTGGACAACATTCATATCTACAGGTTTCACCGATTTGTTCTCCAATACTTGTCCATTATTTGGCACGGAAGCCATTTGTAGAGGAAGTGTCTGAGAAACAGGAGGAAGCATCTGACCCAAAGAAACAAGTGGTGCTGTATTGTGGGAAGTCTGTAGCGGAGAGGCCATGTTGCGACTACACAGGCTCTGATATGATGTTTGAACCGGATCTAAAGGATTAGGACTGTACTGCCGAAATACTCCATTGTTATTGTTGTATAATGGAGTAGTACCTGAATCAGCTGTCGCAGCTGCCATCAGTTGGTTGGACAGGCAGAAAGTCCTCTAATACACTCTGGTATGAAGACGTAGACGGCATGGGATCTGAATCACTCATCAAGGCCTCCAAAAGAGATTCCTCCGGTCTATGCTGAATTAAGTGAGAGCCCACAGCTGACTGGCCCAAGTGGTCATTGATCTGAGGGATTTGCTGTTGGATGGGATGCTGTTCAGGTTTACTCGTCCCAGAATGGACACAGTCTTGAGCGGAAACTGTAAAAGCGCTACTTAGCATATTTTCAACAGAATGCTTTATCCCCATGCCAGATGGACGATCCTCTTGAAACCCTGTGCTGTTGTCATTGAAATGGGGGACTGAGAGAGAGTCAGGCTGAGCAGAGCCCTGATCTATTTGATTGGAGAGGTCTGGATGAGGTTCTTCTGGTTGAATACTTTGACTGTCTTCTGGTTGAATACTTTGACTGTCAGTGCCTTGGGCTTCCACTTTCACCACATGGCTCTCAGCATGGAGGTCTAACTCAGACTGTGAATGAAACACTTTACCACAGTCTGGTGCTTTGCAGGTAAATGTTCTGTAATGCTGTGACTCATGGTCATACAGTTTGTAGGCTTCATGAAAAATCTTGCCGCAACCCGGAAACATACACTTAGCCTTGAAGACTGGGTGGTCTTTCTTATGAACGAGTAGTTCGGCATTGGAGTCAAAGCTGGCTTTGCAATTAAGCTGTATGCAAATGTATGGTTTGGTGCCACAGTGCACCTGTAGGTGATCATTTAAGTGATCAACACTGATAAACTGACGACGGCAATACTGGCACACAACTTTTGTGTTCTGCATTTCAAGGAAGCACTTTGCTTCCTCGTTGTCGCCATGATCTTTCACGTGGGCAACAAGATTTCGGAAATATCTAAATCCCCTCCTGCAGCTTTGGACTGGACAAATATTCCCTTCACAACTGTTTTTGAAGTCTAAGCAATCAGAGTCATTGGCAGCTCCATTACTGAGTTTGTTGGATTGCCCACCACTGTGTTTTTGTCTTGTTTTTACGCACCTGATTTTCACTGCTTTTAGCTTTCAGGGCAGCTATGACAGGAGCAGCCGTTTTGGGGTTGGATAACTGCTTGCTCGTCTTCATTGCAGCGAGGCGTTCTTTGCAAGAAAGTTTAACATGCGATGCAACATGTGGTTCAAGAGTCTCTTTTGTTTCAAAGGTCTCTAAACATATCGGGCAGCTGTAGGATCCATCTTTGAAGTGGGTCTGCGCATGACGCACTATTCGGTGACCAAGAAACTCCTTATCGCATAAAACACAGTACTGCATGTAAGCCTGCCAGTTTCTAAACCTAGCTGAGACGAACCCTTTTTCTCTCAACTTTTTCAACTCTCTGTTCTTCTGCTTTTGATCTTCCATTTCATTTAGTTCATTAGTTGTATCCAGAAAGCGCTGTGAGACGTCCTTGAACTCCTCACCGAAGATGCTGGTCTCTTCCCCTAAGTCCTCAGGGTCACCGTCGTTCAGTTCATCAATGGAGGACACAATTGAGGCCTCCTCCCCCATTAGACCCAAACAGTGGCGTTTTAATGCCTTCCAGTTCCAGTACTCGGGATCAAAAGGCCACAGGGTTTTGAGGACTAAAAGGAGCTCACAGCGCAGCGAGTTCGACACCGGTAGGTCTTCCTCATCTAGCTTCTGGTCTGGCTCATTGTAAAGAGTTTCCACTGCATAGTAAGAGTCCACGGTTGGCTCCAGGAGAAACTCTGTCAGCTGGCAGGCCCTTTTGACCTCCAGGTCAGAGGGTAAGAGGCAAGAAATGGTTTTGCAGACAGTGGCCTTGGTGTTCCCTTCGCACGATTCCAATCGCAGAGCTCGTATGCAGATCTCAACACAAGTCGAAAGTCCAACTTTGTCCATCTATTGATTTGGAAAAGGAGTATTTAGTTTTCAAGACATTTGATCACATATAAAAGGTGAGAAAAAGAACAGGCTCACCTCTGACTGGATGACTTTGATGAAAAAGAGTAGGTGGAACACAGTTTTAGACAGAAATGAATCTGCGGCATCTGTCCAAAAAGCCTTGATCTGAAGGCTCTAATCGTTTGAGCAGTTTTCCCCAGAACAGAGTCAACTCCCTGCCAAAGATTACAAACAACATCCCTCAGCACACTTTAAATTAAAAGGCATTTTTTAAAGATATTTATTATAGTTGCAGAAAATTCTTATTTTTCATTTCCCAATTCTACACTGATTTTACAAGGATTGGAAACATGTGACACTTGCCAAGCACAGTAGGTATCCTCCTGTAGAATCTGACGGGTCAAAAACCCAGAGCACAATGTAAATGCAGCTTTCTCATCACCATCTGCCTCAAGGTTACAGATCATCTCTAGAGCATCACGACAGTCCACTTTTGAGAGCTGAAAAGGAAGGGAAAGAAATTGCAGATGTAAACCCTATAATTTGAACTCTGAATTATGAAAATCGACTTCCAAAGGCCTTATGACAACAATCAAGTTCAAATTTGAATTCACACTAGGGCTGTCAAAATGGATGAAAAGCTAATTTCGAATTTCTCTCTTAAATATTAGCACAACTCGAATTATATCCAAATTCTAAAGGCAATGCTCAATGTTAGAGGAAAAAAGTATTGTAGTTTCCTATGGCCACAAGAGGGCGCAAGCGAGCGCAATAAGCAAAAATAAACCAAATCAAGCATTGCATCTTTTTTTTTTTTAAATGAACTGACATTCACTTTTTAAAGTGCATTAACTTTTCAAACAGTTGTTCTCAAATAAAACCTAATTTTCTTAATGTGCATGCAAGGAAAATTAGGTTACAGTAGTGCATAAAACTGTTCGTGCATCAGTGACCTGAGAAAACACACTTCAACACACAGCGTCATGAACTACATGAACACAAGATAGCAAACTACCATTCAGAAACACTCCACTTCTACTCACTCCACATCTAAACATTGCTCATCATGTCTCATGCACCTCTTGACACAAAGTTTTTGCATTCGAATGTGCAGTTTTTAGTTTTTTTTAATTCGACGAATATTCAAGATTTTATTTACAGCCTAATTCACACTTTAATGCAATTAAACTTTATTAAAGCTTTGACTTGATACTTGAATACTTTCATAACTGTTAAATCTGAGCAGGAGTGGTCAGATGCAGAAACAGAAGTATTACGGTTAGGGTTAGCTCTTACCTCCTCCATGATGAGTTCCTGCGGAGCAACAGTGCACAGACACACCAGGTGCATCTGCTTGAAGTGTGCCTTCTCCTCAAACTCCGAGAGCTCGGCACAGGCCCTGGCTAGCGACGCGGCCTGATCCACACAGCCCTCTTTGATCAGGTGCTTCACTCGCATCCTCAGAAGTGTTGGTCCTTCCAGGGTGAGGAACTCTTGCACTGGGCAGAAAATAAAAACTTTCAGCGCTTGTGTAACACAGGTCGACAGGCTGACTGTAGTCAGGTCGTATTTGACGAAGAGAGGAACACTAGTTCATGTGTTCTCACCCGTCTCTTGCGGTGGCGTGTCACTGGTGAGGATGGCCTGCAGTGTGGGATTGGTCCAGACCCCTTGCTCTCGTGCGATGGTGGAGAGAATGACGAGATGACCGATTCCCTTCTCTTGCACCAGAGGATGGGCGATCTACAAAGACACCACAGCACAAACATTAGTAAACTTATTTGTTGTCTATCCAGTTGTTTACTTTACTGTAGTAGACGACAAAGCTGATCAATGCGGATAACAGTAACTAAGGCTACGTTCACACTGTCAGTATCCGATTAGAATCTGATCTAAAATTATTGATGACCACACTGTGTATGGCAACCGTTCAGATGCGATGTGTGTGTGTCCATGCAGCTTTCGTTTTCTGGAATATCTGCACTGGGTTCTGTGGCAGTGACGTTGTGATGGTAGGAATACGCCAAATACAACAACCACCGCAACATGGAGAGGTTTGCAATTGACTGCAATGACAGACTGACAGTCTGAATGTAGCCTAAGAGCTTCAGCCTGGTGAACATACCTGGACAGAAGACCTGAACCTGTCCCACAGTGCATCTGGGATGTTCCTGGGCATGAATCAGCAACTCTGCACAACTCCTGCAGAAGAGAGATGACAGAAACTCACAGGATAAACTTGAGTAACACAAGTCAGGGCTCGAGACTAATGAGGACGATAGAAAATGTGTTTAGGACGAACAGAAATATTCTCCAGGACGCCTACAGGACGAAAGACATTTTTGTGTGTGTGTTCATTTATTACTAGCCTATTAGGGTAACTTACTTAGATAATGCCAAAATTAACCGACCAAGCGCTGACTACAACTGAGCGCGTCTTCTCATGCTGTTACTATAGTTACTATCACAGACAAAAACTAAATAAAATAGTTTTGAATTACAAAAACCATGACGAAAATCTATTGACATTTTCATCAACGAAAAAAAACTAGACAAAAATGTTAGCTAGTGACGATTTGGGAAGCGATCCAGTCAGAACTGATGTCCTGCGTTTGATGCGCACATTTGTACTGTAAGTGCTGATCTACCCAGCGGCACACGGGCTGACATGCATGTCTCATAAAACATTAAAAAACTTAAACGTCTGGGAGAATGAGTAGAGCAGACATATAGATCTGAATAAGAGTGACGACGCAAAAAAAGAGCTCTATTCGGTACGGTTTTCTGTGCGCACACACCCGACCCGAAGCGTGCAGCCATACACAAAGACACCTATACAGCGCGCGAGTACTGAACTGAGCTCTCTTTCGTGTCTGAGTGGACAAATACACACAACATAATGTCTAAATGTTCGTTTTGGAGTATTCACGTAAACTATGTTGGTTATGTCTTAAACAGTTGTGAGTGTATCGGATGTGCATCAGTGCAATTGGATCCGCATGTCATTGGACATGATCCGATGTCTTAAAGTGACAGTGCTAAACCTAATGCGGTCTGTGTCCTTAATATTGATCAAGCAACAAAAGAAAAAGAGAAAAGCATTCACTGCTCGTTAATAGCTTTAATAATGATTCATTATATTTAATTCATACAAATATATATGTCTGCTGCTTGAAAGAATAAAGAATGATGATATTTTTGGAATGTAGTCACCAGTATTTATTTGTTATTTTTTAATCCAACCAACTCAAAAACGTTTTGAGCTTTATGTATTTTTATCTGCATGAACTGCACAGATTTGTTCTGCATGAATACAAAAAAGCATTTAACTCATGTTATTTTTTATTAAATCTGTTTTTTACCTGTTTACAGATAACTACTTTGAATGGAGCTAAATAAATATAATAATATACATCATAAACATTTTAATGGTGTTTTTATTATGTAACTAACAATAAAGTACAGAAACAAATGATAATAACAAAGTACAGAAATAACATGTTTATTTTGGGACGGTTGACATTCACTTTAGGACGGTTCAAATAGTTTTTCAGGACGGTTCCAGGACGGAGGTGAAAAAAGTGAGTCTGGAGCCCTGACATGAGCATGAGCACAGAGGGCAGAGAAGAGAGCACTTACAGCGAGAGCCTCTCCAGCACGACGGGCACCTTCTCGCAGTGGGCCGAGAGCAGCGGGCACACCTGTGCGAAGCTCAGCAGAGCCCTGATGTACACCTCCAGCACGGGCAGCGGCTCCTCCTCCACCCGCCACAGGCCAGCGTACTCCACCAGCGCCTGCGCACACCACACACACACCACTTACACCAGCTGACCGGCACACACACCTTCACTCGAGGCCGATGCGAGCTGGTATGAAGCGCTCGGGTAACGCAACACTGGGTTATTTTAAACAATCATATTCCTTTATACATTTATTTTTCAAAAACATTGATGATAAAACATGTTAAATAAAACCACTGTACCTGATAAAAGTATTTACATTGTATGCTTGTTCTATTGCATTAATCCTAGTGTTTGAAACGTGCTTCTTTGTTATTTTTAATACAAAAAATAAATAAAATAAATAACTACACTACCAGTCAAAAGTTTTAGATCGGTAAGATTTTTAATGTTTTTAAAAGAAGTCTCTTCTGCTCACCAAGGCTGTGTTTTTTTTATTAAAAATACAAACAAAACCAGTAATATTGTGAAATATTATTACAAGAAATCATCTTTTTTTCTATGTGAATATATAGTAACGTGTAATTTATTCCTGTGATCAAAGCTGAATTTTCAGCATCATTACTCCAGTCTTCAGAGTCACATGATCCTTCACAAATCATTCTAATATGAGGATTTGATGATCAAGAAACATTTATGATTATAATCTATGTTGAATCTTTTTTTTACATTTTTATTTCATGATGCTATGATGAATAGAAAGTTCAAAAGAACAGCATTCATCTGAAATCTAAAGCTTTTGTAACATTAAATACGACCGTTCAAAAGATTGGGGTCAGTAAGAATTTAAATTTTGGGGGAAAGAAATAAAATAAATCAATACTTTTATTCATCAAGGATGAGTTACACTGATCAAAAGTTACAGTAAAGACATTTATAATGTTAGAAAATATTCTATTTTAAATAAATGCTGTTCTTTTGAACTTTCTATTCATCAGAGAAACAAATTGTAAAAAACTGTTTTCAACATTGAATTTTTTTTTGCATCAAATCATCATATTATAATGATTTGTGAAGGATCGTGTGACACTAAAGACTGGAGTAATGATGCTGAACATTCAGCTTTCATCTGAGGAATAAATTATAATAAAAAAAATATATTAAATAGAAAACAGTCATTTTAAATTGTTTTTTATCTAATAAACACAGCCTTGGTGAGCAGAAGAGACTTCTTTTAAAAACATAAAAAATCTCACCGATCTCTAACGTTTGAACGGCAGTGTAAGTGTAATAGTATTTTACTGTTGTATACTTATTTACTTGCCTACGCATTTTAATTGGTTTGAATTTAATTTAAAAAAGAATTGCAGTTTGAGTGTTATCACCCTTCAGTACAGCTCTGTCCAACAGCTGATCAGATCCAGTCAGACTGAGGCGGAGATGCTGAATCTAGACAGATTAGTGATGTCAGAAGTACAGAGTTCGGCACTGAAATGTTCAAAATGTGAGGCTTTGAGCAGAATCCTAAACGCCTCTGATTGGCTGTTGTGTTCATGCGCTCATCATCAGTCTGCGATTGGCTACAGCGATCAGCACTTTAAAAACATGTTGTAAATGTACATCAATGAGCACTTACACACACACGCACACACACGCACACACACGCACACACACGCGCGCACACACACACGCACACGCTTACACACACACGCACACGCTTACACACACACGCACTCGAGCGTTTGAAAGCAGGAGACTATCAGTGGACCGGTCCTGCTTTCAGACGCTCCCGTGCGCTGATCACTGTAGCCAATCACAGACATATCCGATGAGCACGTGAACACAACGGCCAATCAGAGGCGTTTATGAACTCGGTACTTTTGACAACACTAGGACAGATGAACTCAAACCTGTACACCTCAGAGCAGAAGAAGAAGAGGAGGAGATGAAGAGGACCAAACACTGGCACAGTGAAGCATCTATGACCACACACACACCAGCCTCAGAATCAGAGGTCACATGACCCGCAGGAGGACGCTACTGAGGCCGAGGACAGGAGGACACTGGGACGGTCACGGTGGGAAAAAACGGTTTCCTTTAATGTCAACCTTCTCTAACCTGAGTGAAGAAACCAGTGTCTCTGAGCTAAAGACTCCTGAACCACATGACTCCTGAAGTGCTGAGTAACACGGCTCTACTGGTCTCGGCTCTACTGGTCTCGGCTCTACTGGTCTCGGCTCTACTGGTCTCGGCTCTACTGGTCTCGGCTCCGGCTGGGGACACGCGCCGCTACGGGTCCGCCGTCTGAACAACACTGATGAAGATGTATAAACCACTGCTGCAGCAATTTCATCTAACTACACGATGAACATGCCTAAACTCTACACACACACACACACACACAGGCGTGTGACCACACTCTAAAGGTCAGAGGTCATCATCGGGGGATGGAGACCTCAGAGAGACACAAGCACACACATGTATTTCTGAAGCACAATCACACACCAGTACTGTCTTCGTCTTCGTGTGTGTGTGTGTGTGTGTGTGTGTGTGTGTGTGTGTGTGTGTGTGTGTGTGTGTGTGTGTG
>FLSR01004878.1:10898399-10913138 GCA_900092035.1 Leuciscus waleckii
AACCCTACTGTAAACCTACTGTAAACCATACTGTAAACCCTACTGTACACCCTACTGTAAACCCTACTATAACCCCTACTGTAAACCCTACTATAAACCCTACTGTAAACCCTAACCCTACTGTAAACTATACAAATGAGTTGAAATCAATTAATATTTATGAGCATTTGGATATTTCTAATGCTTTTGAGTTTAATGAACGTGTCTCTTTAAATTTCCATGAACTTAAGTTGTGCCAGCTTTCTGTGTGCTAATGATCACATGACCCCAGGACCAGCGGTGTACAGTACAGGAGATGTGAAGAGCGTCTCGTCCTCGTATCTGGCCAAGGGAAGCAGGGCTGAGCGTCTGGATGGCAGGCCTTCTGGGAAAACAGCTCTTTACTGAACACACTCAAGTTTAGCACTTCAGATGTCGTACCACACAAGCATGTTATTTGCACTTAAGTCTCAGGAGCGCGGCTCGCTTCCCATTATGCACCACGGCATCACTGTAGTTTGAGTGTTGGAGGTCAAGAACACAATCCTGTTGCACACTGTTCTGACATGAGCTGTGATCTATGAGTTGATCAAACCCATCCACCAATAGACAGGTACAGGTGTGCAGGTGTGAGTGAAACACCTCCCTCCAACAATGCAAAGAGAGAGATCTCTCCTGAAGCGTTCTCCTCCAAAACTCAAACCACAGTAGCCATGTTTACATTAACCTTCAAACTGTGCAAACTGAAATTGCGAATTCAAAATACGCCCAATTGAAACATGTCAATTTCACAAAAACTCCCATATTTTGCAAAAAAGTTGTTACTCTTACATGAAGCGGTTTTTCAGGCAATTCGAAAAAGGAATATTTCACAAAACTGCAATTAAAGAGTTTTTTTTTTTTTTGCATTTACACCTGGCGTACGTAACATCATTACTTAAAGATGATGCGGTGTGTTTGGACAGAAGACGAGACAGAGTTCTTTATTAAACTCATAATAGACAAAAGAATCACAGGAATACTGGATTCTAAACAACAAAGAAATGCCACAATTTATCGAGAGCTTGAAGCAGAAATGAGGGAGAAACACCCAGAAACTCCTCATATGAGCCGCTCACAGGTGTAAGGGTCTTTCCTGGCCATTAATGCTGGATAACACACATACGTCTCCTTCCAGCGGTGGCTGGGATATACGTAAACCTACTAACATCCGGTGGCATGATTTGTGGAATGATTATCGCAGGAGGAAAAATTACGTTTTAGTCGCATTTCATCGGTTAATGGAAACGGCGTCATTTCGCAGTTGGTTTTTATCAACATTTAGAAAATATCGCAAAAGTTTTGCGGAAATCTGTAATGGAAACGCGGCTTATGACTCTAGCTAAGCTTCCAGCCACCTATTTTTATGCGAATTTTGGAATATGGCTTCAAAATAAATAAATAAATAAAATGAATAAATAAATACTAAAAATGTGGATAGTTTTTTTAACCAATTAGACGACATGCGCATAAACTATGATGGAAACACATTTACCAAATAAATCTCTTGATGCACATCAAAAAACCGTCATGTGACTTCATCTCAGAGCAGTTTCAGCTCAACTGTTGGTTTGGTCCCTGAGCCAGGATTAACACAATTATTTTGTGCAATAACACAAACAATAAAGTTCATAAAAATAAATCAATCATTATTATTTCAGCCACAGTGCATGATGGGAACTGAACCCCACACCCAAGTTGCCCGAGTTACTGATGCTCAAGTGTGTTTCGAGATGCATGATTTTGAGTGTGATAATGTTGTAGTGTTTGAGGTAACAGTTTAATTGGGGTTGATTGTTTTCCTGCGAGTTAAAGGTTGAAGTATTGCATAAATTATATTTTATGTTTACTACTATATAGTGATTTTCAAGTTTAAATAGTGTATAACACATGCCTGTGGCTGTAATTTATGTGTTTCAGGTACAGGAGTGGCAAATGTTGAGACTTATATGTGGGCTAGATTTGATACACAGACCTGAAAACTCTGCATGCAATCCAAATGTTAAACTTAAAGTTCATCAACTTAAAAAAAAAAAGTAAACTAGTATTACAAGTATTTTTATTTGTCTTTCTCCTCCTGGAAAACAGTTTATAATGTTGATGACTCATGTTGCACTACACAGATTTGACCAATCAAATGCTTCAGCCAAGAATGAGAATGAAATAATGACCCATTAGTTACATATAAAAACACAGAACGAGCCCTTTGGATGTGTCCCGTCCACACTCCAGTGTCAGGAGGAAGTACGCTGTAGGGGAAATACCACTGTGCTTTACACGCCGTCGCTCAGGAATCAAATGATGATGTGCTAGAAAAGCAGACAGTGGTTTTTCATTGGATTTTATTTAAAAAACGTAATCAGCTCTTCCCAAGGACACTGCATCATATGTGCTTTCCCTATTCTTGCTGGACGTTTAGATCAAGCGGCAACCTTCCCGTCTCTCTCCTGATTCAACAACTGCAGTTCATCGACTGGCCACTAGAGACCGGCTGCAGAAGAGGGTCATTACCCATAAACCCCCATGTTAAAATGCCCAACTTTACAGCAGAAAAAACATTTTTACAGTCTGGTGCAAAAAGTAGTTTTGGTCTATATGGCTAATTTTGTCCTTCATGACGACTGTGAGGCGGGTGAATGTTTTAATAACTCATCCGTTAAATTTATTAAACCATAAAGTTCTGCATAATTAAGGGCGTGGCCACTTGAGCGACAGGTGGATTGCCGCTGATGTCACTACTAGCCATTTGTCTGCTAGCGTTAGCGTCACATCACCGCAGCTAATCCGCCTCGCTGCACATTTCCGTTTATCCGCGAGTGACGCGCTCCCAAGATGGCGACGGCCGGCTCCGCCCACTTTGGGCTTCAAAAACACTCTTCAGAAACACTACGGGTGACGTCACACACACATTGCCCATATTTTTTTACAATCTATGGTTTTGACGTACGAATCCAACTTCCAGAAATACCACTGTGCCTTTCACGCCGTTGCTCAGGAATCAAATGATGATGTGCTAGAAAAGCAGACAGTGGTTTTTCATTGGATTTTATAAAAAAAAATAATCCGCTCTTCCCAAGGACACTGCATCATGTGTGCTTTCCCTATTCCTGCTGGACGTTTAGACATATGAATCCAACTTCCGGAGCGCTCTGATCGCAGTTAGGCCGCTGTCTATGTGTGCTCCTTGCGCCGGACCAGCCTCTTGAAGGCCTGCTTGAAGTCCTCGTTGAAGCTGGTGTAGAGCAGCGGGTTGATGAGGGAGTTGACGTAGCCCAGCCAGGTGAGGGCGTCGGACACCTGCGGCGAGGGCTTCAGCAGCATCAGCCCCACCAGCAGCTCCTTCAGGAAGAACGGCAGCCAGCACAGGATGAAGGCTCCCAGGATCAGGCCCAGGATCCGCGCCGCCTTCCTCTCCCGAGACGTGCAGATCTGGTTCCTCTCGTCCAGCTCCGGCGCCTCCGTGTCGAAGGACGGTGCGCGGGCGGTGTTCTCCGCGGTGGGGTCGGAGCTGGACACGTCCGAGACGCAGAAGGCGTGCGTGACCCGGCAGTGGTTCACCGAGATCTGGCTGTCGGTGCTGCGGCTGCTGAGGTGCCGCGAGGAGCCGCGCTTCTGGTACAGCGTCTTAGCGGCACTGTAGATGCGCGAGTACAGGATGAGGATCAGAGTCATGGGGATTAGAACGGCCGAAGGTGGAGTAAATGGTGTAGCCCACGTGGTCGTGCTCGATGATGCACTGCTGCGAGCCGTCGCCGCGCTGCCTCCAGAACAGCGGCGGGATGGAGATGAAGACGGAGATCAGCCAGACGGTGGCCACCATGGCGGCGGCGCGCCGGGCCGTCCTCTTGCGGGCGTACTCGATGGCTTTAGTGATGGCCCAGTAGCGGTCCAGCGCGATCACGCACAGGTGCAGGATGGAGCAGGTGCAGCAGGTCATGTCCACGCTCAGCCAGGCCTCGCACACGAACGGCCCCAGCAGCCACACCTCCACCGTGATGTACAAGATGCTGACGGGCATCACCAGCACGGCCACCAGCAGGTCTGTGACGGCCAGCGAGCAGATCAGGTAGTTGGCAGGGAGGTGGAGCTTCTTGGTGGTGCAGATGGCAGCGATGACCGCGCCGTTCACCAGGGCCGTCAGTAGCGTCAGCAGCGCTAGCAGAGCCACCACGGCTAACCGCTGCGAGAGCCCCTCCGCCGGGAACGCCGCTCCTGGTGTGGCCGTGCTGTTGGTACTGTTGGCCGGAGCACCGGCGCTTTCTCCCAGGTATCGCTCCATCTCCATCCGAATCCCACAGGCTCCGCTCCAGGACTAAAGCCCCGAAGACTCCTGCGCTGGATCAGCGACAGCCTGTCAAACACACAGACAGATGATGAGTTAACAAGTGTCTTATATATCAATGATACTTTCTCTGTCCACTCTAACCATCCGATCAACCATTTGATCTTAAAGGTGGGGTAAGCTATTTTTCAGAAACGCTGTTGGACATTGTTGATATTTGATATCAACCCAAACAAACACAACCCTCTCGTCAACATGCATGACTAGTTGTGCTCCGCCGATATGAGTGAAACTACTGTTGACTGATTGTAACCACACACACACACACACACACACACACACACACACAAAAACATCCCAGTGTCCATCAAGTCAACTGATGGCAAACAACAGTGTTGGCCAATAACATTACAGCATATGAGCATTAATGGCCAGCACCACATTGACATTATGTGAGGGATAACGTGTAGTTCACTAACTAGCATTCATACAACCAGCCGAATTAAAGTTAATAACTAAGAGAGTGTTGATAAACTCACCCAGTCCTTCCTCTCCCTCGAGACTGTGTATTTCTGTCCATGTTCTTCACTCTCACACACAAACACACAAGTGTTTTAGGTGTCTCCTTCAGGTCCCAGTGCAATCACAGTAATGATAACGCCATGAATGAGCAATCACACAACAGTTGCCTGTGATTTCACGGGTTTGATTGACAGGTCGGCCGGTCGCTAGAGGTCAGAGAAGAGGTTGAAGCCTCACAATAACTCAATCACCTCGAGCTCTTCACGAGCAGCGCTCATCCAGTCTATGCTCATCCAGCCCTCCGTGCGAGCCGTGTTTGCGCAGGCCGACTCATTACAGGCAGTTGTGGGATCTTTCTAAAGCGGCTGTCGTCACACACAGGCCTGAGCGCACATCTGTCCACACACACACACACACACACACACACACACACACGTCCAGAAGTGTAGCCCGTCGCTGAAACTCACGAGCGGAGACAGAGCAGAGACAGTGATGATCCCAGGAAACACAGCAGATCCCAGGAAACACAGCTGGAAGAGGATCTTCAGGACAGGACTCGTGGTTTAAATGTGCACTGGCTTTTATTCGATTCCACACATGAAAAAATAAAGACAAGTGTTTGATATGTAATGGATTACAATTCGGGGTTAGTTAATTAAACTAAACCTAAAAAAAAAAAAAAGTTTTTACTTAAGATAGTTGTCAAAGCAACATTTCCCATTTTAATTGTTTAACTGGATGTACTAAAATAACTAAAACTGAAATAAAAACTATACAGTATGTGACAGTAAAGTGATACCAAAAGTGTTTTATATTTTATTTCAGTTAACGTTTATTTCTTTTCAAGTTATGAATATGTTTCAGTTTCATTTAACTATAATAACCCTGATTCAGACCCAACAAGACATACAAATCCTAAGACTGGAATTTTATTCAAATTAAATTGCTTGTCCCCCATTTTCCATCTTTTCCCATTTTCCATTAATTTCCAAAAATTTGGATTGGATTGTGCTTTACCTAAAATCATCTTTACAGTGCAGAAACTGCATAAGCTGACTGGCATTTGGGTCTGGGTTCATTTAAATTTTAAAGGCACATTATGTAATTTTGTTGTATTAAAATATAAAAAAACCACTTGCACAGTGTTATATATTTCGTTCAATTTTACATTATGCTAATTGTTTCCAAGAATTTGTAAATTCAGAGAAATTCACAATTTTAAATAGTGCAACCTTGTAACTTGTGGACGACTGCGTAACATCTAGCGGCGCGCTCACGCTGGTGTTGTTTCGTTCAGACATTATGGATCATGGCAAGCAGACTTTGGGACAAGAGGAGAACTAAAACGAGGATCCATATCAGCATTGCGTTTTCGAGATGCCGAGAGCTAGCGTCCGCAACTAACTTCGACTTGACAGAGCTCTTACATGTACTTTATTAGACAGTGAGCAAATGTACATAAAACGAAATGTTATATAGCTCAACATGATGAAATGTTAGAATATGATCAGTGTGTTATGCTAATGTTGATCTCGCTCACTGCTAGTCTCATACAGACAAACTATCACACAGAATAACATTATAACTTTAACACACTCAAATGCAGTTTAGTGTGATAGTGTAGAGCAAGTGAGACAGCGCTGCGTTACCTCACACGTTCCCTTCATCTAATAAACTGCCCTGTGTGAGTATTATTCAGCACTAGCGGGTACGTTAGTTCGTTTATATCCGCGGGACTCGTGTGTGGCTCTCATTAGCACTCGCGCCCGCGTCACACCACAGTCACGCTAAACACATCAGTGTATTCACTCATCCATAAACATTATAAAATCCTTCGCATGACGACAAGTTCCATGATTCCGCTTATGCGTCATCAACCTACGCCTGTGTTATTGTAAGAGGTTAGCGACCGCTAGCGGCGGAAAATACATATTGTGCTTTAAGTGTTTAATCTAAATACATTTATTCAAAACATATTAAAATACTATTCATACAGACAATGACTTGAATACAGTCGTGATACTGTATGTTTTCAGGTTTGATGTGGGGCTTGAAGCCAAAATGTCTAAATAATGTTTGAATCATGATATTTATTTTTTTAAATAAACTTTTTTTGATATAATGACTGAGATCAAGATCAAGTGAAAATATTTCATTACTTTTTACTTGTTTGAAACACCACTTGACTGAATCAACTTTTTTAGTAAAAACAAACAAACAAACACTCAAAATAAAAGAATCCAGCATGAACACAAGAGTTCATCTCTGAGACCTCGGCCTCTGCTTTGGAGATCTCAGACGCATTATTCATCATCTCTAACATCTTCATTCGTCATGGCCTCGTCTATCAGACGCCGCTGTGTTTGTTGTGTCTGGCTCACAGTGGAGCGATGACAGGGGGAATGAGCTTTGGAAACTCAGTGACGCGCTGGGGTCGTGACCTCGTGACATCATGACAATGCTTTCACATCTCTCAGACTGTCTCAGGAAAGATGAAGAAGGTTCTGGAGGTTCTTCACTCATAGAAGATCATATCTGGAGGTTCTTCACTCATAGAAGAGTCATATCTGGAGGTTCTTCACTCATAGAAGAATCATATCTGGAGGTTCTTCACTCATAGAAGAGTCATATCTGGAGGTTCTTCACTCATCCACTTGGTGGGGACAGAGACAGAAACACTATCATGTCCACACACTCATGAGCAACACTCATTTCATGCACACTGCAAATGAAGAAAAAGGCTGTGATGACTTATATTATATTCTGACTATTTCACCTCAAATAGAAAAAAATAATATGCTACTCATTTAATTGGCATTACTATTTAATATATTGAACATCATGTTACTGCTCATTTTCTTTTATTTAAATTATTTGAACATTTCTTTATCAAATTCAGTTCAACAAATCACAATGATTCATTTTCTATAAGAACATTTTTATTTCTCATATTTCTTTTAATTTTGGGGTGAAATATGACAAGGTTTTTGACAGGTTTTGTGAAGCTCACCCCATTGAACACACACGAGTGTGGTTTTAATGACAGACTCACTTACAGACAGTTTTAGACCGTGGCCTGTCATTCTAACACTGTGAATCACTGAGAAAAGAATAACCTAAACATTATAACATTAAAATTAACTGGTTGTATTCAGTCACAAATATTATTCAATATTGATAAATCAACCGATATACATTCATTTATACAAACCAAATAACTAAATTAAATCAAGTAAAAACTCTTTAAAGTAATAATTGCAGGTTAACACATTTTACAGCGTAACTTAGACGGAGTAAAAGTGTAAAACTGACTGATATCAGATTCTGTTCAGTTTAGTGGGTTTAAAAATCACTGTCATTTTTTATCAGCTCTGATTAACTTAACTGTGTTCATCAGGTTTTAAACCCAAAGCACTGAGATAAAACAATTACATATAAAAAAGTATACATTTCTTCCTACATAAATGATTCAGAAACATGACAGAAAAAGAAAAGGAAATAAAAACCCATAGTCCTCTTGAAACAGGTCAGAGTTTCTGTAGAAAAGAATGCACAGGTTTCTAGTCATATACTCCTAACTTTGTCCGACTTGTGATTAAGATCAGGTTAGTTTCTCCAAACTTGTGATTAAGACCAGGGGCCGGTTTCACAAAGCTATTTTAGACCGGTCTATAGTGATAGACAAGTCTAAAATTTGCTCATAGACTAGTCTAATGCAAGTTAGACTGTTTCACAAAAATAAAGACTGACCTAATTTAGACCAAGAAAAATTAGACCCCTTACCCCCAGGTAAACTTAGGTCAAGACCCCTTAACCCCAGGCTAACTTACCCCCAGACCCCTTACCCCCAGGCTAACTTAGGTCTAAGACTCTGTTACCTTGGCAACCAGCAGTAACAATCAGTTACATTACAAACAGCCAAAAGAAAAGGGAAAATGGCTCATAATTTGTGGTTTGCTGACGACGTTATGGAGAGAGCTATGAGAAGGGAATATTTCCTCTTAAATATTTATTTTTTGGCATCTTGTATCATGTTTTTGTATCTTTTCTGTATGTCTTTAACGCTACGCTCAGCGGTCGTATTAACGCTGTTAACTGTCGTAGCAATCTTTTTCCAAATTAAACATTTCTTCTTGTTACTACATTCTCCACTAATTTTCCTTGTAACTGTTATACTCCTCCAACAAACACATATTATCCGCTGGGGTAAACTGCACTGAGCGGCTGAATGCGCTTACTCGATCCGCCATGTTTTTTGTTTTGAAAAGTGTCTTAATTTACCCAGAATGCATTGCAGTGTAGTCCTATTTAAGATATTCAGAGTCTTAAGGTCTGATTTAGATGTCTATCTGAAGTCTGACTATCAACTATATCTAAGCCATAGTCAAAGTCTATGTTTGTGAAACCGGCCCCTGGTTAGTTTCTCCAAAGGAAAAAAAGGCTGAATCCTGAGATGTCCACATGGAAACCGATGGAAGCTGGGGATCAGACCACCTCAGCAGAATACATTTTAGCCAGTAATAAAAAGGACTGTATAAATAAAGAATTGGTATCTGGGTCAAAAAAGTCGTTTTGTAAGTCGTTTTGAAAGTCGTATGGTTCGACAGATAAACTGAAGGGGATGAAATAAAATGTTCAGAGAGAATCTGAGAGATGTGAAAGCATTGTCATGATGTCACGAAGTCACGACCCCAGCGCGTCACTGAGTTTCCAAAGCTCATTCCCCCTGTCATCGCTCCACTGTGAGCCAGACACAACAAACACAGCGGCGTCTGATAGACGAGGCCATGACAATGAAGATGTTAGAGATGTGAATAATGCGTCGGTATCTCGTGTGGAAAGCAGAGGCCGAGGTCTCAGAGATGAACTCTTGTGTTCATGCTGGATTATTTTAATTTGAGTGTTTGTTTTTTTACAAAAAAGTTGATTCAGTCAAGTGGTGTTCAGACAAGTAAAAAGTAATAAAATATTTCCCCTTGATCTTGATCTTTGTTTTAAAAAATAATTATCATGATTCAAACATTCTTTAGACATTTTGGCTTCAAGCCCCACATCACAACATATTACAACTGTATTCAAGTCATTGTCTGTATGAATGGCATTTGAATGTGTTTTGAATAAATGTATTTAAATATTAAAATCATCGCTTTATTTTTTTATATTAAAGTAGTATATGGCATTGAGAGCAAGACGTACATTATCCGTTCCACACCTGGATTTCAGGAAACCTGCCGGATCAGAACTGATAACTTTGGGAAGAGCCGTGTCAGGGTTCTCCTCGGACAGTTCTGTCAGACTGGTGTTTGTTTAATGTGTCTATGTTTGTGTTGTACTTGAACACATGGCTCTGTGTTTGTGTTGGCCATATGCTCTTCTGTTCATGCCTTCTTGTTTCCAATTGCCACACCCTCTTGTTTAGTCATTAGGCTTGTTCGACTTGAACTGGCGCTGCACACCCTGATCGGTTTATGATCGGTTATACTCTTCTGTAATAAAAGTTAGTGAAATATCATTTATATAGGCAGCAATACTCAAATCCATCGCTTCTGACCTATAAAGAGATTTATAAAAATCTCTTAAAAACTATTTATAATCAAGGGATCGCTTGAGATGTCACCACCTGCATTCTGTATCGTATTCATTTAACGATCATTATCGTGATTCTTTAGTTGGTGAGCAAGCAAACGACTGGACTTGTTACCAAATTCGTAATATTTTTGTTTAGTGAAAAGCAATATCTTTTGAATATGGGGAGTGTGATCCATATTCAATTTGGACCTTGCATTCACCCATGTTTTGAGATTTGAAACTATAGGGAATTGCTTGTGTATTGCTCTAGCCTAATACTTCTTTTCTTATTGCTATCTCGAGCTCTCCTGAGGTGAGAAGTGTAAGAAATAAGATGACCACGTAACATGGCTTTAGATGCATCCCACATCACAGCTGAAGACACTGGGGAGTCTCTTATCCAGCCAAAATTGTGATAAAATGTCCATGACGAAAGAGCAAAAAGGATCAATATTTAGAAGAGACGTACTAAACCTTTTAAATTTGGAGTTCTAGGAATGCTGAAAGTACAATCAATCTGCAAATGCACTGGTGCATGATCTGATAAAACGGTAGATTGAATTTGGCAAGACTGAACTGCATGCACAAATTGTTTAGGAATAAAAGAATAGGTGAAATGTGCACAATTAAGCGGGTGTGAGTAAAACGTGTAGTCTCTCACTTTAGCATTCAACTGCAACCATTTCTCTATAAAACATGTATCCCTGCTTAAATGATTGAGAACCGTAGATGATCTGGGGTTTGATACATTTGTAGAGGAAGATTTGTCTAGAGAAGCTTTCATTATGCAATTAAAGTCACCAGCCAGAAAACCCAAGCCTTTACAATGATAATTAAACAATAAAATCACCCATATAAAATTGGGTGAATCATAGTTTTAGCGCATAAACATTGAAATTAGTTATATGATGTTTAAAAAATTGAGCCTGTACTCTCCACTCCTGTGCTTCTCACAGAAAATGGAAGAACTTGTGCATGCTGGAACCAGACTATCACACTCTTTTGCTGCAAGCCCCCAGATATCAACCAAAAAACGTAGGGCGCCGCTCCCACCAAAGCCTGCAGGCCCAGCTCACCCTCCCCCTGCCTCTGTGAGAGCTCTTCAGCCTCTGCCACAACGCCAGGGCCCACACCCTCCTCCATCTGCTCGAGGTCAACCAAAAACAACTGATACCAGCTCTCAGTGATATGTGTCGGGTCCCCGCTTTGATAACAGTAACTTTCTCAAATGTTTACAGAACAAGCGGGAACCCAGTGTGCCTGTAGCTTTCTCTATTGCTGTTCTATTACAAGATAGAAAGTCTAAGGCATTCAATAGCCGTACAGCAAACTCAACTAACCTGGTGCCTATTGCACGTCTAACTAAGATTGGTGTAGGGAAAAAAAGTAAGACTGTTAAGTTAGCAATTTTAAACATCCGATCACTTAAAAATAAATCACTTCTAGTCAATGACTTAATAACCACAAACAACCTGGATTTTATGATTCTAAATGAAACCTGGCTAGAAGACAGCTGCAGTGCAACAATCCTAAATGAAACAGCCCCTCCTAACTTTACTTTTATGAGTGTCTGCAGAGCTGTTAAAAGAGGTGGGGGTCTAGCTGCTCTTTTTAAAAATATCTATCAATGTAAGCAAATATCATTTGGGAACTACTCGTCTTTCGAATATCTGGGTATTGTATTAAAAGGTGCTCCACGCATTTTACTCATCATTATTTACAGGCCTCCAAAATACTCTCCAGCCTTTGCTGAGGAATTTACAGAACTGTTAACAACAAGTACCTCAGAGTCTGACTGTTTTGCCATTGCTGGAGATTTTAACATTCACATAGATAATGCAGAAAACAAAATGGCAAAAGAAATCAAAACTGTTTTAAAAACTTTTGATCCGACTCAGCATGTACATGGACCCACACACAATCATGGACACACTCCAGATTTACTTATCAGTAAGGGTCTAAACATTTCATCGATTGTTATTAACGATGTAGCACTGTCTGATCATTTCTCTATTTTCTTTGATATATTGATCTCTCCTGCCACTGAAGCGAGATCTGTGTCTGTCAAGAAGAGATGCTTAAATGAGAACACCAGTGTACTATTTATGAAGGCTATATCCGTAACACCAAGCATATCTGCTGACTCAGTTGATTTTCTCCTTGATTCTTTTAACTCAAAAGTTAAAAATATAATTGATCATATTGCTCCTGTTAAAGTCAGGAAGAAGAGTGGCAGACAAAAAGCACCTTGGAGAAACTCAACAGCAGTGCAAAATATGAAAAGAAAATGCAGAAAAGCAGAGCGCATGTGACGGAAGACAAAACTTGTAGTCCATTATAACATCTACAAAGACAGCCTGCATGCTTTCAATATGGAACTAGGCAAAGCTAGACAGACTATCTTCTCAAATATTATAAACTGCAATTTAAACAACACACGCACTCTTTGTGCTACTGTAGAGAGACTGACAAACCCACCAAGCCAGATTCCCAGTGAAATGCTCTCAGACAACAAGTGCAGTGAGTTTGCTTCTTTCTTCTCTGACAAAATCAATAATATCAGAAAGGTGATCAGCACATCATTGAGTTGCGCTGGGCTCAGACAGATCAGACCACCTGAAAAAGTAGTAACTTTGTCTGATTTCAATAAAATTGATGGCAAAATTTTAGTAGAAACCGTACAGCACCTTAAAACATCAACATGCGCTCTTGACACACATCCCACTTCTTTTTTTAACAGTGTGCTAAACAGTTTAGAAGCAGATCTTCTAGAAGTGGTAAATGCCTCACTTCTCTCTGGGAGTTTTCCAAACTACCTGAAAACTGCAGTTTTTAAGCCCCTCCTGAAAAAGAGCAATCTGGATAAGACCATATTAAGCAACTATAGACCAATCTCAAATCTTCCTTTCATAGGTAAGATCATTGAAAAAGTTGTCTTCAAACAGCTGAACAAATCCTTATGCTCGAATGGATACTTTGACAATTTTCAATCTGGTTTACGACCGCACCACAGCACAGAGACAGCGCTCATAAAGATAATAAACGATACTCGCTTAAATACTGATTCAGGCAAATTATCAGTGCTGGTACTACTCGACCTCAGTGCTGCATTTGACACTGTCGATCACAACATACTTCTGGACAGGCTGGAAAACTGGGTGGGGCTTTCTGGGATAGTCCTAAAATGGTTCAGGTCATACTTAGATGAGAGAGGTTATTATGTGAGTATAGGAGACCATAAGTCTGAGTGGACACCCATGACATGCGGAGTCCCTCAAGGCTCAAATCTTGCACCACTCCTGTTCAACCTGTATATGCTCCCAATGAGCCAAAAAATGAGAAAGAACCAAATTGCTTACCACAGCTATGCAGACGACACACAGCTCTACTTAGCCCTATCACCCAACGATTATAGCCCCATTGACTCCCTGTGCCAATGCATTGACGAAGTCAACAGTTGGATGTGTCAAAACTTTCTTCAGTTAAACAAAGACAAAACTCAAGTCATTGCGTTTGGAAACAAAGATGAAGTTCTCAAAGTGAACGCATACCTTCACTCTAGGGGTCAAACAACCAAAAATCAAGTCAGGAATCTTGGAGTGACACTAGAGTCAGAGATTAGTTTCAGTAGTCATGTCAAAGCAATAACTAAATCAGCATAATATCATCTGAAAAATATTGCAAGAACTAGATGATTTGTTTCCAGGCAAGACTTAGAGAAACTTGTGCATGCTTTCATCACCAGCAGGGTGGATTATTGTAACGGACTCCTCACTGGCCTTCCCAAAAAGACCATAAAACAGTTGCAGCTCTTACAGAACCCTGCCGCTAGGATTCTGAGCAGAACCAGAAAATATGAACACATCACACCAGTCCTCAGGTCTTTACACTGGCTCCCAGTTAAACTTAGGATTGATTTTAAAGTATTACTACTGGTATATAAATCATTCAATGGCCTAGGACCTCAATACATTACTGATATGCTCACTGAATATAAACCCAACAGATCACTCAGATCATTAGGATAATATCAGCTAGAAATACCAAGGGTTCACTCTAAACATGGCGAGTCTGCTTTTAGCTATTATGCCAGCCACAGCTGGAACCAGCTTCCAGAAGAAATCAGATGTGATCCTACAGTGGTCACATTCAAATCCAGACTCAAAACACTTCTGTTTAGCTATGCATTTACTGAATGAGCACTGTGCCACTGTTCGTCCGACTGTACTGTACTGTACTGTATTTTATTTTATTTTTCAAAACTGTTTTAATTATTCTTATTTCTTTTTATTATTTTAATTTCTTCTATGTAAAGCACTTTGAATTGCCATTGTGTATGAAATGTGCTA
>FLSR01004878.1:10913148-10923633 GCA_900092035.1 Leuciscus waleckii
ATTTTATTTTTCTAAACTGTTTTAATTATTCTTTTTTCTTTTCATTATTTTAATTTCTTCTATGTAAAGCACTTTGAATTGCCATTGTGTATGAAATGTGCTATATAAATAAACTTGCCTTGCCTTGCCTTGCCTTGCAAATGCACTGGTGCATGATCTGATAAAATGGT
This sequence comes from Leuciscus waleckii, assembly GCA_900092035.1. Taxonomy (NCBI): domain Eukaryota; kingdom Metazoa; phylum Chordata; class Actinopteri; order Cypriniformes; family Leuciscidae; genus Leuciscus; species Leuciscus waleckii. The sequence continues at coordinate 10,913,319 of FLSR01004878.1, forward strand.
AGATTGAATTTGGCAAGACTGAACTGCATGCACAAATTGTTTAAGAATAAAAGAATAGGTGAAATGTGCACAATTAAGCGGGTGTGAGTAAAACGTGTAGTCTCTCACTTTAGCATTCAACTGCAACCATTTCTCTATAAAACATGTATCCCTGCTTAAATGATTGAGAACCGTAGATGATCTGGGGTTTGATACATTTGTAGAGGAAGATTTGTCTAGAGAAGCTTTCATTATGCAATTAAAGTCACCAGCCAGAAAACCCAAGCCTTTACAATGATAATTAAACAATAAAATCACCCATATAAAATTGGGTGAATCATAGTTTTAGCGCATAAACATTGAAATTAGTTATATGATTTTAAAAAATTGAGCCTGTACTCAAAATAAATCTCCCTTCGGGTCTGATTCTTTATGTTCCAGAATAAAAGGCAGATGTTCATTTATAAGAATGGCAACACCTCTTTTATTTTGAGAGTAGGAGGAAGAGTAAACTTGACCTGTCCAGTCTGTCGCTCCGAATGTTCAGTGTCAGACAGTTTTGTTTCCTGAAGCAGTGCTATGCGGATTGTTGTTTTTTCAAACGGGTTAACATTTATTACCTTTTTATTACATGACCAATCCCTTGGACATTCCCCGTAATGAGTTTAAGGGCACCAGCCATAAGATTTATAAGAATAAAACAGGGAAAGACAACTTAAAATGAAATCACTTTTTTGAAAAATGAGGCATAAGTAGCAAAGAATCGACAGAGTAAAAGAAAGAACATCTGCTATTACGACCCCTATCCTGTCCCCGAATGAAGTCACCAAGCAAACTAAACATGAACAAGTCCTAAATCAACAGTCCAACATTTCTCTATTGGCTTATCCACTATTCTGCGGAGATGATAGTCAGCGTCGTCAACTTCATCTTTGCAGCCGACACTCAGAAAACACGAGTTTATTAAAGGTACACTACGTAACTTTTGGCCCTTTAGTGGTTGAAAAACAAAACTGTATGCATTTTGCAGAAGAACATTGTTTTTGTTGAGCTTCGGCTCTGCGTGACTGTACGGATGAATATGGCTCTTTCTCAACTACAAAAAGTGACAGAGATTATCCTAGTGCTCAACACTCACTACTAGGCTTCTGAGAAATAACCAGTTTACACTGACAGGATCTCAAGCTGACCAGCTGAAGACATTCCTGTAGCTTTACCCACTAAGAGACATGGCAGACGATAGAGAAGCGGAAACATCCACAAAGTCCCTTGGAGAGAACAGGGAAGGAGTCCATTGCTTGTTGATTCTTGTTTTATTACGAGCTCTGTCTCGTTGTTTTCTCCAGCAGACTCTCCTAAACGGGGGATTCCCCAGGGGTTGGAGATTTAGCAGCTCCATGCAATCATTTTCTCTCATTGCAACAACTAACCTCTGCCACTCCGCACCAGACACGAGTCAGGCACCTTTACTCTGTTTACGGATATGACGAGACACACACGAACGAGTGACGCATGTATGCAATTACCCAGTGAGGTCTAAAATATAAACATGTACAATAGGCTTACCATAGTGAATCAGGGTAAGACAAAAACATGTTTTGGAAGAAGGATTGATTAAACTTGTTTAATTTTAATTAATTGATTAATTGAATAAAAAATTAAAGGTGCTCTAAGCGATGCCACACGTTTTTTAGGCCAAAACATTTTTTGTCACATCCAGCAAACATCTCCTCACTATCCGCTAGCTGCCGGTCCCCTGAACACACTGTAAAGACACGCGGTCTCTGTAGACAGCCCAGCTCTACAAACTGCAACAACAACAAACTGGCCCAGCCTGGACCACGAAACATAACAAACAGTGTTCAAGCCAATAACCGACGAGAATGATTTGGGGGTGGGGGTGGGGGGTTAGTGCGTGTGCACATGAACAGGGGTGTGTGGGGGAGTGGAGGAGAGAGAAGCATGAAGAGGGAAGCTAGCTAGAGGAGAGATGTCGTGGACAACGACTAACGTTAAAAATGTATATTCTTAAAGGAGGGGGGGGAGGGGCCGGGATGAGGAGGAGGGAGGGTCGAGATGGTCTCTGTTTTGTTTGACAATACCTCGAACGTCAACAAGAAGTGACGTCACCCAACATCACTTAGAGCCGCTTTAATGAATTATTAAAATGTTGAGGTCTCATTTCTGTTATTTCTTCTGACACATTCATCATCAATACTTTAGCCGGTGTGCTGCAGCAAACTTTATGTGTGCACTTGAGTGCTTGATTTACATTTGAAAAGCTCATTATTACGGTATTTCTCTGTAATCAGAGTTTGAAATTAAATTTCAGAAGTGATTTTGATAATCTGTTTTATTTCTGGGCTTGTTTTGACCAGTTGTTTGGTTAGAAGAAATTCTGAATGGCTGGTAACCAAAGAATAGTAGCCAAATTGGCAGGTGAGTGAAAGTTAATCTCAAACCCGTCTGTAATGTATGATATTCATATGATAACTCACGAGTCCGTCAGCTGCCTCAGCTTTCAGACGCAGTCTCGGATGTGAGGGAGATCTCATGAGCACGATGGCTCTGTGATGATGTGTGTGTTCTGGACAGCAGGAGAGCTCTAATGATGGACATCAGCACAGATACATGTTTCCTTCAGAGACTCGTACACCAGCACACACACAGCTGAACTAGCCTGCGATTGACACCATCTGCTGTGGGCACATTGATTATTCAATGCTCTATTTAAGGGAAGATTACATTAGTCACTGATCAAAGTGTTGCGTATGATCAGCACACGGACAGTAGATGATGAATTAGGGCCAGGTGCTCAGAGCTCTGGAGACACATGAATTATTCAGCAATGGCTATATTAGATTACACATGGCAGACAATATGCTGGCCACAGCACTTTATAATGCCAAGCTCCTCGGCAAACCCCGGTCATCTTCACGGATGGCACAGCACTAAATCTTCTCCTGTCACCGAGGAACTTGGCTTGATGGATTTAGTCTCTTGGAGGGCCGGTTCATGTGGAAGTGTTCAGATGGATGTGAAGGACTCTCTTTCCGTACCATGAGAATCCCAAGGGTCTGAGAGAGCTAGAAAAACCCTTCAGAAAAACCCAGTGTCATAAAGTTTCTTTACTGACCACTATACATCATAGTCCACTGCATTAAAGGTGTGAGAAATCACAACGTGATTCAAGTGAAAGCATCAAACATGTCCGTCATTAAAGCATTAAATCAGTAGAACGTGAAAGATGGAGAGCTGTTTAACACTCAAAATAGAAAGGTCAAGTCAAGTCAAGTCAAGTCAAGTCATCTTCATTTATATAGCGCTTTTAACAATGTGGATTGTTCCAAAGCGGCTTTACAGAGATACAAGGATAGTTTAAAGTAACAGAGATTGTTTTGTCTTTATAGCCGTAGCTGTCAACATTGAACATTGAAAATAAGGAGATTTCCCGGAATCCATCCCCAAAATAAGGGAGATTTCCGGAATCCATCCCCAAAATAAGGGATTTTTTTTACACGATTCTTACCCACATTCTTACCTAGCTGACTCACTCGCGCGCTTGTGTTTCAGTGATTTGTCGTGCTGCGACACGTCGTTTTTCCCTCCACGAGCAACACTGAAATTACAATGACAAATTTTGCAGTAGGCATAATTTGGACCTACATGGCTGCTTGTCAGGTAGTGGAAGGTGGTCTCCCATTTACTCAAATATCGGCATAATGTCCTCGGTTTTGGTTGGTGATTTTGGCCGTCGGCGTCCTGATCCATCATCGCACATCACACTCATCTACTCTACTCTCCTTGAAGTTCACTTCCCGCTACTTTTTCCCTCTTCCTCCCACCCGCTGCTGCAACTGTCTTCTTCTTCGATAGTAGCCTAAGCTACTGTCTGTATACTGCCACCTACTTTACTGGAGGTCTAGCAACCCAAGTGCAAGCCACTTCACAGACACAGATAGTTGCGTGTTCTGAGTTAACACAATCAGAGCTTAAAAATATGGGATATTTTACGGGAAAATACTAAAACGGGAAGACAGCGGGAAAAGAGCTAAAATAGGTGAGAAACCCGGAAAAAATGGGAGGGTTGACAGCTATGTTTATAGCAGTTGTTGAATAAAGTTATTTTCCAGCTAAAGTAAATTTTATTGATTAACTTCGGTCGCAACGATCATTAGTTATTAACTTTAGGGCCACTAACACAACACCGTTTTAACAGGAAACTCTACACAGACTTTAAACGTGAAACCTGTGAGAACGCTGATGGCGTGCACATGCGTATTACCAGTTCAGGCTATTGGTATGTGCGTTATATATATGTGTGCAGGTTTGTAATTCCCTACAAACCAAGCCTTAAAAAACTACTTGTCTGGCCTTAAAATTTTGATACAGAATTGTATCACTACGGGGTTCACTGTTCACAGAAAAGAGTTCACTGTTTAAAAATGACAAAAAATAAGATGCAAGATTCTTGAAACAAGATTCAAAACATTTCCCACAATTTTCTTCATTCATTTTTTTAAATGGCAAAATTTTTACTTAAAAAAATAAATAAATCAGAGATCATCACTAGAATGTAAAACATTTTAAATATACCTATTAACAACAAATATTCAGACCTCCTCCAGGTAGTCTCGGGTTCGGTACCCCAGTGCACACCCGGGTCCACATGACCGCGTTCACATTAGAGATTTATCATGCGAACCGTGTCCCGTTCCGAACTAAACTCCCAGTGTGAAAGACCCCTGAGTAACGCACAGACCAGGGTTGGTCTCCTGGAAAGCAGCAGGGTCTGGGCTGGACTCAGTGTGTGGAGGAGTTTGGCTTGAAACACTTGAAGGACCACCATCGTGTGGAGAGCAGATCCAGCTCGACAGGTCAGGTCTGCAAAGCTCTCGCTGCCGTCAACAATGGTGAAGCAGAAGAGTGAGACACAGTGAGAGTGTCTGTCTTTGATGAACGCGGCTTGGCATGGACGTGGCACGTGGCACGTCCCAGGCAAGCGATGCACTCTGCGAGCTCGTCCGAGCTACAATCGAGGTGCAGGTGCGACATATTGCGTCAAACTTCACTGCTCATTTAGAAAAGGTATTTGCTCTTTTGAGCTTTCGCCAGTTTCTCCATACGCGTCATGCAATGCAAAGTGAACCGCATTTAAAGAGAACAAGTTTCATTCACGTATGACTGACAAATATGCATCACATTAAGGTCTTCAGAAACCCTCATTTTGTGATCCACTAAGAAACTAACAGCATACTAGAGAGTAAGAAACTGAGGACAGAACTATTTCTGTAATGAAAGATGTCTCCTGTCCCTGTGGCACACAATGAGTAAATTACCAAATAACCATCTTCATCTGCAGCCAAGTGATCATTTAATGGCACTGTCACGAACAGCTGATATAGATGAGTCTGCATGGCCCGTGTCAGCGCTTGAACATCTTTCATCTGATCTGTGATTAATCATAATTTCATCTGTAGTGCACATTAGGGCTCTTCACGGGGAAATGTACTCAGGTGATGCAGACCGGCACAAAGCTGCCACGACTCCTCATCTCACGAGATTGACAGATCCTCCGTCAGCGCAGCGGTGGTCTATAACAGCACAGCTGCCTCCTTCACCAGCCCACGGAGAGGAGGAAGAGCACGGAGCGCTCGAGTGGGCATACATCTCAATCTGAGATCCCATTAGATGGGATGATTACAGTCCGTTTGCTGTCCGAGGCTTCTGAATGGCCAGCCATGCCAATGGAATTTAAATGTATGCAAATGAGTCTCAGGACCACCTAAACACAGCTTTTTCTGGCCTTGTGTTCTTACACATGTCCTCAGTCTTTTCCCAGTGTATACTAAAAGAGGTAATTATAGGTATTACAAGCACTAGTCAGTGGAGTATCCTCAGCGTCCTCCAGCAGTCGCCGGACATGCCTGACACACACTGTGAATAATCATTTTTTAATGTTCTAATTAAACACAAAAGTTATTTTACTATGTTTTAAAAGGAAACTGAAAATACTATTTCAGAAGAGTATAGTCTTTCTACTTCAAAATGTCATGTTTCATTCAATATTTTACTTTAGAATTTTTTATTTTACTGTTTGTCTTGTTTGTCATGATTTTTATTTACCATTTAAAGGTTCTCTTTGATTGAAATTTGCTTTCATTGCGAGAGAAATAGTTGTACAGTGCATATTCATTTCGCAAAATATTCAGCTAAACACTGAACTCAAGTCTGTCTTCATTCAGTCTGAGTGTCGTGAAACTGAATCATTATTGAAATCTCACACATGATAAACAGAAATGTTCATGTGAACACCAGTTGAGAACTGCATGTCAAGTTATGCATGAGGAAAGTTGCTTTATAATAGAATTTTTATTATATTGTTAAAGTATTTCTGCGTGTTTTGAGGAAATATAACATATATTTTTTGTGAGTGTTGTAAAATGTCATTCTGTTAATTTCAAAATGTCATTCAGAGTGTCATTCTGTTAATTTCAGCAGAATATAATTAAATGTTACAAATTAATAGCCAAGTTCCCCAACACATAACGTTGATGACATTTAGAATAAGAAAAAACTATAATGCAGCCAAGGCTAAACTGAGAGAAACAGAAATGATTCATTGATTCATTAGCGGGGTCTTCAGGCTACTGTATGCAGTCTGTTAGTTCACCTCCCGATCAGAGTATCTTACAACAAATACAACATTACATTAGTATTATTCACTGTATTTTGTATTATTTTTTTGGGAATTATCATAAAATTATCAAAAGATATGTGCAATAAACATCTTCTCTCTTTATATTTAAATGTTTTTTTGTGCATCTGTAGTGTGTGTGGGCTTTTTTACTTTGAACTTTTATAAAAATAAAAATAAACTCTGTTTGTTTTTACAGGGAAAATATGAATTAATTTGCCCTTTCTTTGTCTTTATCTGTAAACAAATATTACAAACACATGCTGTGATTTTGCTGGTATTGCATGTTGGTCTAATACTTGTATAAAATGATTGGTCGGAGCGACATAGTGGCGTAATGTAACATTGGTTTTGGGTTTTGGTTCAAGTTGATGTTTTCATGTCCTTTATTTTGTAATTCTCACAGTCATGTGTCCTGTGTTCACATTGGCACATTGTTTGATTGTTCTCAGGTGTTCCTTGTCTCTCTGTATGAATAGCCCTCATTAGGCCTGTCACGATTCCTCAATTAAAGTTGAGTATTCAATGTAAAAATCCTCGATTGCAATTTACCCGGTTTTTACAAAATACCGGAAGTGGCGCGTTCATGGAGATTCCATGTACCGCATTATTACACCTTTTTCTAAGGCTACGCGATATATTAAAACCATTTAAAATCATAATATAGCATAGATATTGTGAAATCACAAAGGCTGTGATTCAGTTTCCCTTACGAAAAATAAGTTTATTCAAGTGTTCTATTAGTATACTTATTTTAAATTAAAAATAAGAAAGTATACTTTCAGTTTACATTTTATATATTTAATAATATATGATATATACTTAATTTATATACCAAAAATATACTCCTTCATTCCTCCATGCAGAATCTTCCAGATACTTCATTCCTTCATAATCTCTCCAGATCCTTCATTCCTCCATACAGAATCCCTCCAGATCCTTCATTCATCATTCCTCCATACATAATCTCTCCATATCATTCATTCTTTCTTAATCTCTCCAGATCCTTCATTCCTCCATATTAGAATCTCTCCAGATCCTTCATTCCTCCATTCAGAATCTCTCCAGATCATTCATTCCTCCACACAGAATCCCTCCAGATCCTTCATTCCTTCATAATCTCTCCAGATGCTTCATTCCTCCATTCAGAATCTCTCCAGATCATTCATTCCTCCACACAGAATCCCTCCAGATCCTTCATTCCTCCATACAGAATCCCTCCAGATCCTTCATTCAGATCCTTCATTCCTCCACACATAATCTTTCCAGGTCCTTCATTCCTCCACACATAATCTCTCCAGATCCTTCATTCCTCCACACATAATCTTTCCAGGTCCTTCATTCCTCCACACATAATCTCTCCAGATCCTTCATTCCTCCACACATAATCTTTCCAGGTCCTTCATTCCTCCACACATAATCTCTCCAGATCCTTCATTCCTCCACACATAATCTTTCCAGGTCCTTCATTCCTCCACACATAATCTCTCCAGATCCTTCATTCCTCCACACATAATCTTTCCAGGTCCTTCATTCCTCCACACATAATCTCTCCAGATCCTTCATTCCTCCACACATAATCTTTCCAGGTCCTTCATTCCTCCACACATAATCTCTCCAGATCCTTCATTCCTCCACACATAATCTTTCCAGGTCCTTCATTCCTCCACACATAATCTCTCCAGATCCTTCATTCCTCCACACATAATCTTTCCAGGTCCTTCATTCCTCCACACATAATCTCTCCAGATCCTTCATTCCTCCACACATAATCTTTCCAGGTCCTTCATTCCTCCACACATAATCTCTCCAGATCCTTCATTCCTCCACACATAATCTTTCCAGGTCCTTCATTCCTCCACACATAATCTCTCCAGATCCTTCATTCCTCCACACATAATCTTTCCAGGTCCTTCATTCCTCCACACATAATCTCTCCAGATCCTTCATTCCTCCACACATAATCTTTCCAGGTCCTTCATTCCTCCACACATAATCTCTCCAGATCCTTCATTCCTCCACACATAATCTTTCCAGGTCCTTCATTCCTCCACACATAATCTCTCCAGATCCTTCATTCCTCCACACATAATCTTTCCAGGTCCTTCATTCCTCCACACATAATCTCTCCAGATCCTTCATTCCTCCACACATAATCTTTCCAGGTCCTTCATTCCTCCACACATAATCTCTCCAGATCCTTCATTCCTCCACACATAATCTTTCCAGGTCCTTCATTCCTCCACACATAATCTCTCCAGATCCTTCATTCCTCCACACATAATCTTTCCAGGTCCTTCATTCCTCCACACATAATCTCTCCAGATCCTTCATTCCTCCACACATAATCTTTCCAGGTCCTTCATTCCTCCACACATAATCTTTCCAGGTCCTTCATTCCTCCACACATAATCTTTCCAGGTCCTTCATTCCTCCACACATAATCTCTCCAGATCCTTCATTCCTCCATACATAATCTCTCCAGATCCTTCATTCCTCCACACATAATCTTTCCAGGTCCTTCATTCCTCCACACATAATCTCTCCAGATCCTTCATTCCTCCATACAGAATCTCTCCAGATCCTTTAGGTTCCAGCTCCATGTGGGTGCTTCTCCTTTTCATTCAGCCTACTCATCTTCTATAGGGTTCAGGTCGGGGACTGGGACGGTCATGGCAGAAGCTTCATTCTGTACTCAGTGACACATTTTTTGTTGATTTGATGTTTGTTTTGGATTATCTTACAGATGGAGCAGATGCAGTCAGGTTTTGATTGTTCATCTGTTGCTATTTGATTCCATGATACCATGTATCTGAACAAGATGTCCAGGACCTCTGGTAGAAAATAGGCCCACAACATTAGAGATCCAGCAATATATTTAACCGTGGGCATGGGGTCCTTTTTTATTCCTGTGTGCTCCAGACCCATATTACTGTAAGTGTTTTCTGCCGAAAAGCAAATTTTTTTGTTTAATTTGACCATTGAACTCAAGATGTAGTCTGGCAACTGAATATGCTGGAGGATTTTTTCTTGAAACCCTCCCAAACAACTTGTGGTGATGTAGTATAAAAGCAATGTAGTGCAATGTTTGTGTTTTAGATTGAGTATATACTATATATAGTGCTCAAAATTATTCCTACCCCTTGGTAAGAATCAATACTTTTTTATTTTTGTTAATTTATAGAGACTACTTTGGTGGAACTTCCATTGTATCCAAAGTGTATTAGTTGCTATACACAACCCCACATATCTGTTAGTTAAACCTAATTTACATATCAATAGATATTGCCAGAGATTCTTTTGAGCCTGTTCAAAATGAATAATTTCCTACTCCCAATCTCAGAAAAAATCCTTCTTTTGTGAAAGTGCACATGGTTTCCACACTCCAGTGACCATAATCAATTTAAGAATCAATTTAACATTCTAATGCCTGATCAATTAAGGCCTAAGAATGTAATCTGTTAACACCTGCTCTGCAAATATTAATTAAGGGGGCAAAGCTTTAAAGGGTTAGTTCACCCAAAAATGAAAATTCTGTCAGTAATTACTCACCCTTATGTTGTTCCAACCCCGTAAGACCTTCGTTCATCTTCGGAACACAAATTAAGATATTTTTGATTAAATCTGAGTGCTGGATCA
>FLSR01004878.1:10933689-10945381 GCA_900092035.1 Leuciscus waleckii
TGCGGTAACGTTAGACCACAACACCAACTAAACGTGGATAAATTAAACAAGGATGTCTACATCTGTTCTAAGGTAAGTCAACAACGTATTTGAACGTTATCTTTAACATCTCTAACGTAACGTTAGGCTAACGTTAGCCTAGCTTCTAGCTGCGTTGTACACACAAATATAAGTAGGCTAAACACTTTGCCGTTTTAATGATGTCCTGTATGAAATGATAGAGTATGTTTTTATGTTTCCACTGTTCGATCGCGCCCGCGCCTCTCTCTCTCTCTCTCACACACACACACACACACATTCCAGCATTGCAATCTTGACATCGTAGCCTGTTCATTATGCTGCGTTCACACCAAACGCGAATAGAGCGTCAAATTCGTGCGTATCGCGTCTAGTTCGACGCTTGAACATTTTGAATCCATTCGCGTGTCCAAAGCGAATAGGACGCGCGTATAAAGCGAGCGTTTGAAGTGAAATAGCACCAAATAACGTTTACACTGTGACCTTAAATCTTTGCCTGGAGCTGAAGCTTTTCATCGACCTTCTCAACAACAAAATTATTAATATAACCTTCCAATGCATAGTTAAGGCCCTTTTGGTGACTTCGAGATGATATATAATCTTTCTGTCTCCAAAAATCATCAATTGCCTCCAGTGAAATGTCTCCTACTGTGACAGCTGCCATAGCGCCTGTTACCGAATGTTGACTGTTTGTCCGAGTGAGTGGAGGGGGCGTGGCTTAGCCATAGGTCAATTGTTGCATTATTCCAAATAAATTGATTGAGATTCACAAACAAATGTAAAGAGATTCACGAAAATGTATCAAATTCACAAATAAATAAAATGAGATTTGCAAATAATTACAAAATATTTACAAATGTGTTTTGTCAAAAACACAACTCTTCCTGGCATTTATTTGTGAACCACTTTGTGCGTTTGTGAATCTCCTCACGCATCTGTGGACTCTGAAACACTTCTAGTGTCGACATGCAGACAAATCCAGAGATAAGTGGACTCCACCCACCGTTTCCTCAGCCAATCAGATAAAGGCCACATCGAGCTGACCAATCGTAACACGTTCTCGCTACAACCAATCACGTTAGGTTTTACACTCAGGGTGGTCTTGTCCTGGATAACTCTGCTCCTTCATCTGCATCGGCTCAAATAGGCTAAGGCCCATAACATTGCTACAGTAAAAGATGTTTCAAATTTGGATTTTAAGTCAAGACACATTTGTATGAGCTTTTTAAAATGCCAGAGAAACAGCGCGTACATCTCTGTTCTGGGAACAACGCGCTGTGGAAGCGTCACGTTACTGAAGCTAGAACACGCTGTTGCTGAGGCTCTGCTTTAAAAGACTAAATCATCCGTTTTGCTCCTTACATCATGTCTCCCCGTGTTAGGCTGTCTACACTGGACAGAGCCAATGTGCACATCATCCGCCTACGCCGTTACTGGCAGTGAATCATCGTCAAGCCACATTTATACAGCGATTTTTACAACACAGATGTTTCAAAGCAGCTTTACGAGATAACTGGAAAATAATGCAAAAAAGTTCGTTTCCAGAAGAAAAATAGCGACACAATCGTAATTAGTGATGTTTTATTTTATTTTATTTTATTTTTTAAAAAGTTAATAATTTAGTTCATTTATAGCCTATATAGAGCGGCTCTGGAGTAAACCGTGATGTCATCGTCCAGCTCAGTCCAGTTCTTCTATAATAGTGTCAGTGCAGTAGATCAATAATATTGTTGAATGTCAAATTTAATTTCTGAACTGAACTTCTAACCTTTTTCCATTTTTTGGTTTTGATGATTTGAGATCCACATTAGCTCTGCCAGTAACAGGGGGAAGAGAGGGCTTGCTTTGCACAGATTAAACCAATCATACTGAAAGAAGGTGACATGAGTTAAGTCACGTTGATCTTACTGTTGTGTCTGTCTCTATCCTATAAACCTGATGTATTCTTCTTCTCAGGAGAAATTCTCATGTAATAAATCATGATCATGTATTTCTGCTCAGCTAGCGACACTGGATATCAAACACATGGCAAATGCTAATACCTTTACATATAGTTCTAGGTCCTAGAACTACCCAGTGCGAAAGCCCCGTTGTGGGTCTATGTAAAGTGCCTGACACTTTTTATTTATTTATATAATCTCCCATTTCTTCCAGAAAATTGCAGAAATTAACACATATTTTGTTATCCACATGTATATCTTCAGTGTGCAGTTGAACAAATCTGAATAATTTGTTAAATCTTAGGTAATTCCCCAGAAAAGTCCTTTAAAATATGACTGGCTCCTTCTTGAAGTCGTCAAAACTAGTTAGATTTCAAGCAGATGATTGTGGTTTGCCTTGGACTGAGTGTGAACAGAAGTCAGGCATTCAGGCAGTCTGAATAGAGAAGATGAGTCACTAGCCTGCTCTGTGTCATAGCGAGAAGAACATGGACAGAAGGAGAAATCAAAGCAATGAAATAACTGAGAAGGTCAGACACAAGATTATAATCAAGCGTGGATGATCTCAAGCTAAAAGTGCGTCTCCAAGACTTTATCACTTCTGTTTCCACCGTACGCAACGCTAACAAGAGGTTTGAGGTCCGTGGCTCTTAGCCAACCCCACTGGACGTGTTCGCTAGAGAAAACTTAATGGGCGATTTCAGCAAACTATTGTTCGAATGGTGGAGAAACCATATCAGCCAATAGCCAGACAGATTCAAGCCAAGCATCAGACTCAGGGTACGACAGGCTCAGCTCACACAGTCCGGCGCCAGTTCAATGAAACAGAGTTACAATAACTGATGAGGACCCTGTAAGAAAGCCAAAACACCTGAACACCTGAACACCTGAACAAGCCAAAACCCTTCTGGGATAACTCTGTGAGAACAGACGAGGAACTGGGAAACCACACCACCTCTGTTTTCAGAAATAAAATGAAGCTTTCAGAGAAAAGAGCAGGCGTTCAGACATGGAGGATCTTCAGTGATGTGCTTCGCTTTTTCTTGATGCTTTTAGGAAGCGCTTGATTGCAGTTATTTTGACCAAAGGCTGTGAGACCAAAATATCACATCTAGGCCGTCAATCATTTTGTCAGCGCCGTTTCAGTGTGCCTCTTCTGCTCACCAAAGATGCATTTGATCCAAAACACAGTAAAAACAGTAATATTGGGAAATATTATTATAATTTAAAGGGGCTTAAAAATTTACAATGGCTTGTCACTGGGGCTGTACCATCAAGGGTACAATATTGTACCTTGACCTTTAAAAGAAACGGTACATATATGTATGTTGAGGTCCAATAATAAGCCCTATGGGGTACGTTAGTGTAGATTGTACCTTGGGGGACAGAAATGGACTCCTACTGTACCCCTATTTCTGACAGTGTATATGAAGTTTTAGCTCAAAATACCCCACAGATATTTTTATATAGCATGTTAAAGTTGTCACTTTTTGAGGGTGAGCAAAAACACACCCTTCTGTGTGTGTTCCTTTAAATGCAAATGAGCTGCTGCTCCCGGCACAGGGGGCGGAGCTTCATCAGCTTGCACACAACACACACACACGCACTAAAATGTCTAAAACTTTTAGCCTTTTATGTTCAAACCGGAGTCAGACAATGATGGAGAGACTCAAGAAGAAGTGACAACATGTAGACAACGTTTCTGAATGGTTAGTTGATGAATTTATGTAGCTTTCTTCTAGTCATTGATTAGCATATTCTGTCATGATAATCTATAAATCGTGTTCAGGGGGCGGGGGTTATGTAAATTCTAGGGTTTGTGATGTCACTAACCCGGGAGGAATGTGGTGTAGTCTCTACCAGCCGTTTGTTGTAGTCCTTAAAAAACGATTTCTTTAAAAGCAAATATTTCCCTTTGCTTTGAACTTTGAGCTTTGTAACTTTGCAGATGTTGTTTATGATCAAACAGCAACATTACACACTAACTAAAGTTAGAAAAGTGAAATCATAATCAACCTCCCCTTTAAAACACCACTATGTGAATATACAGTAAAGTGTAATTTATTCCTGTGATCAAAGCTGAATGTTCAGCATCATTACTCCAGTCTTCAGTGTCACATGATCCTTCAGAAATCAGTATAATATGATGATTTGATGCTCAAGAAACATTTATGATTATTATCAGTGTTGAAAACAGCTTCATGTTTTTGTGGAAACCATGATTGCAGATTTCTTCCATTATCTTTGCAATATGTGAAACCTTTAAGCTGTTCTGCACAGGTCATCCAGTGATGCGCGGCTCAGAGGTCGTAAAGATGAGAGTGCTATTTTAATGTCTGTGTTTCTTTCTCTCTGTGTTTGAGAATTGCAACAGGTCAGGAGAATGACTGTATTGATTTTCTTGATTGAAACGATTCTCTGCAATCAGGCAAAACTACAGCAGGTCAAGAAAAGCGCATGTGGGCGGACACGCATTTCACTGATACACAAAGCTGAATCTCTGGACTACAGCTAAAGCTAGATCTGCATTGCCTCAAGGAAAGCCAGGATTAGTGCTAAAGTTTGCAGTGGGTTCAGGTTGTAGTGTGTGAATGAAACGCAGCATCAGAGCTGTTCACACTGGGAGGATAGCTGTTTAACACTGTTTCCTGAACAGACACAGTGAGATGAAGTGACGAGCAACAGGACATTTTGTCGATTACTTCATTATTATTCCAACAAAAGTGAAGTTTAGTCCTTAAAATAAACCCTGAGCAGAGTGTTCGAGCTCTTTAACTTCTGTAAACATTTGATATGTGACAAACACATGGTAAAGTGACTGGAACTGTGATACTGTCAACCTGGAAGTATTTCATAACAGCAGTTATTGTTCAGAAAATGACTCGATATGAGATTTCCTGGAGCTCAAACACGTGCTAGCAACTCCAGGGTCATGGGTTCGATTCCCAGGGAGACCAAGATCTGATCAAATGTAAATATGTACAAAATAAAAGATGGTTCTTCAAAGTTCTTTACACGTAGTAACAGTTCTATTTATAACCGTATCGTCCTGAAGAACCCTTTAGTTTAGAGTTTAGAGTTCTGTATTGTTTGTTTAAAGGGGTCATGACATGAGAAACCAAATTTGCCTTGATGTTTTGGTATCCCCCTTATTCCTGCGCCTCATGACGCTTTACGCAAATTATGTGTGTAACTTCCGTTAAGCTTTAAACAATCAGTGAAAGGCTCGCTCTATGAACGTAATACATTAAAAAAGTGTCACAACGAGATGACATTAATCTACTTACCCTTCAACCATCCAACATTACAGTTTTTCTGAATTGCTAAAACACTAAACCCCATTCTGTGAACCAAATTCTCAATAGTCTAAACCAAATTGTCGAATAAATCACTCATTCTGTAAAACATTAAACAAGTTCAGGTAGTTACAACACTGTTTGCAAATCTCATTCACTCTTTTTTCAAAACTCTAAACACATTCTCACTCACTGAAACACATTTTGCACTGTGATGCACTTATGTTTCAAAATGCTAAACACAGGTAGGCGAAAGTTAAGCACAACTGCAACACAGTGGTCATCATTTACACACGACTCAAAATTGTTCACACTTATTTCTAATGATATGACCAAACCACTGTACATAATACAGTCAGTTCAGAGTCCCAACATTTACTCAAAATGTTGCACTGAATGTTGATACCAATAATGGATGGAAACAATATAAGAGGGAGAGAAGGAAGAGGATGAGTAAGAGGAGGTGAACAAGCAGGAAGAGGATGAGGACGGGTGTGGAGAATGTTGTCAAGGCTGGATCTGGCTTTAGGGTTTTCCCCTTTGCCTGCAGAGACGACATTGTCTGAGATTTGGAGAAACTCCTCAGGCCAGACCCAACATGAAGACATGATGCAGAAGCAGAATAAAATCTCTCTCACGGACCTTGATTTTGCAGTTGCACAACTCTTCTGAGTGTACTTTACTGTAACATGCTTTTCATTTAGAGTTTTCTTACTGTAACCTTTTTGGCTTTTGCAGTTGGGTCACTGTATTTTCACAGTATTCAAGTGGTGAATATACAAACATGCGATTTTGTTACAATATACTTTTTTTCTGTAACTGCATGCTTTGGATTCTGTGTTAATTTTGACTCGCTGTGTGTATGATCTGAGAGCATTGTTTGATTTTGAGCACAGATCAAATGGTTTTGAGGCAATTGTTTGATTTTGACAGAAGAGTCAGAGGTTCTGTGAATGTGGTTTGATTGAAAATTTGGTTTTGTGTTTAAGGTTTTGAGAAAGTGAGTGATGGTTTCAAGAAATGTGTTTTAGCAATTCAGAAAAACTGTAAAAGGAAATTTTAAAGTGTAAAAGCATTAACCAGGCATTTCAACAGACCAAACAGATTCTTGTTATAACGTCACGTTAAAATACCAAGTATAACGTTATTCTCATGATGTCTGAAAATAAGTCATGAAGGGAAATGGACAGTTCATCCAGTCACACTGACGATCAGCTTTATTTGCAGGGCAACTTTATGATTTGAAATGAATCGTTTCAGCCTTTTTGAGTGGAAGTTCCCCAAACCGGAAGTGCCTCCCATAATTAAAAACGCAGTGAGATCGTCAGGAATAAGGAGGATATAAGAGGTATTTTTTACCATAAAACTTCCTGCAGTTTCATAGCTTAAGACGTCCTCCCCATTATAAACCAAGCATTTATTTACTCAAGCTCTAATTACAGCTCGTTGTGGATCCATGGTGAGAAGTGATGTCACGGTACGAAGTGACGTACCAGTCGTTTGCATATGACCGTCTCCAGTGCGAGATACCTACGCCTCATTACACATCATGGCATCGTTGTCGCGCCACAGGTGTTCAGTCGACGTGCAGCGAGTGTCTGTTTACTAGAAGACTGCGATGACACAGATGTGCTGTTCCTGTGGACAAACAACATGTCTGAAGACACTGCCGAACGATCCACACGTCAGGGGACAAGGGATGCAGTCTATTTTTTGCGGACGTCCCAGTCACGGCAGTGCTAATTTAAGCCTGTGTTCTCTACATTTCAGGGATGACTGTTTTGAGATCAAATCGAAGTATGATGTTATTATAAAGTAGTCTAACACTTGACATAAACTTATTATTATCCTTACCATCATCAGTAGTTCAGTAGACTATGCAGTAGCCTAATATTTGTATGAAATTGTGAAACATTACCTGGTCAATATCTTTGGAGTCTATCTGTGCCTGTTCCATGCCCAACGCTTCTATCCTACCGAACAGGTACAGGTGTACAGGGTGGGGGTGGGTATTTACGACAGTGCAAGTATTCCACAGCGACTCTAGGGGTCGCTGTTTGACAAAAACGTCGCAAACTGTAAGTAATGTATTTCACCTTAAAACTACTTTTAGCCAATGACCTTAGCCAATCATAACAGTGGGTGTTACCACTGAACTCTTAAAGGGGAAACACCCCCAAAACAGACTGTCTGAATCAGAGGATGAGAGACAGGGTGGGAAAAGGTTATAAATCACTAAAATTTGTATGTTTTTTGTCCAAAAAACTATAGTAATACTATAATTGCACCTAAGGGAACATAATAAAACAAAAACCATAATAAAACAAAAACCATGTCATGACCCTTTTAATCTGTAACTGTCAATCTCACATCATTACTGACTTCTGGAGCTCAGGACAACTACACAATGATTTCTTTCTTAAAATGTCTATACATTTTGTACTAATCATGTCTTTTTCTCTTTTTGATGTGACCAGCTCTGTTCAGTTGAGGATACTTAACAGACATATTGAATTTATGATCCATACGGTTGAGATTTTTAAAATGATTACTTTATGCATAAACGTACCCAGTCACAAAAACAAAACAAAAAAACATTAAAGATTTCCCATGACTTTATATCACGATTCCCCATTAAAATTGTAAAGGACTCACATATTTGAATTCAATGTAGGCATAAGTTTCTGTCGAATGTGTAAAAGAAAGAGAGGATGACGGATTTTAACCTTGACTTTAAGATCTTTATATACAGTGTTGAAGATCAGAAAATGAAAACAATAGATTTATCCTTGCTGTGCTTTTAATATCTTAAAGCACGACATCAATCATTACAGCACAATACTGGTATTCATCAAACGTTCTGTTATTACTGCATTATAGCTCATATTTACCTAAAAAAAAAATACACAAACTTCTATTTTAAGTACAATTATTTTTTTATAGGCTAAGTATACTAAAACACATTAAATACATATTAATGTGCTTATTGAAAATACCCTGTAATTGTACTTATTTCTTGCACAAAGAAAAACTTTGAACATATTACAAGTACTTTGTTGTGCATAAAGAACATATCATGATAATCACATTTAACAGACATGTTGTAGAATCATACTGCAAAACTCTAAAAGTTATAGTTTGAAACAAGCACCTAACAAGAAGTATCTGAAAGTACACTGTATTTCCGCTCATACTTCCCTTATAACTGCATTTGTAAAATCGATACTTCTTTGAGCACTTCATTTGTAGTGATCAAAGTTTCTCTGTGTGCTTTTGAAAAAGCATAAAATAAGCATAATTTCAGGATATGTCCAATTAATACATAGATCCAAAGCTAACGTATTTTTTTAGAATGCTATATTACATACTATTAATAAATGTACTTTAAATACAATTTGGTGTATTGTTTTTCACTATGGGACAGGAAACCTTTGAAAAGTTTTAAACCTATCATTACCTCTTCAGTAATTTAAGCATATTTTCAGTATCAGTTTAAAAATGGTAGAAAAAAATGTGTGAATCAAAAAATGTCCAATGTACACTTACAGAGGTTTCATGTGTTATTTCACGAGTTCATCTGTCCATCCAGTCGTAATAACTAATGGTAAATGTAAACAAATTTGGATAGGAACTTGCTGTCCTTGAAAGAGGGGCTCAGTTCTAGCTAAACCTCATATAACAGCACTGAATACAAAGAGAAACGTTGAACGGAGGAGGAGATGGGGAGGCGGATGTACGCCGGAAGAAGAATTGATGCTGGGAATGAATGCTGCTTATATACACTTATGATTATGATTGACAAATATTCAATTATCCATATACATTTTTCAGATTTCACTTCCAAAATACAAATTCTGTTTAAAAATATAAACTATGATATTTGACAGGCAATTTTTGTTCCATTTTATTTCGCCTTACAAATTCAGTGGTTCAAATTCAACAGAAAATCCAACATTTGACATCCGGGAACTGCAGGAATGATCAGTAGATTACTATTCTCATAAGTAGATTACCGATATTCTCCATCTGCTGTAAGTCTTCCTCACAAGCAGGGGGCGCAAGCGGCTGTTGACGAAGACTAGAGCAACGGGTGAGAGAGTCATTCATTCATAAAAACTGATTTACAGAAATGGAGCGAGCGGTAAGTGTGTGTGTGATGATTATCAGGGCCAGTATACATGCGGAAAAGCCTTCTCTACTGTGAACGAGATTATAATGTTATTCCCCGATGCTAATGTACAGATCAAACGTTAAATCTGACGTCGGGACATATAAAACGCTTAATGGACTAATACATATGTGACACTTTCAAATAAATGATTTTCACACTTTCATAATGAAACGTCCGGTGAGTAGCGCTAAAATAATGCAGACCCTTCACTAAACCCTAAACAAAGTGTTAACAAAAGCAAACTTGAACTTGAAGAAATGCTGAAGTGCCGTGTCACTTCAGCTCGTTTCTGCAAGTCTTTGAGCTCTTTTATCATGACTGGTGTTTCACAGACTCGTACCCGAGCGCTTCACTGAACTACTGAGCAAGTTCACTACAGCACAAAACACACATATAGAGCTGCTTATGTGACGCAGACGTCAAAATGTGTTCGTTTAACAATCATGCACTATGATAAAAGTGTTTAGCTCATAACATTCTATTGTGCAAGCGAACCACGTGAAAATAAGTCTTCATTAATCGATAATCTGCCCGTGTAATCATTATTAGTGATCAAAAGGAATTCAAGTTGTTGCTTATTTACTATCTCGTGTTCATCTCAGCTGGAAACTGCAGTTATTTGTATGCATTAGTACGTTTTTTTTAAAGTTTTGAGAATAATAATGCATTTTCAGTGCTCTTGAGGTACAATTAAGGAGCAGATGTAGCATGGATGAAGTCTACAGTACTTTAAGAGCACTTGAAATTAAATCGAATCGCAACCTCAGCTCCTGTAACATTATGGGCCCTATCTCGCACCCAGCGCAATTGACTTTGTAAACGACGCATGTATCATTCCTATTTTGCACCCGCGCACAGCGGACTTTTCCCTCCACAGAAGCACGGCGGTAAATCAGGGAATGAACTTGCGCTCCCGGGGGCGGTTCAGCGAAAAGAGGAGGCGTGTTCCGGCGCAAACGTTCCCTGGTGCTATTTTGCAGTTTCAGAAAACAATTCCTCCACAGACCAGGAGAAACCTCGTCTTAAGTCAGTGGCGCGTTATTCAGAGGCTATTTTAAGGGCGCATGCTTGGCCATAATGTAGCGTGTGCACAACACACACACACAATTTGCTTCTCTCATCTACACACAGCAGTTCTCATTTTTGCAAATCATACATAATTACAAGAAAAAATATTCCACACGAGGGAAATCATTGTTGTGTCCATGAAGATGTGAAAAAATAGGCATAAGCTTACACATTTACCCAAATTATTATACGCCTGTTTAACCGAAGCTATTTGGGTGTGTTCTCCATCCCCAATGTCACTTCTCTGTGTTTTACGGCCCTGACGAGAACGTCGGTCTCCTCGGCTGTGAACCACTCCTGGCGCGCGTCTGGCAAATCCGCCGTTATAATAGCAATCCGCCATGGAACAAGCGCACCTGCTCTTAAAGGTAATGTGAGATGCCGCTCTGATTGGTTTATTTCACGTTACGCCCAAACCACACCTATGAGTAATGAAGCTACTTCAGACCAACACATTTTAGATTTGCGTCGAGCGCAAGAGTCATTTATCCCGCCGGTGTAATAGCAACAGCGCCCGAGATCCGCCCACAAAGTTACTTGCGTTTCGCGTTTGATACTTGAGTTTCAGATCGTTAAAATAGGGCCCGAAATGTTCTGAATTTACAATTCTAAAAGTGCCAATAATCGTAAAATAATTTACTGTTACTATATGCTCACAAAGATGACGAAATTAGCACCCGTCAAGTGTACAGTTATGCCATTGCAATATGCAAGACATTCATTTCAGTGATACCTAAAACAATAGTAGCCTGAACTCATGACATTACAAGATATTTGGAGTATGTCTTCAACACACTATCCCTATATAACTAGTGTTAAGGAGCAGTTAGTAAAATGATAGAATGACCTGTGTATTTTCTGTATAACATGAATGCCCAACACTCTTACAGTGTAACTGAAGTGTCACCAAAATACTTTTGAAGTTCACATTAAGTGAAAAACTAAATAAAAGGAGAACATATAGTCAAGTATACTCAGAATAGTTCCTTTATAGTGCTACCAAACAAACTTTAGTTGGATCTCAGAAGTACAACATAAGTTGTTTTGATTTAGTAGACTTTAGGTATACCAGTTTATAGTCCACCACAAATACACTTTAGTACACTAAAGTACCCAAGAATACAGTGTGCTTCACTATATATATATATATATATATATATATATATATATATATATATATATATATATATATATATATA
>FLSR01004878.1:10964289-11005018 GCA_900092035.1 Leuciscus waleckii
GGCTGTGAACCGCTCCTGGCGCGCCTGGCAAATCCGCCGTTACAATAGCAATCCGCTATGGAAAAAGCGCGTCTGCTCTTAAAGGGAATGTGAGATGTCGCTCTGATTGGTTTATTTCACGTTACGCCCGAACCACACCTATGAATAATGAAGCTACTTCAGACCAACCCATTTTAGATTTGCGCCTGGCGCAAGAGTCATTTATCCCGCCGGGAAAATAGCAACAGCGCCGAGACCCGCCCACAAAGTTACTTGCGCTTTGCGCTTTGACACTTGCGTTTCAGATCGTTAAAATAGGGCCCTATAAGTGCTCATTCAGGAAAACTATTTGCTATACTTTAGCTGTGCTTGTGTTTTGACTCTCTTTGGGATAATGTACATTCAGATGGTCATTATTACCAAATTAATTGCTTCATGGTGATACAACACCTGATCTCTCTTTTCTCTGTAATTTTCGTTTTGTATTGCAATCAGGGGCGTAGCACCAAATGTTGGGCCCCGGTCACAGAACCAAGAGGTGGGCCCCTCACAACACCGATATATATCAGTATATCTTTGTGGGGCCCCCCCTTCGCCAAGGGCCCCTGTTACTCAGTTCCACAGACCCCCTGTCTGATGCCCCTGATTGCAATAATTATGTATTTTATAGATATGTCTCTGGTTTATTAAAATGCTAAAAAAAACTATTCCATGTATTTCAAAACATTATAAAGGAGTTTGCGTTTGTCAGACATAGTTATAATTTTCTATGCTGTAATTTATGAGCTTTTCAGAACAGAACCAATCTCTGAATATGTCATTAAGTTGTCATTAAGTCAACAACATCCCGTGTGTGCTGTCAATCAGACAGAGACGTCTTTCAGAACAACACCTCAGGAGACTCTAGAATTGCTTTTTATATCTTTGCTATCATAAGTGAGGATGAGTGTCAACTTAAAGTCTAGACTAAAGACGTGCATTTCAGCATTTAATACTTAGCCATATCATTATGAATGCTCTTCATATATCAGAAGAAAATGTGTATCTTGGCTGTGAAAAACTCCCTGCCACACTGCTAAGTTGGATTGGATGATCGGTATGGTGTTCTGAGTGTTTGGTCAGGGTATATTCTGGCAAACCGTTTGCCAATCATGTCTAGCAATCAGCAAAGCAAACATCTCGCTTATGTATGTAACCCTCGTCCCTGAGTAGGGAACGAGGGTTTACATCCGTAACCGAGACGTTCCCTTTTGTGGTCACTACGAGTTACGTCAGTGACGACGAATGGGGTTCCCAGTCTAATCACGCCACCTCGGCTGTCTTCCAGTGCCCTGCGTTAGTCTGGACTAGGACTCCTACTTAACACAGGAATACCAAGGTACACTGGGAAGCCTAACTCAGTGGAAATATGCAACAAATTGCCCGCCCGAAGGGAGGACTTACAGAATACACATAAGACCCGCGAGCGGGCTGCATAAGGAGAACACTGGGGTGTCCAGCCGCAAGGTGGAATGTTTCAACCCCAGGGGTGGCAAGGTGGCTTGCCAAGGGAAAGACACACACTCGAGAGAGAGGCTTACAGTGGAGATACACATGTGGGGGTCGCCCAGAGGGGGAACGATGCACATGGAGGCACCTAGCCAACGCAAAAGCTGCCGGTGGCATAACTCTGGTGTTGGCGTCAACAGTGCTGGAGGAACTCAGGGCCTGCGGGAGGCTCACCTGAGGAGAATATTGCACGTATCCAGTCCGCGGAGAGGAATGGCGAGCAAGCGAAGACACCTGAGCAGAATCTAGTACTGGCTGGTTGAAGCGAGTACATGAGAGGACACTGGCTCCACTCGGAGATTGTTATATTTATCGAGTATTTTTCTAATATATTGCGGTGAACACGTGGAAACTGTATCAATAACAGTGCATGTATGCATTAGGCGAGCTCTAGAGTGAATGATCTGATGTAACATAAACGTTGGTAAAACAAATCTTTCCTCAAAGTATTGAGAAGGACAGACGATCTGCATTAGTAGACACAGTTACAGGTAATCGTGGCCCACAGCTGATCAGCAGAAGTATTTCAGTAAGACAGTGATAACGTGAGTTAGCCAGTTAGCAGGAGACCTACACAATATACAACTCAAAACTAAGTATTTTGAACACCATCTTTCAAGAGCAAGCGGTTTGCGAATCCTGCATTGAACTCCGAGATTTGAGAAGCAGTCGTCATACAATAAAGGGAACACAGCAAAAGTTTAGGATTATACTGCTGATTATACTGATTATACTGCTGTGATACCGTGGTAAAGATACATTTTAACCTCTGATTCTCCACATGCTCATCCTTGGGCAGTGAAAAACACTGGCTTTACCTTCACATTATAGAGCACAGCATCTCCTGGACATGATGCTCTCCAGTGTCCACAGGAATCAGCTGCTGGTTTGAGGTTCGAGTTTTCCCTGGTGTCTGCACGCGCTATATGCTAATGTTTCGTCTTGACGTCACAACGAAACGGCTTATGACTCGTTGAAAAACAATTCATTTCATTGACTCAGAGTCGACTCTTACTTTTGAAAGACAATAACTTTATATACGGTGCACTTTCAGATGTAAAACTCTGCAGGATGTTTTCATTCACTTAGAGCTGTGTTACACACTACATGAAAGGTCATTTAAAAAAATCCATTATAGGGGCCCTTTAAAACCTGTTTGCGTGAACTTTAACCTTGACATTTTTTAACTGGTGCCCCTCCTCTTACTCCTCAACCCTCTTACTTTATGCCGTTCTCTGGTATCGTGCTGGGAAAACAGGAGGGATAATTGTGCTTTGCGAGTTACCCATCGCTTGTTGGTAAATGGCGTGTACCACAGTTTGCTTTGCCGATTGCTAGACGTGATTGGCAAACGGTTTGCCAGAATATACCCTGATCGTGTTTCTTGCTGTCCCATTTACAGTTCCCTATGATGGTCAGGTTCCTCCTTCAGTGTAAGTCTGTGGGTTCAATAGTCACAACAAGAGACAAACAGTCAGCCTATAAAGACATGTTCATATTGGCATGAACATATAGTCAGTCATATTGTTCCTAAGTGCTGTGTAAAGCGGAATGATGCAGAACTGCTGCTATTCAGTTCAGTTCCATTCAAATAGCTTTATTGGCATGACAAAAGTACATTTTGCATTGCCAAAGCATTGAAATGACATGTCTGATCCCTAACATGACACTCTGTGACTAATGAGACCGTGTGTAACACACACACACACACAGTGCGGTGTAATTCTCGGTCTGTCGATGGGGAGCGTCATCTAAACGCTGATGAGCACAAGCCACTGAAGTCCACAGGCGTCTGGCAGAGCTTCTGTCATGTTGCATTTACACTCTGTGACACTGGAAGGAAAACAGCCAGATTCTGTTTGCTCTCGTAAAGACACACACATCAGACGGCTGTGGGTTAGTGGACAACAGCCCATCCTGTCACACACACTAAGAGCATAAGTGTTGTGTTGCAGTAACAAGCCCAAATCTCCAAAGACTGTTCCAGTTGCTTCCTTTAATTTATCCTTTCAGAGTCAGTTCTCACACTCATGACATCTGGAGTCTACACTGTGGTTTATCTGGAGATGTTTCTGTCCTGCAGTGGTCATCATGTGTCAACTCACATGCAAAAGCTCCTCGATTTGAAACACGAGAGTTTTGATGAGAATAAAATGGTTGCAATGAATGATTTAGCACTTACATTTGCTGTCTTTTCAACAAGCGTTCTATTGTTTTTCAAACCTGATTTACTTCACTTTTCTCCATGAAACACTATTAATTTGAATGAGAGCGAATGATGAACACCATGAAATTTCACCCCAAAATTAAACGATGACATAAAAAGTTGAAATTATGACAAAATAATTCATAATTATAATATACTAAATCATAATTGAGATAAAAAAATAATCATGACTTTAAGTCATAATTTTGATTTAGTATGTCATAATTTTGACTTTTAAATCTCGTAATTTTTATTTTTCATCTCATAGTTAAGATTTAGTGCGTCATAATTTCTAAATTTGATGTACTAATTCTGATAAACCACAGCATGAGTTTTTTCTAATGTATTGGAAATCTGCTGTCACAGATCTAGATCTGATAAAAATGTCAGAGATGGTGTCAGGTTTTGGGTCAAGTTGAATGAAATCATACATCTGTTACCAGAGCAATGTCACCATCAGAAAGTGTACATTATGAGTGAACAGAGAAACGGTGTTGATACGGATGGTTTGGCTGAAATTAAGAAGACAAATGATCGCACATCACTATAAGTTTGCTCTAAATCCACAACACCACATCAAGGGCTTTATTGCTCGCATTAATCAGTTACCACATAATAAACACATTTGTTTATAACATTTTACTATGCAAATGTATTCTACTTCCATTAGTAGATCCAATGGTGACATGTAAACTAACGTTAAGAGCTGATGTCTATGGCTGCTGTGCAGTTATATGGTGAACAGGACAGGACTGAAAGAAAATTCAGTAAATTAAAGTTCTGTCATCATTTACTCACCCTCATGTTGTTCCAATCCATATGACTTTCTTTCTGCAGTGGAGAGTGTAAATTCAAACTCAATGTGGTGTAAGGGCACGTGCAGTCAGGGCACATGTGAGGATCTAGTTTTCAGAGAAAGGGGCTTTTCTCCAATATGGTGTCTGTACTGTGGTGTTAGTGCTATGAAGCCCCTGCTAGCGTCCTTCAAGAGCAACCTTAGCTTCACAGAAGATCTCCTGTCCAGAGACCAGACTCAACCCTGTTCCAGTGGGTTTGCAGTCACAACCCACAGGCTGTTAAAGGAGGTCCCCTCGAGTGTCCTACACACTCCTGTCTTCCATGACAAATAAAATCAATATAGACTGTGAAAAAACCAAAAGACTGGTAACCACCAAACATTAGTCTTTTGCATGTTATTTTTGGCCTTCAGTCACTTATATCAACAATGTGCTTAAAGGGACGTCCTGCATTGTGTTTATCAGCTGATGCATTTTACTCATTGTCAGAACAACACTTGTCAAGTCAAGTCAAGTCACATTTACTATTTCTATTGCACTTTACACAGTACAGATCACTCAATCACTTAAAAGATCACGCCTCATTAGCGGACGTTTCAATGGGCCGCTATACGTAAGACGCCGCTAATGAGGGATCTATGTATACATCTATGATACAATATCTTGCAATATCTTGCATCTATAATCGTGGTTCACGATTATAGATTGGCGAGTACAAAAAAAAAAAAAAAACGTTAACAAAGATCAACTTAGGCAAGCAGGCTTTCGTAACATAGATCAACTTAGGCAAGCAGGCTTTGGGAAAAACGGCGAAATAAAACAAAGTTCCCTTATCAGTCGGTCACTCTCGACATACGTCGTGACTGACGGATAGGAATCTCGCTGGAGAGGCCAAATTACTTTGAGTGACACTAAAACGAGCCAATGCACATTGGCGTGCAATCATTGGCATCAGCTGTTCAGCCACGCAGCACAGGTATATAATGATTAGCAGGTGCGATTGCACTTCTGTCTTTTGCTTCGGAGCCAAGCACTCTGCGGGATGGTCACGATCGCTGCCTCGTGTGTCTGGCCTCGAACACGCTGAGGCAGCTTTTGTGGATGAGTCATGTACCCATTGTGGGAAGATGACCATCTCGGAGCTGCGGTCGAGACTCTCGTTCCAGCATAGGGGCGGAGACCCCGCGCCTGCGCCTCGATCTACCCCTCCTCAGAGGGTTGCTTTGGGCACTGACACGGGAGACCTGAGGCACCTTTTACTGCCAGATACCGTCCCAGTGGCTCCTCCTCCCTCACCACCCTGGCGGGGTGGCTAAGGGATGCACGCGTATCCCTCCAATGGAGCGGGCCGTTGCTATGCAGCTGTGCTCTAACTCCACTTGGCACAGAGTGTCTCCCTTCCCGGGCCTGTAAGTACTCATCGGATTTAACCGGCAAGGCTTACATGGCCTGTGGGGAAGCTGCCTCTGCCGTGCATGCCATGGCGTTGCTGCAGGTCCATCAGGCCAAGGCACTGAAGGAACTGCACGAGGATGCTCACGACCCACAAGTTCTCCAAGAACTTCGTGCAGCTACGGACCTTGTGCTTCGTGCGACGAAGGTCACCGCACAATCAGTGGGTCGTGCGATGTCCACACTGGTGGTCCAGGAACGGCATCTCTGGCTGTGTCTGGCCGACATGAGGGAGACCGACAAACTCCGGTTCCTTAACTCCCCCGTGTCCCAGACCGGCCTCCTCGGCGGTGCCGAAAACTAATTTATTAGCTGATATATAATTTATATGATTCGTGATTCCATGTATCTCTGGATGGTGAAAACCACATCTCCCATGGTTCCACTCTCCTTCATAACGTCATCAACCTTCATCTTTGTTATTCTTTTGAAAATGCGACCTTTCACATATAAAGCAGCTTTACATAAGATGTATTAACATTAACATTAACATTAACATTAACATTAATAGTGTTATTATCGAGCTCAATTCAGTTTTGTTCTCATCTAATAGTGTCAGTGCAGTCGAATAATCAATAATATTACTGTAAGACAGACAAGACACTATTTCATTGAAACTCTTTTAATTTTTAGTTCACATATTACACATTCGTTCAGTAACATGAACAAGAGAAGATTCAATGAATCTTACAACAGTGAGAGTTCAGTATAAACTTCATTTTTTATTCCATACGGCTCATGCACATTAGAAGTCTTCTGAACTCATATGTGTGAGGAACAGATGTAAATTTAAGTTAATGACTGCAGAAGACTCAAATGTTGCACACAGCCAATGTGTTCTACTTTAATTGTGATGGTGTAATTTTTTCTATAAAAACCAGCTGTCCACTTTCATTGCATGACGAATATCCAACAAAGCATCTCCACTTGTGTTCTTCAGAAGAAGGGAAACGATGCTGGTTTCAATCTCACCCTTTAAATAGTGTCAGTATTTGGCATGACTGGCGTGTTAATATTTGAGCAGCTGACAACAGAAAGGTTGTGAGATTCCAGCTGATGGTCCATGCTCGATACACAATGAAGAGGTATTAAACTTCATACCAGCTTGAGATGTTATACAGATACCACAATCACAACACAGCTGGAGCCACATCAGGTCTGGATCGCCAGAAGCAGAACAAGAGGATTTGCTTTGCCTTTCCTCTCGACACAAACACACAAACCTTGTGATTACTAACAGCCCATCACTCACTCTCTCTCTCTCTCTCTCTCTCTCTCTCTCTCTCTCTCTCTCTCTCTCTCTCTCTCTCTCTCTCTCCTCTCTCCTTCCACCACCCCCTCCACATAACTTCAGACTCAATGGAGGGATATTGTTCATGATGTTTCTGCTCAGACTGTGGCCAGATGGCCATTCTCATCTTTAGCTGAATTGCACCCAGAACGCTGACTCACACACATTCCCACTGCGCCGTTCAGGTCGGAGGCGATCGGTCTCAGATGATATTAGTATTCAGTTAATGTTTGAGTCTGCTGGAGTCTGTGGATTGGTGAGAGCTTGTCTTCATAGCTACAATAAAGTCAAATAAAAGCTGAAAATATCCACCTGGGAAGAAAATGACATTGAATTTGGCCATGTTGAAAATCTTGATCATATTTTTTATTTAAAAATATTTTCAGATGTTAAATGCCGTGGTTAATTCTGCGGTTAGATGACTGTGATTTTAAATGTACCTGTCCAATTATGTGCATGTAACACAATGGTCTAGTTTCGCAACTGTATGTGAATACATGCAATAATACAAAAATGTCATGACCGAAAGGACAAGATCCCGGATACAGGCGGGAGTTTTCTCCGCAGGGTGGCTGGGTGATCCCGTAGAGATAGGGTGAGGAGCTCGGTCACTCGGGAGGAGCTCAGAGTAGAGCCGCTGCTCCTCCACATCTGTTCCGGATGCCTTCCCGGGAAGGTGTTCCAGGCGCGTCCCACCGGGAGGAGACACCGGGGAAGACCTAGGACACGCTGGAGGGATTATGCCTCCCGGCTGGCCTGGGAACGCCTCGGTATTCCCCCGGAAGAGCTGGAGGAAGTGTCTAGGGAGAGGGAAGTCTGGGCATCTCTGCTTAGACTGCTGACCCTGCGACCCGGCCCCGGATGGATGGATGAATGGATGGATGGATGGATGGATGGATGGATGGATGGATGGATGGATGTGTTAATACAATCAAGCACCGAGTGATCGGCTGTCTAGTTCAGATGGGCATCAGCTCTAACTGGGCTATTTACAGCACCAGGAAGTTTTATTTCGACATCTGCCTCCACTAGGCAGCTGTGGGTTTAGACACATGAAGAGGTTGCTTTGGATAGAAAAATACTAATGGATTTCAGGAATGGAACATATCAAATGTCAAAAATCCTCACTCATAATGCAAACTGTGTGAATGATGTGTAATGAAAACACTACTGAGTCCTGTATATTTATATTGATGTGTCTTTTAAAAAAAAATCGTTTTGCATGTCTTATACCACCTGCAAGAGAGACGAGAGAAACGAAGCCATTCAGCTGGCAGAGTGGGAAATTACTCCAATGTTTTCCAATTACATTTATTGAAGCATATCTTGGAGCTCCTCCAGACTTGGATTTTTTGTGGAATAATATGAGAGAGGTGTAATTTAAGCACTCGTTAATATTGTGTATGTTTTGGAGGATGCTGAGAGGAAAACACTGAAATGAAATCATGATTGTGTCATGAGGTAATAATGATTGATTGATGACCGACATGTAAAAATGATTGACAGAATTGTGTCAGCATAATGACAGTATTTGTCACAGTCATGTTCTGATTCACTGTCTTGTTTTATTTCTAGCTATCGTCGTTTCCAACTTAAAACGGAAAACTTTGTTTGCTTTTTGGTCGTTTTTTTTACACAACAACAGCGTTTTGGGGGCCTTCAAACGCAGTGTTTAGTCTATAGGCATGCGCATCTGCCGCATTTTCTGTTTTACGAATGTTGTTGTTGTGTAAACGTACCCTCATTTTCTCTGTTTTACGTGCATCCTAGTTCTTCGTTGGTTTTCATGGTTTCTCATTAGTTCTCTCCTGTTCCCTGTTTCGTTGATTGTCTTCAGTTCATGTTGTTGTGTTAACATTATGTTGGTATGTGTATGCTTTTACTATTTGTGTGATTAAAAGTCTGTTGTTAAAGGATTAGTTAACTTTCAAAAATGTTTTTGCTGATAATTTACTCACCCCGATGTCATCCAAGATATCCATGTCTTTCTTTCTTCAGTCGAAAAGAAATCAAGGTTTTTGAGGAAAACATTCCAGGATTTTTCTACACAGAATGGACTTCAATGGCAACAACTATACCAATGTTCAAAGAAGGTTCAAATGTCCATCTCAGTGGAGCTTCAAAGTCTCGACACGATCCCAGTTGAGAAATAAGAGTCTTATCCAGCGAAACGATCGGTCATTTTCTATATAAAAAAATAAATTATATATATATATATATATATATATATATATATATATATATATATATATATATTCTTTAACCACTAATGCCCATCTTGTACCATCTCTGAGATGCGCCACGTATTACGTCATCACATTGGAAAGGTCACGCGTCACGTCATCTATCTCTCCCGGCTCCACCATGAACTGCCTCCCTCTGGCTCTGCCAGGCTCCTTCGTCCCTCTGACTCCATCTTGGACTTCCGAGTCAACAGCTGCACTTCGACCCTTCACCGCTCTGGCTCTGCTGATAACTCCCGCCATCTCCGCCCATCTGCCAAGCCCACGCCTCCACCTCAGTCATGCCTGCAGCTCCGCCGTGGCCCTCCAGGTCTTCAGATGACCTCAGTCAGTCATCTCCCTGGTTCCGCTCTGTCTTTCCAACAAGGCTCCACCATGGCTACTCCCTCCATCGGCTCCACCGTGGACCTTTATGTCTCTGCTCTGGGTCATCCTCCTGCTGCTCCCATCTCTGCTCTGGCTCCTCCCACCTTCATCTTTTCCCTGGTCAGATAAACATGACTGGTGTAATGTTGATTGACAGATGATTTTGACATGGTATATGTACTACTCATCACTTAATCAAAAGAAAACAAGTGTGCCATGCACAATAAGACAGACTGTGACAGACAGACAGAGACGGATAGATAGATAGATAGATAGATAGATAGATAGATAGATAGATAGATAGATAGACAGCTAACTGACAACAGCATCATTTAAACCCATTCATAAAGCTCTCCTGCCTCTGAGGACACTTCACACTGCCGTCTCCTCGTTCATAGAGTGAGGCGCTGAGAGGACGAGCAGCCATCCGTCCTTTTCTCTCTGTGTCAATGCAATGATGCTTTTTATCCTTGAGAGCTGGGGAGAGCGAGGAACTGTCTCAAAATGAGAGGGTCATGCTTGAGTGGTCCGCTAGTGTGAGCTGGTTTAAGAGCAGCTGGGATATGAGTGCTTTTATGATGGATTATAGAGATAGCAGCACTCTTCCGTAGGAAATGAGACCTGCTCCATTTCACTGGACTTACTTTTTGACAAGGGTGTGTCTAATGGAGTGAAGCATCTCCAATCGTCCAGCAGGAGATTCGTTTCATTATTCGACTGTGTGTTATAATGAGTGCTGATCCAGCGCTGGAGCAACAGTAGTGTTCACTGCGATACACATCTCAGCCTTTTTCCATGGTTTTTCACTGTTTTAGTGAAACTGCCAGACAAAAAGATAACACACATGTACATGCTGCAGATATACTGACCAACAGTGGCTTAATTTATTTTTTTATAACGATGAACAGATTACTCTTACTTCACATTGCTGATCCAGTTCATTAATCCAGTGCCGACAGCAGGAACGATGTTATCAAATGAAGTGTCACAATTTCATTCGAGACTTATTGAGCTGGTCAATATGAATGAATGTGTCCTCAAATCACTATGTCATGAGAACTTAGTTTCATGATTCATCACAGCAACTCAGTATGTTATTGACAATGTGTAAATGATTCCTCTGATCATATCTAATTGTAGTGCTTCTGTTTTCAGTTCAGACTTGGAAGTGAGGAAATTCTCAACTGCAGCGATGATATCTTATAAATTGTTTATCAGACAAAAAACTAAAAGATTCAGCACACCTGTGCCAGTAAGATTGTTAGTTACCACTGCTTGTTCTTGGGCAGTTAATACAGTACATTTCCTTATATATATTTTGTGCTGTAGTATAAGCTGTGCCTGGTTTCCATGGAAATCCAACCAGTGATGCTGTGCAGCAAAACACATCATCATCATCATCATCATCATCATCATCCATCTTCTACAAATGTGACTGTGGTTTTTCAGATGTTCTGAAAGATTTTTAAATTCATTACCTCTCTCATTGTGTGGAAATGAAACCACACTCACAATCCAAGGGCACTCCATTTATTGAGAGATGATCAGTTTATGTGTTGAAAGTTTCAGGTGGCAGACTGGATTTATGAATATAAAATCAAATCTCATCAGTTCATTTATATTGCCGGAGCAGTGAGATGATCATGTGTCGTAAAGCTGTATTAGAAATGTTAAGGAGGCTTACCTTTTAGTCAAATCGGTAACACTTTACTACTGTGTAAAAAGATGTAGCCTGGGTTCTCCTAAGGTTGAGATTCGTTCCTTGCCCTCGTCGTGACTTGCTCACATTGGGGATGAAATCATTATGTGGGACTGTCTAGCAGCTCCAGAGGTGGACAATATGAACAGTCTTTACCACCATATAAGCCATTTTCAACCAAAGTAAGGAACGGCATCACGTTATAATTCTGCTTGATATCAGGGACCTTACTAATTGAAATTAAAGCCATAGCCTATATTTCTCAACATTTGTCACTGATAAGCTAGAACATTATGTCTGGGTAGAATAGCCAATCAGAGAGCCCATGATGACCCCTGATCACTGTCCAAAGCACAATGGACACGTGAGAGAAGGAACTGGACCTTGGAGAAGTGGACATATGAAAACATATGATTTATTGAACTATATCATTTTACCTATGTAATTTCTTTTGTTCCCTCTGTTGACAATCAATGTCATCTGAAGGTTTAAACAAAGTAAAAATTCAAACTTGTTAATCATTTCAAAGGATTTTTCTCCTGTTTCAAAGGATCTATACACAAATCAGTTAAAGAGAGCGTGTATACACTGCGAAATAAAAACATTTAGAGAAATGAAAACAAAGAAAAATATTAAATAATCAATAACGGATTGTGAGAAGAGCTCCTGCTAAGAAAGAGCTATTGATAACAAAAGCTCAAAATTGAAAGTCGCTATTTTTAAAGACTTTAATGATCATTTGGGAACTTGCGTGTCAAACTCCATGTTGAGGACCAGCATCCCATGTTGAGGACCAGCATCCAATGTTGAGGACCAGCATCCAAGTTGAGGACCAGCATTCCCATGTTGAGGACCAGCATCCCATGTTGAGGACCAGCATCCCATGTTGAGGACCAGCATCCCATGTTGAGGACCAGCATCCAATGTTGAGGACCAGCATCCAATATTGAGGACCAGCATCCCATGTTGAGGACCAGCATCCCATGTTGAGGACCAGCATCCCATGTTGAGGACATGTGGTTTTAAAGAGACTGACCCCCATTTCACAGACGAGGCTTAAGCTAGTCTCAGACTAAAATGCATGTTTGAGCTGTTTTAACTGAAAGCATATCTTAAAATATCTTAAAATCTTAAAATAATCAGTGCCATTGTTTTGTCTTAAGATGCACACCAGTAATGTTTTTTTCTAAGACACGTTTATAAAAGCTACTTAAAGGAGTCATGACTGAACTAAGGCCTAATCCTGGCTTAATCTAAGCCCTGTCTGTGAAACCAGGCCTTTGTTACCTGTTTATTTTTGTGGTATATTTTCCTGTTTCTCAATAAATTCCCGCACCTGAGTTGTTCTACAATCTGCTGTTTCAGTGTGTGCCGTTACACCTGCAGCATCCAATCTTATTCTCATTATACAGTTTAAGAATCATTTCCTCTTGATTTGAACAAAACCAACCAACATTTAAATCTCTTAATTGCCTTTGAACATTCAGACTTGTGTCCGAGTCATGGTGGCAGTGATAAATGTGCCAGACATCACTTTAAATACAACATAGCTAGATTCAAGTCAAGTCAAGTAAAGTCAAGTGAGCTTTAGGGCCCTATTTTAACGATCCGAAACGCAAGTATCAAACGCGAAACGCAAGTAACTTTGTGTGCGGGTCTCGGGCGCTGTTGCTATTATACCGGCGGGATAAATGACTCTTGCGCCCGACGCAAATCAAAATGTGTTGGTCTGAAGTAGCTTCATTACTCATAGGTGTGGTTTGGGCGTAACGTGAAATAAACTTCGGTTAAACATGCGTATAATAATTTGGGTGAATGTGTAAGCTAGATTTATGCCTATTTTTTCACATCTTCAAGGACACCACAATGATTTCCCTCGTGTGGAATATTTTTCCTTGTAATTATGTATGGTTTGCAAAAATGTGAACTGCTGCATCTGTGTGTAGATGAGAGAAGCAAAGTGTGTGTGTGTGTTGTGCACACGCTACATTATGGCCAAGCATGCACCCTTAAAATAGCATCTGAATAACCACTGACTTTAGACTAGGTTTCTCCTGGTCAGTGGCGGAATTGTTTTCTGGAACTGGAAAATAGCACCAGGGAAGTATCTCAGAAGGCAGGAGTGTATTTTATTCTTTACTTTACTCTCCTTTCATATTTTAAAATACTCTCTAGTTATAGGCAGCTCACTAGGTTCTGGAACAGAGACATTCCCTCTGTCTTCCACGATGAGCTCCAGGGAAAGGCTTTCACACTTATTACTTCTGAACTTTATGGATAATATTCATGTGTTATTTCACATATTAATAGATTATTTTATTTCGTTCTCCTTTCCTCTGTACTTGTCAGCACACAGTTACATCTTTAATAACCTGCCGACTCCTAGGGGAAGTGCGTCCTTGAGAAGGATTTCATTAGAGTGCTCTTCGTTCTCTGCCTGACAATCCACACATTTTCTCCTGCAATCACGTTCCTCACGGAAGAGCTTACAGGTGGCTGTGCGGGATGTAAAATACTGTCATCCGCTCCTGTGATCCTCAGCCCTAGTGATTGTTTATAAGAGACATTTCATCTGCTCCTGCTTTAAATGAACTTTCCTCTAATGAAAGTTATAGCCATGCCAGGGTGATTTATAAGGGCAGCCGACGGGCCCGTGTGAGAAAGACTCAGATCAGCTGACTGTGTTCGATGATAATTATGCCTTGCAAACACAAACATTGTGTTGTTGTAAATTCTGCTAACATTTCGCTAATTTGAAAATATCTAGCTTGTTAAAACAGAGATTTTAAAGAAATTCTGTCAATAATCGTATTATCCACAGTATGTGCTATGTATTTTTTATGCTTATTAGGTGCTCAATCTAATTCAAGGACCGACACTGTAAGTATTTTTATGTTTATGTGTGTATAGTGATGTTAGTGATGCTAGTATCAGCCTGGACGAGTGGAGTCTCTCCTGACTGTCTTTCGAGGAGTGATATGTGTATGATTGCATTATATAACACAATATCAAAACCAGTGGCACTGATGGGAAAGAAAGATGCACAAATCAAAACATATGGCAGAGAGAGCTTTGTTGGGTTTGAACTGCTAAAACAATAGATGTAGTGTTGAACATGAAGACAGTCAGTGTTGTCTGCACACCTGCTGTTCCTCTGTGAACTCACTTCATCCACTAAAGATCGCCAGCGGATTCAAACACATTGAATGAAAAAGTCATGTTGGTGAATAGAAAAGATCCTGCAGAAGTGTGACTTATGTGCCACTGTATTTTTATATTCCTCACAATGTGCAACGGTTCATATTCATTTCAGTTTTAGAGTGGAATAGACATGTTTTCCTGAAGCCTCTTTATATGGTGCCTTAACAGGTAATAAAAAGCCTTGCGCTCAGGATTGTCCTCTGAGAGTACAGATGTAGTCCCCTGATACAGACGTCTATATCCTCTATGAGTGAAAAAGAGCACTGAAGGAGGAGCAGAGAGATGCGAGTGCTGGAGGCAACAATGGGTTGAGGAATGGAAAAGCATTAGTCCAGATGAACTCTAGAGATCTGGAGACGGCAATTACGTGCCCTCACAAAGCAGCAGGCTGCAGAGGCATTATGGGTAGCCGAGACTCCCTCTGGTTCATCACAAAAGTCTTTGTTGCAGCCAACAAAACAAGCACCAGATGCTTATTATGGACACACACATGGAAATAAAGGCATGTTCAAGTGTTTTTCCAATGACAGGTGTGGTGGCAAACAGACAAACATGCACCATTGTCTTTAAAGATTATTTATTCCCTTGCAAGGAAAGGTCAGCAATCATAAAGTCATACAGAGTGGCTGTGACAACGAGAGGAGGGCATCCTTCATTCTTTATAGTACTGGCTCCCCCAAGGTTACTTCTCGAGGCTAATGAAGATATGTCTCAGCCATAACTAACACATTGTTTAGATATGTCTATCATATTCTATCTTTGAATGGAGACCCTCTGTCTCTGTCATACACTTAGTCACACATTAACTTTTGGTCAGGTCACGTATACGAGGTCATACACATACATACTAAGATTCTATGAATATAAGAAAATGCAAACATATAGAACATATTAAATTTCTTCCACACAGGAAAAATTAAAATGGACTGGAGAGGGGGAAGGACAAAGAGACCCTGTGTGTGTGTGAGTAAATGTGAAGCTGAGGACTCGCCACTGTGACCTGTCAGAGGATCTCATTAGTCTGAGCTTTCAGCACTGGGAATTCTTGGAACTTTCCCTGAGGAAAGAGAGACAAACGGGTAAAAGCGTGGAGTTTGTGTGGGCAGATGTTACTGAGCAGTTATTTACAAACTAGATTTAAATATAACTTTGTTAGACCTACTATAGAACCATCAGAATAGCTGAAATCCAGGTCTACGTACTGGAGCTTTAGCTTCATCAGACAAACAATAACATCTGTTCATATTTAAAAACAAATAAAGGTACATTTACTTTTACTGAAAAAGTCCAGACAAATTCTTTATCTGTAAATACATCTGTAATACTAATGCATTATTCCAAATCAACAAAAAATGCTCTCAATAAAAAGGCATAACACTTATAAAGCAAACCAAACAACTGCACAATATAAGCCTCCATTCAATGCTGTTTGCTGTGTTTCTTGTTTTTATTCTGGAAAGCGCCCTGGGCACCTTTCAGGTTGTTGTAAGGCGCTATATAAATAAAATTTTATTGATTGATTGATTGAATGTTTCTGGAAAGAAAAGAAAATTTATATTTTGTGTGGATGACACTTCTAACGCTTGAATGTGCATTTAATAACAACAATATAACAATATTCTGTTCCCATCACATCTCTAAGCACACAAACCTGCATTACAATGTTGCAGTTATGTAAGGGTTTGTCAGTCAGTTTGAAAATAAAGTTATGATGAAAGCAGCTTGAAACTATTTTAAAAACAAAGAAAAATTATTAGCATCAGAGTTTTATCCGAGGCACTTAAGTAGCAAGTCCACACGAGAGTCATGAGCAGAACTGTGCTTTATCCTGTTGGTGAAATTGAAATTGTTGCCAGAATAAAGGCTGGAACACACTACGCAACTTTTGCCCAGATTTTTGCACCTGTTTGCAATCTGGACTAGTCAACACTAGCTGCTGTAAAGTCAGAGCCAGTTTGCAGATTTTGGGCCATCGGAATGGAAAGACTTCACAGAAATTCAAGTAGTGAATGATGGGCACAAACTATGGCTTTTTAGCTTCAGACTTTGATTCCATTCAGCTGGAGGATATCAAACATGTTTTAAGTTAATTTATTACATGGCTTGTTTGAATTCTAATGTAGAATGCAGTGTGTTATTTCTTGATATCAGACCCGCTGCGAAGTATAACACACCGTTGCCATGAAAAGCAGAGCGTTGCTATGGACGCAGGATTCTAACCGTAGAGACAGAACGGACTATTTTCTTTAGCGGAAGCAATACAATCGTTTTTAAATCAATAAACTCCTTTTAAATCAATATTTTGTGTCAAATGATTGATTTATTTGGTAGGTAGCCATGTAATAAGCGGGATAATGAAGTGCGAGGCGGTTATTATAGCGAATACAACCCGTTCAGGCTCCGCTTCACGTCGGGGTCCCGATCAGCCTGTCGGGGGTGTATTCGCTATAACAACCGCCTCGCTCTACATTATCCCTTACATGTGTAGCGGCTAATCTCCACCTCATTAACTATTTTAGACATTATTGAAGGTTATATGTGTGGTGGATTCTTGTGTAACCGGTCGTACTCGATCTGCTCCGAGCAGGACTCGACCGGGGTCTTGGCGTCGGAGGCGGGTGCGCAAACAAGGACCGCAGCGTCAGTCGCTAGCATGCCTCATAAGGCCAGGAGGGTGAGGTTAACACACACAGCTCTTACTGGCCTACATCCGGTGATGGCGTCGTGGGGGGGCAGGGGTGCAAACTTTTCCCTTCACAGCAGTCACGGGATGAGTCCTTGAAGCATGTCTGTAGGCAAGTGCAGACTATTGATGGTCTAACCCCTATTTGTCAATAATGAATTGGACGCTCAGACGAAAGAAGGATACAACTCAATTGTTGATACAAAAGAGCCATTGGGAAATGCTATTCCAAGCACCTCATCATAATCTGACGGCAGGACAAATGGAGGTAGAAATACAATAAGTCGTTTGCTCTCTTCCACCGCCCTCTCCTTCGCCATCCTTCCTCCTCCATTTCCACCGCTCTTCTTCTTCCCTGGGTTTCTCATCCACCGCCAGCTGTAGTCTCCTCGCTGTAATACTCGCCTCCGGTCTCATAGCCAGAGCATTACTGTCTCACCACTGTCTGTGGTCCCTGCTCTCCAGAGTGTTCTGGTTCCCTCATCACTGCATGGAGACATGGTTCCCCTTCCACTAAAGTGCCATCTCCTCCCTTCCCACCGGACCCTGACTATGCTCCTTGTGTTCCTGTCTGTTTGTTTTACTTGACTCTGTGGTGCTTGAATAATGCCAGTGTACCCTGCAGAACGAGTCCTCAGACCGCACTCAACAAATGCTGCTGCTTTCCTTATATGTGACCCTGGACCACAGAACCAGTCTGGAGTCGCACGGGTATATCTGTGGCAATAGCCAACAATACATTGTATGGGTCAAAATTATCGATTTTTCTTTTATGCCAAAAATCATTAGGATATTAAGTAAAGATCATGTTCCATGAAGATATTTAGTAAATTTCCTACCGTAAATATATAAAACGTTTATTTTTGTGAGTGAATGCAGCACTATCGCCAACATAAATGAACAACTTTAAAGGCGTTTTTCTCAGTGTTTTTTTTACACCCTAGATTCCAGATATTCAAATAGTTGTATCTCGGACAAATATTGTCCTGTTCTAACAAACCATACATCAATGAAAAGCTTAATTATTCAGCTTTCAGATCTTGTGGTCCAGGGTCATATATGTAGTAATGATTAGGCAATGGCATCTCCAGCATGTTCTGAGATCGCTGTGAGGACAGGACCCGTGGCAAACCTTCACATGTGTGCAATCGTCTGGGTGGAAGTACGCTCTCTGGGCTCCCACTTGGGTCATGAACAAGTGCGTAAAAATGGTTACGTATATACTGTACTGTGATTAGAGAAAGTACTGTATGTGACCATCCAAAGAGGACACACTTCAGCTTCTTTTTCTCCATTACAGTCTTGCTGTAGTGTGCGTCTGCTCCCCCTGAGAAAACCCTCTGTGGACTCAAGGGACTCAAGTCAGGCTGTAGTGGAATCGATCACTATTGAATGGTTCACATACTAATGCTTTCATATTTCACAGTTACAGGTCCCATGATGGTGATTAAGAGACCATTTCTGTTCTTGAAGACATGAATGACCTTAATACAAAGTGACTCTCCAGCAATCAGTCAAAGCTGTACTGCACATATATTACTCTTACTTGTGTTAGGATGATGGCAAGAGCGTTGGAGGTGACTGCGGTAAGTCATAAGTCACTGCTTCCCGCATCCGCCCTCATACACACACGGGATGCAGACTTCCCTCAGCAGACCACTACAGTCACACACCAACGGAAAGGAGGGGAAAAAGAAGATGTAAGAAAGTAAGGCTTGAGCTGTGGTTAGACTGAATGGATTTCAAGTGGTGAGATGATTTTAGCCCATTAAATCAAGTCATTAAACCACACACAGCATGTTACTCTCATAGACACTCTCGTGCTCCTGTCTTATTAGAGGAGAGAGGCGGACTGTCATTAATTCACACTGTTGTTATTTGGAGACCTTGGACTGCTTGAATTTGAGATACTGATGGTACTCAAAATCTCTCTCCTCATCCAACATTCTTTGGCTTTCATTCGTAAAACTCACCGAACTAAAACAGTGGTTGAAAAACTTACACAAAATAAGTAACAAAAATAAGAACATAATAAACTGAGCTTGATGATGCTGATAGTCGCAGTGAGGTTATAAAGCCACACGTTAAATATACAACCAGTTGCCTAGTCAGAATATGAGTCTGATCTGCTCCATTGGGCTGTGATTATGGGGCGTGTTTCAACCGAACCAGGAAGGAAAATGCCTCTGCACTCAATTGGATAGACCTACAACCAATCAGAGCAACGGAGTAAGTGACGTATGTTCTTCATTCGTGTTTCCGATCGACAAATGCCTTGATCGCAGTTCCCTGTTCCTCTTTTAAAATTAATGTCGATGTCGCTGTCGATATCTTCTATAACAGACGCGATGGCGGAATCTACACATGATGTTTCATAAACAGAGTTCGGGAGGAGCACGTTCAAATAATCAATCCAATCAACTCGTCATCAAACGATTACCAGGTCTACCCTATCAGCATGAGAGGAACCATATCTATATTCACTCTGTCACTCTCCTAACATTCCTTGACAGTTTACAGCATCCCTCCACTCACTCTCGGCTTGTTCTTCCACAGCCAGGAATACGGGGGGAGTACTCTGGGTTTGGGCCAAATCCCGAGCCCGGAGCCTCTCCTCGGACAGCACGCCAAATATGCATTTATTCTATCTGACTTATTTGTAAGTGTGAATCTCCAGCGGCTGTCATCTTTGTTGTAAACGAATTCAACCCAAGCGCTCTTTGGTGACGTGGATGATTACGTTACTGTTGATCATCTGTCCATCATCGTATAAAGCTCGCCCTGACAATTTGATTGGTCTGAACAGCTTTGGTTCGAGTATAGTTGCTCCACAACGGATCAAGTCCAGACCGAACTTCCCGACCTAAACATTTTGTGGGCGGGGCTAAGTTCGGCTGGCATCCAGGCTACACAACCAGAGGAAAACCATAAAATTCACAAAACAAAATACAAAATACCTGATTCCATTTCATACAAATTATAATAATTTATATTGTCAAAACACTTTTACCATAGCGCATGTCATTCGAACACGTGCGTCACATAAACAGCTTCATAACCGGTTCGGTCCGGCTCGCTCTGAGCGGTGCGCTAACGAAGACCGCAGCGTCTCACTGTTGCTTACACTATCGGTCAGGTTTAGGGAATGGTTCAGTGTAGGTGGTGTGTTTACTCATTTCAAACCTTGTAGAGCATTTCATTTCCTTCCCCTGATACCCGCAAGAACCAATCCAGTGAATAATAATAATAATAATAATAATTCGTTACATTTATATAGCGCTTTTTCTGAGACCTCAAAGTGCTTTACATAGATGGGGGAATCTCCTCAACCACCACCAATGTGCAGCATCCACTCAGATGACACCATTGTCAAAACGATCCCCATTCACACGGATCCGCGAA
The DNA here is from genome assembly GCA_900092035.1 of Leuciscus waleckii. Lineage (NCBI taxonomy): Eukaryota > Metazoa > Chordata > Actinopteri > Cypriniformes > Leuciscidae > Leuciscus > Leuciscus waleckii. The sequence goes on from FLSR01004878.1 coordinate 10,985,157, forward strand.
AACGACTAAAACACTGTATTCTGCTGCTAGGCCATTAGATGGCGATGAAACACAAGATTGAACATGTAATACACGTTAATGACGTCATCTTTTCATAAATTCAAGTTTTTGTTGTTTACACACAGACCGTTAACTTGCACTTTGAAACCCGTTTTCAAAACTTTGCATTTTCTGACTCCCAAAACGCTGTTGTCGTCTGAATGAACGGCTAAAATGTTATGTTTTTGGTTGAAAACAATGTCATATAAACGTGAGTTCCAGTGTCTCTGTTCTCATTTGCCTGGTCTCACAGTGTATAATGGTTGTTACGTTTCCTGTTACTCATTAAAGACTTTTGAATCTAATCTTTTTCGTTGTGTGTTCTCAACAACCGGTTAGGGATGCCGGGGTTACACCACTACTCTTTTTCGAAGGACATCCTGGGATTTTTAATGACCACAGAGAGTCAGGACCTCGGTTTAACGTCTCATCCGAAGCATCCTAATAAGGCTGCATACCTCGGCTAAGTGCCAGCAAAGACCGTCTCAATTTGAAGGATTCTTGGAAAGCAGCCTTTCTTTCAAAGCCTTCATTCTGCGCATTTTGAAGATACATTAAAGCTTTGTTAAAATGTCGGTCCAAATCTGATTATTTGTGTATCCGGCTGGAATTATTGACTGTCCACATTGTGAATCGCAGCTGTTCAGATCCGATGTGTGTGTCCCGTGGCGCTCTTTCGTTTTCCAGGATATCTGAATTGGTTTCTATGGCAGTGACACTATAATACAGATGTAGTCTTATTTACACCAATGTGTAGCGGTGGACATCTGAGTATTAGTTCAGGGGTGTGCACATTAAGTCTTTATTTTTCTCTTTTTTTTCTCTTAAATGGATCAGATGGGTTAAATTCAGAACATGATTTGACTTGACATGAGATGACATAACTTGTCTTAACGTGACCTGACATGACAGAAACGCTGTAACCTGAGGCTCGGCTCTTTCCCAGCATGAACTGAGACGTTACTCGATGATTTGGATCGCTTGGTTGTTCAGAAACTTTAGGAGATTGCATTAAGTGCTGTGTTATGGCAACTGTGTACTTAAAGTAGAGTGCTGGTTACTTTTGTGATCTTATTTCACTTGGACGTTCACATCATTTTCAATGCGAGTTGTTATATTACATTCATATGTTGGAGTGAGATTATCAACAAAATCTTTTTCTTTGTCATCATTAATTGTCATCATCTTAATGCATCTTTCATCAAAATAATAATAAAAAAACTTTCATTCATTTCTAAACAAAGTGTGTTTTTTTATGAACTCTTTGCTGCGAAGTAAGGAAGTAAGCTGGAAATCCGGAACATTGGACAAACAAGCAAACGCCCAGAGCAGAACTACCAGAGGTGTGTTATCATTGCATGTCCTTGCCCTTTATTTATTGACTTGCTCTTCGTGTGCTGAAGTCTCTCCAGGGCTGAAACCGAGAGCAACCCTTCAGTCCTCGTGAGTGTGTGTGGAGCAGAAGGTGTGTGACCAACTCTCCGCTGCACTCGCCACACATTTACTAGAGGCATGCTGGGAAAAACACAGGAACGGTGAGAGCTTGATCTCTTAAGATCATCATTCCCAAAAATCTCATTACCTCACAGTTAATGCACCGCTATCACGCAGTCTTTAAATATCTCAGACGACAAGCACACGAAAGAGGAGAGTCAAAGCTTTGTCATTAGTGGTTCTTATTACAACACAAAGGTGACATGCTCAGAGGAGCCAGTGATAAAATCCTGTCAAATAAAAAAGTAATAATAATAAATCCGTGTGGCAGAAATGGTCCAAGACACCAGAGAGAAACACTTGCTCAGATCTTAGTTGTGCAGCATTTGAAGGATTGGTCAGTGTGCCTCATGTTGAGATCGCAGGAGAGTCTGAAGGGTTTGAGTGTCTTCAGCGGATCGTTTCCCTGACTGATCCGTACAATCACAGTTACACCGGGGATCGCTGGGCATTGCTTTGGCACAAAACACATTCAATCACTACATCTTTCAACATGACTGTCTACCTCAGACACACACGCCACAGAAAAGTTAAGAGTTAAGACTACAAAACCTTTTAACGGGCAGAGGAAACATTTGAAACCCATGTTAACACCAGATATAACTCCAGATATTGTATTGTTCTGCCTCATCCAGTGCCATAGAAGATCTGCGATCCACTTTAAATTGATTCAGAAGAATCATTACTAAACTCAGATAAAACTAAAATGATGTGCTTTTCTAAATCATGGGAAACAGAAGATGCTTGTCAAGTCGTTACACTAGATGAGAAAGTAATTGAACGAGTATCAGTCTATAATATCTTGGTTTCCTTTTAGAAGAAAATGTGTCCTTCAAACAGTTTAACAGAAAAAAAATTGAGTAAAGTTGGGTTTCTATTATAGAAACAAAGGCTGTTTCTCTTTTAGTACGAGAAAAACTCTTATACAAACAACATTTATGTCAATGCTGGATTATGGTGATATTTTATATATGGAAATGCTGGATTCAGTAAATCATGCAACACTAAGATTTGTAACTAATCCTAATGTTCATGCTCCTCATTGTAGTGTGTGTGAGAGTGTTGGTCGGCCATCTTTGCTCAGTCGCAGGCTGGAGCGCTGCTATATTTCTCTTTTAAGGCCATACTGTGTAAACTGCCTCCTCATGTTCTCTTCTGACTCCTAAAGTCACTTCCTGGAAGCGTAATCTTCGATCACATGGGCAAATTACGTATGATATCCCGTGAACGCGAACTGTTTTCGGTGAAAGTGCCTTTAAAGTTTTTGCACCTTTTTCCTGGTATAAATAGCAGAATCAGCTCAAATTTGACTATTTACCGACAATGACACAGTTTAAAATCAGGATAAAGGACTACTGTATTTGAGGAAATGCACATGTGCTGATACTGAGCGCTGCTGATGATGATGTTGAGATGATGTTAAATTGCCAATTGTCTGTATATATATATTTTTTAATATGGAACTATTATTCTGCTGTCTTGGCCAGGACTCGCTTGAAAAAGAGATTTTGAATCTCAGGATTATTTCCTGGTAAAATAAAGGTAAGTAAATAAATAAACAGTGGATACGGTTCACCTTATGTCATGTTTTGAACTAGATACAAAATTTCAAGACAAAGTTTGATGTTGGTTTGAGGAAGCCTGATCAGAAAGTTTGAATGTTTTGGAGGCCATGCAGTCTATCAGAAAAACTGATTGATATTCTGGATGGTTGCTAGGATGTTGCTATGCAGTTGGTAGCATACTCTGGGTGCTTGCTAAGGTGTTGCTATGTGGTTGCTAGGGTATTCTGTGTGGTTACTAGGAGGTTGCTAGGGTGTGCTATTAAGTTGCTAGGGTACTCAGGGTCGCTGTTAGGGTATTCTGGGTGATTTCTAGGGTGTTGCTATGTGGTTGCTAAGGTATTCTGGGTGGTTACTAGGGTGTTCTTGGTGGTTGCTATGGTGTTGCTAGCTTACTCAAGATGGTTGCTAGATTGTTGCTATGCAGTTGCATATTATTTCTTTGCTAGATAGATACTGTGCTAATTGATAAGTCATCAGTAAGACTCAAGTACTCCATCAACAACAAATGTTATTAACTTGGATAATCAAGTAAACCTCAGTTACTTCAGTCCAGTAAGTGTTCATCTTGAAATATGAAGTTATTCTTACTGTCACGCTGAGGCTTGGACTCCATGACCAGAACTGATGTAAAACTCAAACAGGTGTGTTCATTAGCAGGAACAGGTAAGTGATGATACTTGAGATCATCAGCAGATGAGATAGATGTGTATTGTTAAATTTGAGTCTTTGATTGAACACACTGAAGAGAATAATGCTGACGTGATGACTGGAGGATGAGTGGAAATAGCAGGATCTAGCAAGGTAGTCTGGACCATTAAGCAGGGAAGTAGTAATGTAAGTGGTCGTAGCATCAGACGAGGTCAGGCAGTGACTGAGGGAGTGTGTGTGGGTGCTCTGTATAATGCTGGTGATGAATGCTAGATGAGTTCCAGGTGTGTGTGGATAGGTACCAGGGAGGATGATGGGAGATGCAGCCCTTGACACTTACATTTACTTTATAAAATTCCATAAAAATGTCACATAAAAAGGCCACAAAATGACGGTGGCTGTTTGTAAAATTATAGGCCTTTTACTTGCTTAAAAAAAGTCTAAACTATCAATCAGACGACAGAGGCATGTGGTAGATTCTGTGCAACAGGTTTTCCAGCAGTTTCATCATGTTGATCAAATATGATACACCAGGTTTACAGGGTTCAGTTTACCCCATGAGACGACTGAGTGCAGACTGTTGCAGTGACAACACTAAACACAGCTGATGGACACAGTGATGAGAGCCTCACCTTTGACCCCGCGTCCCAGTCTAATGACGCTGGGTGCTATAGAGAGGTTGGTGGAGACACGTGAACGCCCAGGCTGGAGTGAGGCTCGACAACAATTACAGCAAACACCAGATGATCTGTTGAACCATCACATGTTGCAGACCCTGAAAACTCAACAAATCAACATGCTGATTCTGGCGGACACACGAGAGCACAACAGCCCTCCAGCTCCGTCCTTCACGGCCTCAACACGGCCTGCAAATCAACACAACAAATGCTGTTTGAAGTCAAATAACTTCTCTTTTCTTTCACTGATGTGCAGTTAAACAAGCTCTTAAAGAAATCACACAAATATCTGTAGGATGGCTGTAGTATTGTGTAGAGATGTACTGTGCCATTCCTGCGGTGTACACACACGCTTCTTCATCAGACTGTTCCAGACGTTAAACATTTTTCATATCCAATTCACAGTGCTTAAAGGTGATAACTAATGACGTCAACTGAAAGAATAAAAAAATGCAGCAAATGGTACAATTATTTGCGCTACAAAGCAGTGAGTTTATGATTATCATAATGAATAAAAAATTATATATATATATAACAAATAACAGTTTGCAATATCAAGCAAGCAGCATAACTTACTTTTTTTTTTTTTTACAGCTAAAATAGCTGTTTTGTAGCACAAATAATTTTACCATTCGCTGCATTTTGTTCTTCTTCCAGTTAATTACTTTAGTGGCTAATGAATCAAAAGTGCAGACACATTTTCACAGAAAAAAAGCTGATTTCTGCACTGGAACTGAAGGAGAATAGAGAGAAATCTGAGCCAAATGAGTCTCTGGGATCTTCGGCTCTCAAGCCAAATATGTTGGGCAATCAGATGTCCCGTTTTTCCCGGGACAGTCCTGTATTTTCAGTCTATTTTCAGTGTCCCGACTTATTATGAAACAATCATGTTTTGTCCTGCATTTCTTCTTTCCTAAATTGTCTTTGCTAGGTGATCATAAAGCGAGTAGTAGTCTTCTGCACGCAAGAATGCCTAATCAAAGTTAGTGTGCTTTAGTTCATTGATTATCCTCACCTGTTCCTTGTTTCATTCTTTCGTCTATGTATTTATAGCCCTTAGTTTGAATTGTTTGTTGTCTGTTCTCGTGGATTTGGTTTAGTTACCTGTGCTCCTGTATTCCTGCACTCCTACGCTTTTCAGATCTAGTTTGTTTTGTTTTTGTTTTGCTTGAATAAATGTTCTGTTGGAACAGATCCTTAACTCTCCTCTCCTTGCGTTTAACAACATCATGACAGAAGAACGGACCTACCATAAATGGATCTTCCAGCGGTACGTCTCCTCCTCCTCATCCAGGGGATCGCTCCTTCAGGCATTATACCTGCGTTATTTTAATAACTGATGATCTTTACAACAGAATGAATCAACACTGAACTGACTTCAGCTGAACAATGACATTATTTTCATTTAGAGCTGCTGTATAGCCAAAATCAACTCTGTTTTGCATCATTGAATCATTTTCCTGTTATCACTGTAAAGGTGCTTTAAAACAATATGTATTGTATAATGCGCTATATAAATAAAGGTGACTTGACTTGACTAGAGCAGACATTTCTCTAATCCTCCTGATCCACCAGCTCTTCTTGATCCTCCAGCTCCACCGGCATGTCCACGGCCTCCTGGTCAACCCAAATCCATCATTGTCTATGGACTGGACCTCAGTCTTCAGCTCTGCCACATCCCTTGAGCCCAGGACTCTGCATTGACTCGGCCGTTGTCTTTCATCCCTCCAGAGTCCCTCGTCCTTAGCAGAGATGGTGCGCACCTCAATAACAACAGGTGAAGAGAGGGGAAGTGTTTTTTTTGCAATTTGAACATGCTGAACGCTTAGATGCTGAAGGATTTACACAGAAGTTTATGGTCACTCATGAAAAAGATGTAAGAAAGATATAGGGCTCTATTTTAACAATCTGAAACACAAGTATCAAACGCGAAACGCAAGTAACTTTGTGTGCGGATCTCGGCGCTGTTGCTATTATACCGGCGGGATAAATACTCTTGCGCCCGATGCAAATCTAAAATGGGTTGGTCTGAAGTAGCTTCATTACTCATAGGTGTGGTTTGGGCGTAACGTGAAATAAACCAATCAGAGCGTCATCTCACATTCCCTTTAAGAGCAGGAGCGCTTGTTCCATGGCAGATGCTATTATAAAGGAGGGAAAAGTCCGCTGTGCGTCTGGTGCAAAATAGGAATGACAAATTTGTCGGTGTACAAAGTCTTTTGCACTGGGTGCAAGATAGGGCCCATAGTCTGGAATACAAGAGAAATCGGCTAGGTCGGCTTATGATAGGACTGCTGTCACGAGTGGCAAGCATTTGGTGTACAGACACATGTGAAGCAAATGGCAAAAAAAGCCTTTTATGCTCACTGCCTCAAGCTTGTGCTAAGCACAGTAAAAGCCATCTCATCAACTTCGACGGTTGAGTGACACACGGTGGACTTAATGGACAGGTTGCCAGCAGTACGACGAGTCCTAGAAGAAAGATCAGGGGAACAAACTAGGGAAAGGTCAGTAGATGCCCAAGGCCTTCTGTTCCAAACTGACTTGTAGTCTTTAAACTTTTAGGAGATGCAAAATTCCTCTCTGACATGCTCCAGTCTTCATGTCTTGATTTAGCAAAAGCAGTAGACCTAGTGAAGACACTCCTTTTGGACACTGTAAATTATATGAATGAGCAGGTATTTGATGATCTCGTCTTGACAACAGATTTTGGTATTAGCAGTGTAATATCTGGATGGAAACCATTCCCAAACAAAAGAGGAAGTTAAGCTCTGTCATGTCCGCAGTGAGAAGTCAAGCAGTTCTGAAGAGCAGAGAGTTTTTCAGAGCAGGGATATTTCACCAGGATTTGGACATGATGCTAAATGAGCTGAGGAATTTAGAAAGAAAAAAAAATGGTGACATAATGAGGGGTAACCAAGCTCTAAATCCATCTAGCGAAACATGCTGTGAGAATAATGTTCTGTTTCCTTTGGCTAGGATGAATGAGTCTGAGCTTGAAGACCTTGTAACAGTGCTATACAAAGTAAAGATATTGTTGGATTGAAAGAAAGTCATACAGAAGTCATACATAAAAGTCAGAAACCATGCAGTATATTAAACCCAGCTGTTTGTGTTGAGCCATATAAAGATGTTTTCCAGGAATTCTTTAGGCTGTGTAAAACTGCAGTTACAGTCAGTACTGTATGTGAACATAGAGTATAGGAAAGCTAAATCACTCACTCAATACGTTTGAGGATATCTTTGCCAGAAATCACAAGAACTCTAGGTTTCAACTTCTATAATCTGATATTGTTTAGAAGGTTCTTGCTTTTTCTTGGTAAACAAAGTATGTTTTACCTGTCAGTGTCAAGAGATTTAGCACGTGGGATTTTATTTACAAAGGAGACATATGATGATGAGTTTATTTAATAATTCATTTAGCCTTTGGACACAGAAAATGGATATAGTTTTTTTTATACACTTTTCTATGTTGTTTCAAATTGTAACTTTTCTCTTTTTGTAATTTCATCTGACAGCTGTGTTATTAGTGCAAACGTTTGATTATCCAACCAAAGGAATAAGAATAAAACGTTTGAAAATAATTGGAAATGATACTTTTCTTTCTTTGCATTTAACCACACCATGACACTTACGACACAATCAAAATAAAAAAAGTTTGGTAACACTTTATTTTGATGGTCCCTTTTGAAACATTCTGTTGACTAGAAGTAACTTTGCAACTACATGTCAACTAAATCTCATTAGAGTATAGTCTTTCTGCTTAATATCTGCTAACTCTTATTGTGATGCTCCTCCAACAGACACTCTACTGACTATAAGTAACTTTGCAACTACATGTCAACTTATTCTAACCCTACCAGTCTACTAATACTCTACTAATACTCTACTAGTACTCTACTACTGCTCTACTATTACTACTATTACTCTACTAATACTCTACTACTGCTCTACTAATACTCTACTACTGCTCTACTACTGCTCTACTAGTACTCTACTACTGCTCTACTATTTCTCTACTATTACTCTACTAAACTCTATGAGTACTCTACTACTGCTCTACTATTACTCTACTAATACTCTACTAATACTCTACTAATACTCCAACAAAAGTTAATAGACATGCAGGTGCAACGTTACTTATAGTCAACAGAATGTGTTAAAGGGACCATCAAAATAAAGTGAATCCAAAGGTCCTTCTGAACTGGGAATATTATGTTTTTAAATAATTTCACATGATGTGGTGATGCGAGGGGAATTCATTATTACTGAATGAGTAAGTATTTTGGTAAATAACACATTTAATACAAAACATCCTGCGGCATATAAGTAAAAAACAAATGCATTTTATTTCTTTGTCATTATACAACAACAACTTGTAAAACAGACAAACAAAAAAGGTAAGAAGCATGGTAATATAATAGGCGCAGACTTGTAGAACTAAATTTACCCTGCACTCACGTCATCTCTGGATCTGTTGAAAAGGGCCTTTCCTGAAGAAGCTGGAGGATTTAGAGGATGCGTTGGTTTTCACATGAGAGTTGCACTCCAGCCAGATGTAATGAACACTGAATAGTTCACAGAATAGACATTTGCACAATAACACTCTGACTACTTGCAGTTATTGCAAAAGATACAATACCATGAACTTCAAAACTTACTTTGGTAAATCCAAAACATTGAAACAGTCTGTCTTACGGAGATAACTTTTATCGGTTTTATTGGGAAACTTTGAGGTTATTTTAATTATTTCCTTCAAAGTCAAAACATAAATGGAATAACTAGCTGACACATAATCAATGACGCGAATCAATATCATACCATATGTGCCCCATCAGATCATGTCCTAATGAGAGCTGTGGAGCATTTATTAACATATGGCCTCTCTCTGAATCAAATCTCTTTTCCGAGGTCAAACTTTGATCCTGGAGATTTTGTGTCTTTCTGGAAAGTTGTTGTGTCTTCAGTCAGCAGGAGTCTAGACCTCCAGCACAGTAAAGCTCACCAATATTCAACCCATCTGTCCAATATATAAAACATTAAATTAGTGCCAAAACTGTCACTTAATCAAGATTTATGTGACACTCAAATGAAATATTCTCAACACGAAGTCACACAGTGAGGACTGGGAGTGAAAACCCCGTCCTTCATCAAAGTCAAGCCTATTTTTTTCTCATTAAAACTTAACAATGGTAACATTGATATTAATTGCAACCTTTGAAGTACAGTAATTACAAAGTGTGCCTAAAAAATTAAAAATGTGAGCCTCTTGTCATGTTTAAATCAGAATTCCAACCAGGGCTGAGAGAATGATAGATGCTTTTAGTTCTGTATTCATGCAGTCTGTTTATTCCTCTCTTTGTTGGAATATTGTTAGAATACACTCAGGCTAATCAGAGAAACCTTCAGCATGGGGATTTATAAAGAGTCGCTGTAAAACTCTACTAAAGTATAGTCCAGAGACTCATCTGTGTATAATCCACTGACCCACGAGACAACAGAGGCCAGTGTAGATCAACAGTCCAGTGGAAATGACCACTTCTTCAAATACACTCAGCCCTTTTTATACTTACTGGGTTCCGCACTTAAATATCATATCAGAACAAAATACAAAATGTGCCTGATCTGATCTCACACAAACCACTAAAAAGGCCAACACACAGCCGGATGAGGTTTATCTAGTAGTCCAGTTGAGAGATGTGATTGTCCCAGTATTTGTCAAACAGGTCCTGACATTTCTTCTAGCGAAATGTTACTTTAAGAGGTCGATAGGATGAAAGTAGACTCACTCCCACTCATGTCAGACTGACAGTAAGGGGGTGGGGGTAAGATGTGTCACCCCTCTAACAAACTACCATTATTCTATTGTGACCATAAAGGGCTCATCAGTTTGGCTACTAGTTAATTTGAGCATGTGTAATTATGCAAAATAGACTATATAAAACGTATTAGTGGTGAAGAGGCTGGATGTTACAAGGTCTGTATCTGAGTAACTACACCTACTGTGTTTGTTTGTGGAATATTACAGCGGCTACGGTTCTCAGGTCCAGTTTCGTGAACTGAACTACATCAGCATAGCCTCGAAGGCACGAAGAGGGAGGGAAGAGACCAATGTCTCTCGCTCTTACTGGACTATTATCTCAAAACCATAATGATGAGCTTTCATTTATCCAGAACACATCAACTCTGAGCTGACACCAAAGGTCAAAGAAATAAGAAGTTCATCATGTCTTGCTATAATGAATGTGTGTGCAAAGACCCTATCAAAATGAAAAATTAAGTTCTTTACCTTTTTGCTCAGTGTTTTAGCTTTACAGAACATCCCAGAGAAGTGAAGCTTTCTCTGAACAACTGATGAAGTGGTGAAACATTAGTGAACAGAACCGTTCCTATTGTTTCTACACACATTCACTATGATCCTGTGAACTCGTGATTCACACACAAGCGTGTCTGATAACGGTTGCTCGTGGACGGGTTAGTAATACTTTTAAAGCAGGGAAGGGTCAATTTGGAAAATATTTCCAGGCGCTTTACAATGAATCCTCAATGTTGAAGCCCTTTAAGATCTCTAAGATCCATGATTCCAGAACCCTACCAATGCCGAGACTAAGGAATATCTCAACTTACCGATCAAAGACAAAAGACACTCTTAAAAAATAAAGGTTGCAAAATGGCTATTTTTAAAACACTAAGAAGGCTCGACTCAACATGAAACTGTGCTGGAAGTATCACCAGAGGATCTACACATGAACTCCAGCACTGAGAACAGTGTGTGTGTACACAGAGTTTACTAACAAGAAAGGTTTTGTACGACTCACCTTATCAGTTCGTGTTTCCGATGGCTGGAATTTTGTCAGTCAAAAGTAGTCGATCTCCGAATGCAACGTAACATGAGGAGAGTAAAGATGGAACGCTCCTAAAGCTTAGTTCCATATAAATTCACGGATAATTTTTTATCTAAGTTATCATGCTTTTAATTGAAATTACAAGTTCATGACATTTCCTCATAAGGAGTCAGTTCATTACGTCGCATTCGGAGATCGACTACTTTTGACACAATTTACTCAAATGATCTTAATTCACACCTAAAACGTGAAGTTTTGCAGTGCTAAGCTCATGGCTTGTACTTTCCTCGAGTTAGCGTGATGTGCAGACGGTGTCGAGAGAGCTACACCAGAGCCCTGCGGTCGTGCCCTCAGGAACGTCTCGGCTCTGGTACTGTAATGTTCTGTACGAGAGGAAGTGGGCAGAACGAACCGAAGACTTCTCGCTCTGAGCACCGCATGACTCAGAAGAGGAGAGAGACACACAAAAGAGAGCTGTTAATCCGGTTTCTCTCTCTGCCTCCTGCGCCTCTTCTGTTCTTTCAACGCCGGTAATTCAGTTTGTCGGATTCAAGGTAATTTTTTTCAGCTTCTGATGGGTGCTAATTGACCTTCGCTTTTAAAGGCACTGACTCACTCGTGTGGTTTTCTAGTCAGTGCCATACTCTTGAATCTGACACACGTGTGCTTGGCTTCAGTTTAATCAACAGAGAAGGTAATGTCATGACATCGTATCACTTCATGTACGTCGCTTTATGATCTCCATCTAAGAAGAACAGGTTTCTGCACTTGAGCTGTCAGAACACAGACGTTTCTCAGGTACATTTGAGCATCACGTGTATCAGAATTCATGATGAGTCATTCACTAGTTCGCCTCCCCGTTCAGCCTTAAAGGTTAATAGTAAACCAACTTGGCTTGTTGTCTTTGGAGGAGGCTGGACCTGAGGCTCGGCTCGAGCTCTGAGTTAACCCTGGGTGGTTGATTTACAGCTATTAGGTAGTTTCTAAGGTGTTCTAAGGTTGCTAGGGCTTTTTGATTACCCTCTAATGGAAAACTGTCAGTCTGACCAATTAGATTAAGACACACTAAAGGCTTATTCACATGATGTAAGAAAAATTATGTGGACGTCGAAGATCTCAAAAATGAAGTTTATTACAGCATAGCAGTGGCAAGGTACACGAAGCACCTTGGGTTCACCGGCGTCAGAATGAACCCAGAACATCCAAATCTTAAACCTTTTATCCTGTTCTTAATGTAAATGAAGTTGCTCTTGTTGCAACAGCTGTGGTTTGTTGTTAATGAAGTCGTGACACCCCATTGTCTGAGAAGGTTCTCTGTGTCCCACACCCAGTCCCATTCTACAATTGACTAGCATTCGCTCAGGATGTGATCAACCCAAACGGTGAAGAAACAATATTTTGTAACTTGACTTTCTTTCATCTCTATGATAATTAAGCCATTTTGGGGATGAGCTCATTCTAAAATATATTTTGGAGTGGAATTTGGGTCGAGGCAGACTACAGTTTCTTACACCGATGATTATAATGGACTATAATGATAACTGTAACTCTAAAGTTTTAAAGTCGGCATGAAATAGAATTAGCAGCAGTCTTTTCTTCCCTTTGTGTCGTATATATCCAAGTGAAACGCTTCTGGAAGAAGAACAAATGTGGGCGGGGCTTGATTGTCTCTATGGGGAATTGATTTGCTATTGGCTCATCTCATGTGAGTGACAGGTTGCTCCGCTCTCGTCATCAGAGAAGAGAAGAGATGCTGTAAGAGGAACTTATTCTGATTCAACATTATTAAAACAATAATGATAAATCATTTACAATAAACTCCAATATTCCAATAAAAAAACCTAATCAATTTTGATTTCATGGTGACGTTAATAATCATTCTAATTATATGAGAATAGGGAATTCTAGGTTTCATTCGTTAATATGTTAACTACATTAGTGAACATAAACTAACAATGAGAAAAGAGCTTTTAAAGTATTTACTGACAACTCAAGACAACAGACGAACAGTGTTTGGGGCTGGAAAACTCTAGCAGGAGTTACAGTTAGAAAGAGTTATGGATTCTGAAAAAACTCTAAGCAATAACTCTTTTATACAATAACCGTATGCTGGATTTGTCAAGACAGCCTAATGATTTAGATGCGGTGCTGTTTCAGAAGTATCTCACATGATCTCACTGTCCACTCGCTGTCCAGAATCCATGAGTTTAGCCCACATCTCAGCGTGTAACCTAGCAACATGAGCGGATAAATGAAGCCTCAGTCGCTGCCGTGCCGCAGATCCAGCAAACGCTTGTGTGTGGGTGATTACTGAGCTTTAGGAGGAAAGGGTCTTCTGAAACGCTCCTGCGTGCCAGTACACCCTGCCAGCTGAATCACCCTGATGCAGATCAGTACAACACTAACCATCATCGCTGGAACACGCTCCCGTCTCGCAAGACATTTGCTGTTGTTTAAGTGATAAAATCTCTATTAGGGGAATTGTGACACTTTTTTTGCTTTTACAAGCAGAGCAAATAATGGATGGAAGCAGGGCCAGTGCAGGTAGAGCAGGACGCTCGAGCGCTGTCATTTGTATATACTTCCATGACTAAAGTAAGCATAAAGTTCATCTTAATCTAGTACCACCGGCATCATATAAATGATCAGAATCAGTATCTCACTTTACCCCACTATGTTACACCTGTAAGGATGAGGATACATCAAGATGCACTTTGTTTCATGTAAATGGGACAAAATATCTGTGTATTGGTGCATATGATATTAACATCATGGGCCCTATTTTAACGATCTGAAACGCAAGTATCAAACACGAAACGCAAGTAACTTTGTGGGCGGATCTTGCAAATCTAAAATGTGTTGGTCTGAAGTAGCTTCATTACTCATAGGTGTGGTTTGGGGGCGTAACGTGAAATAAACCAATCAGAGCGACATCTCACATTCCCTTTAAGAGCAGGCGCGCTTGTTCCATGCCGGATTGCTATTATAACGGGGGATTTGCCAGACGCACGCCAGGAGCGGTTCACAGCCGAGGAGACCGACGTTCTCGTCAGGGCCGTAAAACACAGAGAAGTGACATTGGGGATGGAGAAACACACCCAAATTAGCTTCTGTTAAACAGGCGTATAATAATTTGGGTAAATGTGTAAGCTAGATTTATGCTTATTTTTTCACATCTTCATGGACACAACAATGATTTCCCTCGTGTGGTAATATTTTTCCTTGTAATAATGTATGGTTTTCGTAAAAATGAGAACTGCTGTGTGTGTGTAGATGAGAGAAGCAAAGTGTGTGTGTGTTGTGCACACGCTACATATGGCCAAGCATGTGCCCTTAAAATAGCATCTGAATAACCACTGACTTTAGACTAGGTTTCTCCTGGTCTGTGGCGGAAATGTTTTCTGAAACTGCATAATAGCACCAGGGAACGTTTGCGCCGGAACACGCCTCCTCTTTTCGCTGAACCGCCCCCGGGAGCGCAAGTTCATTCCCTAATTTACCGACGTGCGTCTGTGGACGGAAACGTCCATTGTGCGTCGGGTGAGAAATAGGAATGATACATGCGTCGGTGTACAAAGTCTCGCTGGGTGCGAGATAGAGCCCCTTATCTTTACCTCTTTAGGCTCAGAATACGAGCAGTATAGTTTGTTGGCCAATGGACAAATATCCAAAGAAAATAACAAGCTACTAAAGTTTGTAAACAGTAACAATTTGTAATAATCTGAAGGATTATTTAATTTGAATATCCAAGATTAGCAAATTAAAATGCAGTTCAGTCTCATTTTCTACTTTTTTACACACAATTAAACAAATTAAATCTATTAGCCAATTATTGCAAGCAATACTGAATAAGGAATAAAGATATTAAATAAAGAATATGTTCAGTGTAGTTGTGTAGTTGTTGAAAGGCTAGCCAGGACAGATATTAAATATGTAAAATCTTTTATTTAACCTGATATTTAGAAAGGGCTCATGATGTACAACTGCATCTGACTGACAGAAAGTCTAACACTACAAACCGTTGTTTCATTTCCGAGTGAATGTTCTAGATGGCGAGTAAAATGAGTCAAAGCAAATTCATTCAGGAACCAGAACCATAGAAAATGCTTTGGAGAAAGATTAGCCATGAATTATGAAATTAGTCAACATTGTGGGGTAGCCTAAAGTGTGTTTGGTGCTGCGGGGTAAGATGTGCCAGTGGCTCGCTTTGTATTGATAATGAATGTGGTTTCACTACACTGAAATATTCTGCAAAGTAAACCTTTTCATAACATGAGGTGAGCCTAAACTTTAGTTTTTTTTTTAACTCGTTCCCCTCCATTGACGGACATTTCCGCTTTCCGTGTTTCCACTGTTGTACAGTAGGGGGCGCTAATACACATCTGGAGAAAGAGTACTGACTCTCCTGATCAAGAAGCAGAAATGAGCGTCACATGTGATGATGCACATGTGAAATAACACGATCATCAAACATTAAACAGCATATAAATCAAATCTGCCTAATGTTACTGAATGAAATGTCGCCCCAGGATGTGTTACAGGACTGTGAAGCTTTAGAGGTGTTGATGGACTCGATCTACTGCATCTGTGTTTAATCATCGCTCTGAATCTGATCTGGATTTAGTCTTTGATAAAACAAAACGTGATTTTCTCAGCTTTTTGCTCAAATGTTGCTTTTTTTATGAAACTAGCCCACATTCAAGTGTTGATGTATAAGAATGCATGAAGCTAGAATATATATGTTTATGTTTAAAAGCAGAGGCTCTGTTTTTTATTTGGATATATTGCATGTTCAGATATTCATACACACAAATATTCTGGGGGCCATGAAACATCTGTGAAAATTATAAAAAATGCTGGCGGTGGCGGGGAAAGAGTTAAAAGCTCATATCTGCATAGCAGTATGTTATAGATGCTCCTTATTTCACATGACATGGGAGACACCCTGAAATCTAATTAGGAATATTCGTTTAATCTCATTTATCCAAATTGAGCAGAAAGTGCCACAGCTTGAGTCTCAACCTGAGAGATTCCTGATGGATGTTCAGTCCAGTGCGAGTAAGAATGGAGGATCTTCTCCGATGGCGTGAACTCCAGGGAACAAGCGTGTTCTGGGAGGTCGGCTGTAATGTATGATCCTGATGACTGGGTTTGGAAACCCGAGCTGTTAGAATGACTCCGAACTGAAGCATTCACAGGAGTCCGGCATCTCCAGGCTTCGAGCATCCTCAAGAATTCAGGGCTCAAACCTACAGGCTTGTTGCACTGAGCGATGAATGAATCTGAATCTGACTGTGAGAGTTACTATTCTTGTTACTAATAGAGAGGATTGTTTAACATATTTATATATTCATTGGGAGCTGAAGTTATCGCCATGGCAACCAGATACTCTGGAATCTCTGCAATGTCATCCGATTGGAACAAACTACAAGCTACTTTTAGTGATAGTGAGCCTTTACACAAATCCAACAGACCCGTCCTCACAATTACACGACAAAAGAGCAGTGTAAGCGTTTAGCTGAACTAGTTCCACAGAAGAAAGAAAATCAATCGAAGCAACATAAGGGTGAGTAAACAACATAACGTTTCCATTTTTGGGTGAACGATTTCAAAAGAAACATTTCACTGTTAATGAAATGGGAAGCATAGTGTTAACCAGGGGTTTTCTCAGAGGTGTAATGAAAGTAGAGACAGAGTTGGCATAATGCAGTCAGGAGAAAGGATTATAAAACCTGCAGATCTACCTAATCAGTCTTTAGCGTGAGAATAGAATTAAGAATGATAATCGAATCTCTCTGAAAAGCAGAAAATAAAACCTCTTGAGGACGATTGTGTTGTATTGCTGGGCTTAGACGTTAGCCCAACACTTGTGCTATTTTCGAATCTGCTGTCTCCTCAAATTTACGTCTACACAAAATCTGCTCATGTGAACGAACACCGAACTGTGTATTAACTGGTGGCGACAGCGGCTTCATGTGAGCGGGTCCAAGCTGGTCTGTTCCTGAGAGAAGCAGCAGTGTCGCACATTTGCAGATTTGTCCAGATGTCAAAGAGAAACACTATCTTCACACAGACACGCAGGAGAGATGAGGGTGAGAAAGAGGAGTGATGAGAGAGACACAATGAGTGTGATATACCCACGTGAAGGACACGATGAAGCCATGACGAGCTGAATTGACATGATCCGCTAGATATCTACAGTAAAATACATCATTTGTTTAACCAAGACAATCAATGAGATCAAATGGAAAGCAAAGGGAGACTTTTGCTGAAGTTTCCTGCTTCTCAAATGATTCTCTTCAGAAAAAGAGCCCATTTATCTCCCATTTTCGGAAGAGATCTTAAATTACATGAATGTAGATCTTGATTCATGTAGCTCAGTGGTAAGAGCATTGCGTTAACAATGCAAGGTTGTGGGTTCGATCCCAGGGGATTGCACATACCTATGTATAAATGTATAGGATAATGCAATGTAAGTCGCTTTGGATAAAAGCGTCTGCCAAATGCATAAATGTAAATGTAAATGTAATACTAATGAGAAATTTTAATTAAAGTATATTACAAACTATTCATTTAGACCCTAAAGAATCATATTAACTTGTACAAAAATGGCATTATATGACCCCTTTAAGTGAAATTGTAGGGTCAATAAAAACAAATATCCCTGGTGACATCACTTTTGGCCACGACTGTGTGATTGGTGTGGTCAGTGCCTCAGTAATGCTGTTTCAGACCCTGCTTACTGTGGACTGAAGAGCACAAGCAATTTATAAGTCACCAAAAATAAATCTCATTATTACTTTCATTACAGCAAGTAGAGCATTGATTTGTACAGAGGGAGAAGTTATCAAATTTATTTTTTTCAATTACAAAAAGAATACCTTGAGTATCAAACTTGTTACTTATCAATAACTCCAATAAGTTATGTTCGTTGTAAAGAGTGTGTTCTCCTCCTTTCTGCTGCCATATAGTTGCTCCTAACTAGGTTAGAATACCTCTTTAGCACTCTTAAATAATCCAGGAGCTGAGACCTAGTCTTGACACTTAGAAACTTTTATGAATCACACTTATTCTTAAGTCTAGGAATAAGAGTAAAAATTACGTCATTCTCATTTTGACACACTTAAGACTAAAATTGTACTCTTAGAGGCTTTATACATAAGGCCCTGATCTCTAGTGCCATGAACAAACATCTCTGAGGAATAAAAGGAGTGGAGGTGTTTATCAAGTCAAGAAGATTTGTGAGAAGTGTGTCTCATGTGTTTATTAAGAGCCAGTCGATGTTCACAGGTGTCTGTCTGTATATGGTGAAATACACCACCTGATGGATAACTTTTACATAAGTGCTCTCTCATTAGTGCAATCTGTTCATATCAGCACAGAACTGAACTCTTTCAAGACCTCATTATCAATCCTGATGTCGTTTATGCTTGAATTCAAAGCGACACACAGCAGAGTTACCATACGGACAATCCTCCCGGAGTATCTACAGGTGACATGCTCTACTCAAGGACCAGCAAACCGTTGTATAGAAGAGGAAACACAGGATTTGTCTCTGCACTTTCTGTTCAACCTTGTCATGCTGTGACAGTTACATCTCAATCTCTCTGACTGACTTCCTGACATTCGTATTATTACATGTCTCTCTAAAAATACCTGATTGTAACTTGTCAAAAGATGCATTCTGCAGTCAAATAACGTACAATTATGCTAAACTGTGGAGAGACCCAGGACAGTGTAAACACGGTAAGTTATGATGTCATGTTGACGTTAATATTCACAATTTGTAGGTTCAGTGACTAAAGATTAGTTGAATTTTTTACATATGGGCAATGTTGAGAGTAATGTGAGTTACTCTTTTTCGAGTAATGACTAAAATAACGCATTCATTTTAAGTTTTAGTCCCCCGGTACCGCAGAAAGGCTGGTATCATTTGATGTTCAAGTTTCAGTGCTGACTTGGTACCGAAGGAATGGTACTTTTTAGTTTTTACTTCAGCGTTGTCCCTCTCCTCAGATCTTGAGACTTTTAAAACCCTGATTTGCGGGTAAAATCTAAAGTCAGTCCATCCCGCCACACTGTAAAACCGAATAAGTTGTCAAAACTAAAATATTTTGAGGTAATCAGTTACATCACATGTTTTAAGTTAAGAAATGTAACGTTTAAGCAAGCAGAACGTGCAGATTTTATTTCGTAATCATACATTTTAATTGCTCAACTTGAAATATTTGAGTAAGCTATTCATGTATAAATTAAAATGATCATGTAATTTCAACTTATATATTTTTAGTAGTGGAAACTTGTCTAGGTTTGACCAGCTAATTCAGTAAATGCTAGCTTGCTAATTGGTGACACAATGCTTTGAAAGCATTAGCATAAAAAAGCACTTGCTGAATGAGTACAGCAATTAAAAACATTTTACACTGTTCTCAAACCAAGCTCATGCTCCTCTCGTCACCATGATGGTAACCCCCCAAAAAAACAGAAACAAATAACAGAAACTCTTCTAAACTAGCATAAAAAAAACACTAAACACTACTAAATCTCCCACTTAACATTAATCTGGCACAAAAACATTATATAACACTTAATTT
>FLSR01004878.1:11005401-11020548 GCA_900092035.1 Leuciscus waleckii
CTTTTGCATTGGTCATAATGGTTTTGCTCATCAGTATCAACCATAGACTGAACCATAAAGAGATACATGTGAATTTTCTGTAGATGGGAGATGCGCTTGCTCACATTGCACTTGAATTTAAGATAGCTGCAATTTATCAAGAAGGATGCATTTAAAGGCACACTATGCAAGATTTGTACCTTCATATATGTACCTAATTTGTACCTTAATATATGAGAATCACGACTTGCTTTACAGCACGACGTCACATACATCAACAACATATGAAGCAGCCTCTGTGGAAGACACCAGCACGCATTTCAGACGTGAATCATGGCAGAGTCGACGAAGAAAACGCGGTCGGAAGAGTGCAGAGACGGCTGTGAACGACAGTAACGTTAGATAAGTACTCTAGGGGGCGCTGTTTGAGAAAAACGGAAACTGCATAGTATGCCTTTAAGACATTTAAAATGTTTTAGTACATTCACATTTAGGATCATTCTACACGTCTTTATAAATGAGGCCCCAGGTTCTGGACAGGCCTTTAAGCCTTATTGGTCTCAAACAAGAGAACCAGTGAAGTTTCCACATCAGACTCTTAAACCAGTGGAAACACGACCGCTGGCACCAGCAGAGGCGGCAGCAACGGTTCTACATACATTATATCTCTAATGTCCTGGCACATTTCTGGCATATTACTGTGGAACAACTGGAGTTACACATGTACAAAACATGGCGTTAAACAACTGCCATTAAATATACAATTTCTTGGTTTCCACTGTGACGGAGGGCTGAACCTCTGGCACGATCACCTTCAGCAATAACCCCTCTCTGAGAACTTGTGTTCATTTAGCAGCTCTGGGACTTCAGCTCGACCTCATCACTGATGACCCAGAAGCACTTCAAAGCTAGCCTGGTTAAAACCAGACCATTCTCAGTAGTAACTGAGTTATGGTCTGGCAAAGCTGCATTAATAACTAATTTCCAAAGGGGCGTCACCAACGGACGTCGCTCAAATGCACCTGGGCGCAAAACCAATCAGAGCGATCGTCATCGTGTAAAGCCATATGCTGCGTCCTAAGTTACACTACGCCATAAAAGTATGTACTCTTTTTGTGAAGAAAAGGTATTTACTTTTGAATGTGTAGCAAAAAAGTAGGCAAGCTTTGGGACATACTACTTCGTCATCTTTATCGGACGGATCTGTCGCGTGCATCCTGTCACGTAAACTGCCCTGTCAATCATCTTGTCACAGTTAAAATCCTCTATTAAAGGATCACCCAAAAATTTAAATTCTGTCAGTAATTACTCACCCTCATGTTGTTCCAACCGCGCAAGACATTCGTTCATCTTCGGAACACAAATTAAGATATTTTTGATGAAATCTCCTGGATTAGAGATCTGCTGGTGGCCTCGATCATGGTGGTATAATGTATGATGAGTTTTGATATTGCGTGGGCTGATGACATTTCTCAGTGTCTGGTGAATAAGATGGACAATTCTGATTGGCTAGCAGGAGTTAAATAGCAGCCAGTTCAATTTGAACGATCTGACACCTAATAAAACCGCTGATTTACTCAAAAGTGTGAGGAAAGAGTGAGGAAAGGGTGAGGAAAGGGTGAGGAAAGGTGAGGAAAGGGTGAGGAAAGCACTTGTTTTTCTAATCTAGAGTAACACTGTCCAACAGCGACCCCAGCAGAGGATGTGTCAGAGAGAGACACATACAGTTTTCAATGCAACTTGATCAACCCATTGTGAACTGAGGTATATAATTATATAAAACAAAACAAAAATCTATTTTTCCATCTATTAAACGAGATGTTTATATTGAGTAGTTTAGGAGGGGGCTTTATTTATATATTGCAGAGAAACCATCTTACATTTGATCACGTTTATCGTTCCTCGTTATTTTAAGTGGAAGAAATAGTCGCCCGGCTGGCTGCAGTTCACTTAACCCTTAACCCATATTTTGTCACTGCTTTAGTCACTTTTCATCCGTTTAATGAAGTCCTTGCTAAATAAAATAAAATTGAAAAAAAATAAAATAAAATAGTGATTAAAACATTTGGATGGTAATTTAAATGCATTTATACATTCTTGTGGCTATTGTAAATATTAACATTACTGCCCAAACTAATTCTGAATAGAATATTTTGAATGGCATGGACATATCTGGAGCCGGAAGAGTCCTGGTGTGTCAGCGCTGGAGCCTGATGTCATTTGATGATGTCATCTTGCTGTTCTTTTTGGAGATATCAACATCAAATAATTTGACACAGAACTTCAGATATTTAGCTTTGATTTTCTTGAAGTTTTAGAGTTCAACATGTTTTGCAAAATATACTGAATATAAAATATATATTGTACATTTTCATAAAATTCTGTAACTTTTTTAAACTTTACAAGTTTTTTTAATTCTTAGAACATTCAAATATGCGGGTCAAATTGTCCTGTGAATATACGAACATTAGTACTTTTGTGTGTAAAAACACATCAGTGTGTGGAAACTTTGCATTGCATGTTCATGACCCAAAATGAGAAAAAGTCACACACAAAAAAAACAAAAAACAAACAC
Organism: Leuciscus waleckii; assembly: GCA_900092035.1. Taxonomy (NCBI): domain Eukaryota; kingdom Metazoa; phylum Chordata; class Actinopteri; order Cypriniformes; family Leuciscidae; genus Leuciscus; species Leuciscus waleckii. The sequence continues at coordinate 11,007,956 of FLSR01004878.1, forward strand.
TGACTGATATTTCCGACAACTCAAAAATCAAAGCGTGTCAAACTGAGCCATGAGCTGAACTGAAGCCATTTCCTGCCAATAGTGTCATCTAGTTGTGACAAAGACAAACTGCAAACACAAGTGGGTTTCAGAACCAACATTTATTGAAATCTACAAAAGGCTTAATAGACTTTTTTTTTTACAACTTGAAAAAGTGGCAGTAAACCAACAGTATGGACACACACACACGCAGCAGGAGCATCACCTGCGAGAGGATCGGGCCTCCAGGATCTGCACCACCAGCCGGTTCTTCAGCGAGCGCAGCTTCCTGCTGTAGTTCTCCTGCAGGACGGTGTCGAGGCGCAGGCGCAGGCGCAGGAGACACGGCAGAGAGCGGCCGTCCGGCACGTTCAGCAGCGTGTGGAACAAGTCCTGCCACAGCTCAGCGTGAACCATCCTGAGAGAGAGAGAGAGAGAGTAATTTAATTAAGTGACAAGTGAGGTGTCTAAGTCGCAACATCTAGCTACGGGGGTGCCTCAGGGCTCAGTGCTTGGACCACTTATCTTCTGCATTTAATCTAAAAATGACAAATGGGACACACTGCGGTCTCACGGACTTAACGGACACGCGCACACGGCAGCCATTGTAAGTCCACAAGACCGAAAGTGCACATGAAGTGTGCCATTTGGGACAGGGCCTGAGTGAGTGAGTGAGTGAGTGAGTGAGTGAGTGTGAGTGTGAGTGAGAGAGTGAGTGTGTGAGTGAGAGAGTGAGTGTGAGTGTGTGAGTGTGAGTGGCGTCTCTGTGTGTTCAGAGGCGGCGAGTGCATCACTGGGGTGTAACGATTCCCTCATGTCACGATTCGATACATATGACACAGAGTATCGCAATAATATGGTATTGTGAGCTCAAAGACATATGATAAAGGGTTAACAAGAAATGAACTGTGATTATAATGCTAGATTTGATATTACATTGTGTGTGTAAATGAACAGGTTTGGACTTGGTGCTGATACCCAAAGCACAGGACAATAGAGACTCCAGAATAACAATATTCATGATTCTGAAGATGAAAATACTGAATTATTGTAGATGAATATGCTTGCACTCTGTCACTGACTAGATATATTTATAATAATGTAGGACACTTTTACTGGTAACATCAGACATCTGGCATTATCAGGACACACATATATTCCCCCGTTGCATTATCATACATTATATTCAACATTATATAGTAGTTTAATGTAGTCCTGACACTTTAATTTTTATTTTGAGTGAATATACACATACAGATTGTCACGGTCCACCATACAGATTGCTGCATGTTTGTATTGCGCTATATTGTGACGCCTCTACCGGTCACATGATCATCTCACCTTTTGAACACCCCATTGGTCCTCCAAACGCCGCCTTCCTCCTTCACCTGCATGTACGTCCCGAACAGCATACAGTAGACCGTGCCGGCGATGCCGAAGTAATCCGTCTGTGAGGAGCGAGACCACAGCACATTAGCCCGACCGCACTGCACTGAGAACAGGGACTCTGCGCCGAAGTCAATGCTAGGATACACTAACGTCATTTCTACAGGACAAACTTAGTTCAGGCAAGAACTCAAAAAAACTAAGTAAATCCTTCTTTAGAACTCAGTTCAAGCTTGTAGAAATTGAAGCGTAAATAAATAATAATAATAATAATAATAATGTTTATTTTATATAGCGCCTTTCTGAGGACTCAAGGTCGCTTTACAATAATTACAAATACACATAACAAAGAAACATGACAGAGACGATACATATAAACTGTGAAGGATAACATAGTAGAGGTATAGTACATATAGAATCAGAACATTCAGGGGTCAGGGAAACATGTGACAAAAAGATGTGTTTTAATGTGGAGAGGCCCAAGAACAGAACCCTGAGGAACACCGTGCGGGACAGAGGCAGAAGTGGACTTTGACTGGCGGATGGAGATGTAATGCTGGCGATCGGACAAGTAGGAGGTGAACCAGGATAGGGCAGTTCCAGAAATACCAAGAGCAGAGAGTCGTGAAATGAGAATACTATGAGAGATTGTATCAAATGCAGAGGAAATGTCTAGGAGAATTAGAATACTGGTGGAGCCGGAGTCAGTGGCGACAAGGAGATCATTAACAACCCTAAGAAGTGCAGTCTCAGTGCTGTGGAGGGTACGAAAACCAGATTGAAACATTCATAAAGGTTGTTGGATGACAAATGAGTTTGAAGTTGAGCAGAAACCACTTTCTCAAGCAGTTTTGAAAGAAATGGTAAATTAGAAATAGGTCGGTAGTTGGCCATGTCAGAGGGGTCGAGGCCAGATTTCTTTAGGACAGGAGTGACGGCAGCAGTTTTAAGTTCCAGAGGAACAACACCAGTGCGTAGAAGTTGAGTGATGAGAAGTGAACTCGATGGTGAAATAACGGGTGCACATATTTTGAGTAGAGTAGTAGGAGCAGGATCAAGATGACAGGAAGATGAGTTTGCTTTGTTAATTAAAAATATCGACGATATAAAATTAAGTGAAACCTATTAACTTTTCTAATATTGGAGTTCCCATCATGCACTGGGGCATGCATGAATAATTAATCAGGTTGATTTTTCACTGTTTTATCATTGCTTCTGTTGTTAGGTTTGGTAAAATGTTATTTTATGACATTTGGAGTTCATTTTCTACTCAAAATGACACATTCATATCATAAACGATCTATGGAATGTTACGGTCATTGTGTGCAGAGTACTGAGGGCTCTGTGTTCAGGTGCTATGCCACTACTAATATGTACAGTGAGGGAAATAAGTATTTGAACAACCTGCTATTTTGCAAGTTCTCCCACTTGGAAATCATGGAGGGGTCTGAAATTGTCATCGTAGGTGCATGTCCACTGTGAGAGACATAATCTAAAAAAAAAAATCCAGAAATCACAATGTATGATTTTTTAAAACTATTTATTCCAGAAATCTAAATGTATGATTTTTTAAACTATTTATTTGTATGATACAGCTGCAAATAAGTATTTGAACACCTGAGAAAATCAATGTTAATATTTGGTACAGTAGCCTTTGTTTGCAATTACAGAGGTCAAACGTTTCCTGTAGTTTTTCACCAGGTTTGCACACACTGCAGGAGGGATTTTGGCCCACTCCTCAACACAGATCTTCTCTAGATCAGTCAGGTTTCTCCTGACTGATCTAGAGAAGATCTGTGTGGAGAAACCTGACTGATCTAGAGAAGATCTGTGTGGAGAAACCTGACTGATCTAGAGAAGATCTGTGTGGAGAAACCTGACTGATCTAGAGAAGATCTGTGTGGAGAAACCTGACTGATCTAGAGAAGATCTGTGTGGAGGAGTGGGCCAAAATCCCTCCTGCACTGTGTGCAAACCTGGTGAAAAACTACAGGAAACGTTTGACCTCTGTAATTGCAAAAAAAGGCTACTGTACCAAATATTAACATTGATTTTCTCAGGTGTTCAAATACTTATTTGCAGCTGTATCATACAAATAAATAGTTAAAAAATCATACATTGTGATTTCTGGATTTGTTTTTTCCTGTGTAGTTCTGGGCTGATTTCTCACCTTTCTTAGGATTATTGAGACCCCACTAGGTGAGATCTTGCATGGAGCCCCAGTCCGAGGGAGATTGACAGTCATGTTTAGCTTCTTCCATTTTCTAATGATTGCTCCAACAGTGGATCTTTTTTCACCAAGCTGCTTGGCAATTTCCCTGTAGCCCTTTCCAGCCTTGTGGAGGTGTACAATTTTGTCTCTAGTGTCTTTTGACAGCTCTTTGGTCTTGGCCATGTTAGTAGTTGGATTCTTACTGATTGTATGGGGTGGACAGGTGTCTTTATGCAGCTAACGAGCTCAAACAGGTGCATCTAATTTAGGATACTAAATGGAGTGGAGGTGGACATTTTAAAGGCAGACAAACAGGTCTTTGAGGGTCAGAATTCTAGCTGATAGACAGGTGTTCAAATACTTATTTGCAGCTGTATCATACAAATAAATAGTTAAAAAATCATATATTGTGATTTCTCGATTTTCTTTTTTAGATTATGTCTCTCACAGTGGACATGCACCTGCGATGACAATTTCAGACCCCTCCATGATTTCCAAGTGGGAGAACTTTCAAAATAGCAGGGTGTTCAAATACTTATTTTCCTCACTGTAGATATGGAATCTACACAATATCTTTTGTATTATTTACCTAGATGTGTCTAAGTAAAATATATACTTTGAAAGTGTGGTTGAATTCAGTGTTGTATTATTTATTTATTTATATTATATAATTAACTTGGCAACTGGGCGTAGTGTGCGTGACGTCACCCGTAGTGTTTCTGAAGCCCACAGTGATATTCTGTCAATATTGGGAAGAGGATCAGGCGTGACTTTTTACTGCGCCGAGTCGAACTACTCCCAAAAGTGCTATTCCGCCTACATTATAGTTATCCTTTTTAACCCGCTAAGAAAAGCGCCACGTTTTATTTTGTGTCACCATACTTGGTCGTATAACTACTCGTGTAACTGTTTTTAAATAGGGAAAACGTTGATGTGTTTGGTCACTTCTAAATTCATTGCTGTCAGATACCATTGAATATACTGGGCTAAGCTAAGTACTATCAAAGTGTCGCCGCGCGCCAGAGCGATTGAGTGCACGCACTGAGATGAGAGAGGTATGCATCAACTCGTCTTAGTTAAGGGAATAACAGTTTAATATGAAAAAACGGTGGAGTATCCCTTTAAGGTTTAATATAATTTAAACGGATGAGTTATTAAAACATTCCCCGCCTCACAGTCGTCATGAAGGGCAACATTAGCTTTATAGACCAAAACCACATTTTGCACCAGACTGTGAACATGTTTTCTGCTGTAAAGTTGGGCATTTTAACATGCGGGTTTATGGGATTGACTCTCTCCTGCAGCCGGGCTCTAGTGGCCAGTCGCTGAACTGCAGATTAAGTCTCTTCAGTGTTGAATCACGAGAGAGACGGGAAGGTTGCCGCTTGGTTCACACCAGCGCACGATAACATTGTGTTCATTATAAGCACACACTGCAGTTTTGTCGTCTGCCGCTTTAAATGCTCGAGCTCGTTAAAGCAGGATTGATTCTGATTGGCCGTCACCGTTTTTATTGTTCATCAGCTGGAAAAAATCAATCGGACACACACACGGAGCACACAGCGGACACACACACGCGGAGCACACAGCGGACACACACACGCGGAGCACACAGCGGACACACACACGCGGAGCACACAGCTGATGACGAGTGATGAAGGTCACCTGGTAGCTCCAGGGTCGTCCGCTCAACATCTCCACACACTGGAAGCCCGAGGTCATGCACTTGGCAGTGAACGCCGTGTTTTCTGGGAAGAGTGTCATGTCGATGCTCTGGCCCAGGTCGATGAGAGCCAGGCCGTGCTGGAGGTGATCCCGCTCGAAGCAGTCGTTCTCCAGGAACCTGCACACACACACACACACACACACACACAGGTCAGTCAGTGAGCGGCGGGAGTCTGGGACACACTGCGGCGTCAGCACACACACACACACAGGTCAGTCAGTGAGCGGCGGGAGTCTGGGACACACACACCTCTCCCCCAGCAGGAAGTTGTCGGGCTTGATGTCGGCGTGTATGATGTGGGCCTGGTGAAGCTGCTGGATCATGTGGAGGATGCAGACGGTGAAGTAGAGCACCAGCGGCTGCGGCAGAACCTTCTCACTGCGACTCTTGTACAGGTTTATAGCGCTCTGGAGGACACAACATTCATCAAGTCATTATTCATTCATTAACATCCAACATTAAGATTTTTAAATAAAATGATAAACCCTGCCGTTCAAAAGTTTGGGATCAGCACGATTTTTTTTATGTTTCTGATAGAGTCTCTTCTGCTCACCAAGGCTGCTTTTATTAGACCAGAAATACAGTAAAACAGTGAAATATTATCACAACGTAAATCTGCTGTTTTCTATGTGAATATATAGTAAAGTGTAATTTATTCGAAACTTGCCGGCCCAGAAAGTTAGTAAAGACAACGTTAAAATAGTCCATATGACTACAGTGGCTAAACCTTAAGTTTATCAAGCGACGAGAATACTTTTTGTGTGCAAAAAACAACAAAAATAACGACTTTATTCCACTATTCATTGTCTTCTGTTTGGGCCTGAGTGAGTTCATGTAGTGTAACAGCGCAGCGCTTCTGGGTGGTACGTCAGAACGCAAGCTCACTATTGGCCGACGCTGGTCATGTGTGTGATGCATGTGAACTTTTGGATGAACTAACCCTTTAAAGCGATCTTTTGTTGTTTTGACAATAAAATGAATGACAGACACATATGGCTGCTGTCTCTTTAAGAGCCAGTGCACGGATCTGAGTTCATTATATATGCGTTCTATGCTCATTTAAGACATAACCGACTGTGTTTAGAGGATACTCATGACACAATTTTGCATGTTGAAGCAATATAATCCTTGAAAACTAACTTATTACAGGCGAGCTGTTTTTGAAGCGGCTTTTCTACGTATGTGCGCACACTAAACATCTCTCAGAGAGCGCGCGAGCACTGGCTAGTTTAAAACCGCTTTAATGTTTAAACTGATAAAACTTAAAGACATGCTAATGGTAAACTTGAGTTGCGATGCAGTGCTGGCCCGAATGTGAATCCTCCATCACGTCCGACTCCTGAACGAGAGTGTAGCATCGCCTCGTGCCGAGAGAAGACGCAGCACTGCTGAATCACTCACGCTGTTGGAGAAACTGATCTTACAGAGAGTTTTAAAAATACTGATTTGATTTTATAATCTGTGTGGATTCATTTACTAATACAATTTACATGCTGAAGTGAATCAATGGTAGCGGGAATTTCCGGCATTATAAGTGGGAGACCTGCGGGAATGATCAGAATTATGTGCAATACCCGCGCCGAAATTCAAGCCTTGTGATCCTTCAGGAATCGTTCTAATATGAGGATTTGATTTGAACTTTCTATTCATCAAAGAATCCTGAAAATCAAAAGTACAGCATTTATCTGAAATAGAAATGTGTACATTTGCATAAGGTAAAACAGATGAAAAAAGGAGATACAGCACTTCTAACAGTCAGTGCTATTTTAGTATTATTTATATACTATTATTGCATTTACTCACTTTGGCTGCTATATTTTCAGTTTGTTTATTTGATTTGAACTTTAGTAAATTTGTCATGTGCTTTTGTCATTTTTATTGCTTTTGTTTTTAAATACCTCTCTTGCTGCGACCCAATCGCCTACTTATACTACGCCCTAAAAGTATGTACTGTTTTACAGAAGAAAAGTACATCATTTTGAGTGTGAACTATCACGTATAAACACTTTGTCGCTTAGTTACATGCAATCTGTCAATGTTTAAACTGGCTGTCAATCATCTTCTCAGGTAAAATCCTCGAGAGAAATGTAGTCACACTTTGATCTCCCAGTCTTTCATTCGGAGACTCTCCTCATGTTTGCATAATGATGCACTTAAAAGTTATTATGAATCACTCAAACCCCTTTTTCTAAACCGCTCTGCTTAGCCGTCGGTCTCGCACATCCGTCATGTTTGTGTTTTTTGTTTGTTTTTGTTTTTAAGTAGTAGCTCTACTTGGGATGAAGCGTCTCTCTCTCGCTCTCCCACATTCCCCTCGGCTATATCAACACGTTAGATGAATGCACCATTTTGTGTTACTGGACAAAATCTGTTGTTTACTGGCCAGTCAAATCAGAGATGAAGAGCTGGCCTTCATGTTTGAGGACAGTTAAAGTGATTGGTTGAGAGCCTCACCAGTAGTGTGCCACAGTTGTGCAGCTCTCCGATCAGGACACTGCCGTTGGTGAAGAGATGAGCCGAGTATATGATGTTGAAGAGGTGGCGTACGCTGGGCTGCAGACGGGTGTTCAGCTGGCTGTCCATGTAAAACTCCCACGGGTTAGCTGGCTTCTGCACCTGAGGACAGCAGAGGAAGAACACAAGCTATTGGACATGTCCATCTCAAGACAGCTGCTATTGGTCAGTTTCTACCACTGTAGCACATCAGGCTCAGTGTAATGCCATCACTATCTTTATATTAAAGGGATCGTTCACCCAAAAATGGAAATTAGCCCATGATTTACTCACCCTGAAGTCATCCTAGGTGTGTATGACATTCTTCTTTCAGACGAATACAATCAGAGTTATATTAAGAAATGTCCTGCTCTTCCAAGCTTTATAATGGGAGTGAATGGGTATATTTTTTTGGAAGTCCATCAAAGCGTATCCATCCATGATAACAGTGCTCCTCATGGCTCTGGCGGATTAATAAAGCCCTTCTGAAGGGAAGCGATGCGTTCGTGTAAGAAAAATATCCATATTTAAAGCTTTATCAACTTAAAATAACGAGCTTCCGGCAGACGGCCTACGCAGTCGACTTCCGACATTCCGACACTCAGGACATTTTGAATATAACTCTGATAGTATTCATCTGAAAGAAGAATGTCATACACACCTCGGATGGCTTCAGCGTGAGTGAATCATGGGCTAATTTTCATTTTTGGGCGAACTATCCCTCTAACACACTTTCTCATTTGCAAAGCCATTAAAATTTGCAGGCTGATTCTCCTGAGAAGTGAAACACTTAGAGGCGAGTGATGTGTGAATCTCATGCAAACGCATCACTAGTATCTCAGTATCAGATGTGTGTGCGTTCTCGTCACCTTGAGGATGAGCTTGCGTGTGGTCATGAGGTTGGTGGCCTGGTAGACTGTGGCGAACGCTCCCTGTCCAAGAACAAAGTCCACTCGCAGCGACTCTCCAGCTGAGGGGACACATGAAGACACGTTCACATCAACACTGGCCTCGTCCAGTAACAGCAGGAACTGAACATCACGTGATGATGTCTGTCCATTCTCACGCGTTACACGAGAACCAATGAGGCTTGATCTCTCATGTCAAAGCATGTACGGTTAGTCTCCATTTATGTTTGCGGATCAATGTTTATATGTGAATAAAAGCCTAAATTCAATCTGTTCAGCATATAAAGCGATTGAGTCTCTTCAGAGAATTCGGACTAAACCGCTTGATTCACATGGATTGTTTTACGATCTCTATGAACTTTTTGAAGCGTTAAATTGGTAGGTGCGTATCCGTCAATGGAGGGACAGAAAGCTCTCCTTTCATCAGGGTTCGTACAGATACTGTAAAATCTAACTCCAAGACTTTTTTCAAGCACTACTTTTTTCTCATTTATCAAACAATATCTTAATTATCATCTTTTAAATTCTAAAAAAGGTAAATAGATAAATAAAAATGAACTAATAAAACAAAATGGTACAAATAAAGTGCAGCACATGCAATGACTGTGGTAACTTTAACCTTTGAAAGGATACTATGACAAAGACATCGCTTTCCTTATTCAAACTGATATTTCTCCCATGAATATATGATTACTTGAAGAATAAAAGCATAAACTTTACACGAGCAATATCACAAGGTTTGATCACATGCCTCATATAAAAATATCTATATCAGTGGGATTGCAGCGATAAAAAGTGTTTTATCAATAAAATTAAAAATAAATTCACATATATTGTCTTTTAATAATTCAAGTACTTCATAAAAATGGCTGTTTTCAAGGGCTTTCCAGGACTTAAATTTCCAAAAGTCAAATTCAAGTACTTTAAGCACCTTGTACAAACCCTGTTTCATTAAATATACACCTTATTTGTGTTTGGAAGATGAACAAACGATAATGGGTTTGGAACGACATGACTGTGTAAAAGACGACATCTGTTGATGTTTGGGAGAACCCTTTAACCGCTGTGCCGAACACTGCAAATGAGGCACGTCTACAGCACTGATAAAGCCTGTGGTGTAAACAGCGGACAGGAAGGCGAGGAGCGCTGTGTTACCGATCTGGACGGTCATCTTGGGGGTGATGGTGGGCAGCCGGCAGCTCCAGACGGTGAGGTCGGGGTGTGAGGAGAGAGGAGGCTGCAGGTTAGACAGCAGAGACACGATCAGCTCCTCGTCCCAGGGGTCCGACACCAGATGAACACAGGCTGCGGAAACACCACATGATCATTATAAACACTCGTGTACGGTGAAGTCTTCGCTCATGAGCTTCACTGGCTACCTGTGGCATCACACATTCACTGTCAGATATGACTTCAGCACCTCCATATCACCTGATCTACTTTACTCTGCCTGGTCCCTCGTTTTCAGTTGTCCACTGAAGGTGGAAGGTTGCAATGCGTGTAAATGTATTGAAATGTAATGTACAATGTAAAGCGACCTTGAGCTACGAAAAGGCGCAACATATATCGAATACCTGGTTTGGATGTGTCCATGGGGCTCATGGGAGCAATGGTTCTCCTGCAGCTCTGCGATGGGCTGGTCATGGCCTCCAGATCCGGTTCTGTGGTCCGCTGAGGGCTGTCAGCGCTGAACCGGTCTGCGCTCCTGGACTCCCCTTAGGGGACTGTTTTGGACTCATTAAAAGAGATTCATGCAACATCTGAAGTGCTTTCACTCCTGATTTCCGCTGCTGGAAGGATTGTTTGGGAAGCAGAACGCCCCCTTCCTCCAGCATGTCTAGATCCCGCTCCGCCGCCGGCTCTGGGCCCGTCGCCCACAGGAGGTCTGTTTCGGGGGCTTTCTCCGGGCTCTGGTAGACGGTCCAGGCGGGCTGAGAGGCCACAGACACCGGAGCCGGACTCATCATGACGTCGAGATCCGGTTCTGCTGCGTGGGTCGAGCCGTCCACCTGGAACCAGTTCAGTCCCGCAGCAGCTTTCGGGCTCATGAGGACGTCCTGCTCCTCCAGTGGCGTGTGCCTGTGAAAGGACCTCACGCTGACTGCTGGGTCTGTGAGCATGGGCTGTTTCTCCGGGCTCTGGTAGACGGTCCAGGCGGGCTGAGCGGCTACAGACACCGGAGCCGGACTCATGACGTCGAGATCCGGTTCTGCTGCGCGGGTTGAGCCGTCCACCTGGAACCAGTTCAGTCCCGCAGCAGCTTTGGGGCTCATGAGGACGTCCTGCTCCTCTAGTGGCGTGCGCCTGTGAAAGGACCTCTCGCTGACTGCTGGGTCTGTGAGCGTGGGCGGTTTCTCCCGGCTCTGGTAGATGCTCCAGCTGGTCTGCTCATGGACTCGTCCTGCGTCCTCAGGGCCGTGTGGTCAGGGAAGGACAGGGCGGCCAGCGGGTGTCTGCTGCTACAGCTGCTCTGGGCCAGAGAGAGCCCTGGAGTCTGAGCCAACGACACGCCCTCGCCCATGATCGTGCCCTGAGCCCTGCTGATGTCCAGCTCCGACGGCTTCTCCTCCACCGGACTCTGCTCCATGATGGGACTGCAGACCAACCACACACAGACATCGGGTCACACAGCAGGAAGACACAACGGAGACGAAGACCAAACCTATTGAGTTCACATCAAACTTCTAGGCCTGGTTTCACAGACAGGGATTAGAATAAGCCAGGATTAGGCATTAGTAAATTAGGACATTTAAGTTGCTTTTTCTAAAAACATTAAGGGTTTGAAATGAACTCCGGCTGAATGTGTCGGGTGACGCTGCCAAATCACTAGACAATTTGACGTGTTACTTATGTTTACTCACTTTGCTGGAAGTTCGTGTAAGCCAAACCTGCGCAGATTTAGCACAAATACTTAACTCGAGTCATCATCATATATTAAATACAGCGTATTGCACAGGAGCTGATCATATCTGGCTTACTTGAACACACACACACACACGGCACTACACAACAAATAACGGCGCGCTTGTTCATTTTCATTGAAGCAACAGCGAAGATTAAAAAGCATTTTCTGAACAGAAAAGACACTATTTTCCAACATCCTACATTTTTTGTGAATTTTTTATGTATTGATCGGTCCAACTAAAATACATGTTTGGTGATGAGGATGAAAGAGGAAGGAGGAGATGCTGGATGGCAGGATTTTGTTTTCAGAAATGAATGCATGAAATCCAAATTTTATAATCTATACAAGTTCAACTTTGATGAACTTTCACTTCAAATGTTGACTTTATATAAGCTGTGAGGTACTTACTTCAGTATAATACTCTCAGTATAATATTATAGACTTTAATAGACTTAGTTTAGGGTTAGTAGAATAAGTTGACATGTAGTTTTAAAGTCCTTAAAATAGGGCTGCACGATATTGAAGAAAAATGTGATATATGATAACTCATATATCGATACGATTAATGCTTAAAGTGTGTAAAATTAATTAAACTATCTTTAAAATATACATTTAAAATGATATAACCTACATGTGTTTCACACATTCTTTTTGTGACAAGAAAACATCCCTAACCTTCTGACAGTGAACATCAGTGTTTTACTGTAGCATTAGAAGTGTTATTTTAGCATCAGTGTAAACCACTGGGTTTAGGGGTTCAGGTTATCCTACATTAGGGTTATTTAACAACAGAAACTGAAAAATCAAATGTTAATGAAATAATCAAATTAAAGGTACAATATGCAAGAATTTTTGCCGCTAGAGGGCGCTACATTCCAAACAAAAACAACGGCGTAGCTTGATGACGATGTGAAGGAGCGTGGAATGATGGGAACTGTCGTTTTA
>FLSR01004878.1:11033953-11056265 GCA_900092035.1 Leuciscus waleckii
ACTGCGGCTTTAAACTAGGTGAAATGCTCCAGAAGTAAAAAAAAGGGGGGTTGACATGTGATGTCCATTGTAATGGACGCAGTTCTGAATGGGTTAACGCGGGCTTTCCGGAGCTTTGAAATAAACTGTTTTGAAATGTCCAGGTTCAGGATGAAAGTGCACGACAGACCTCACAGCCTGTGCAGCTGCTGTTTGTGTGGAAGAAATTAGCTGTTATTATAACTCTGTGTGTGTTACTTACAGTACCTGCATTACTTTTCCTCACAGTTTCATAGTTTACAGAAGCACTTCTGATGAATTTATCATCTCATATATGAGGCCAGTATTGCACACATACATGAAGACATGAGTTAATGCTGATCAATGAATCAGGGCTTTTATTATCCTAATATAGGGGATGATGGATGGATTATGCATGTGATGATCAATAATGTCCAACATGATCTTTTTTTACTGCAGAGAACGGGAACATACAAAAGAATAAGCATACATAATATAATACCAACCACGACAACAATAAAGGAGACAACAGCAAAAAAGAAAGGGAAAGAGAAATAAAAAATTATGTAATAAATAGTTTTCAGCTTTCGACTCAAAAAACAGATTTGACCAACAGGAGTATCGCAAGGTTTAGGAAAGGATGCAGTAGATACTGGGTAGGAGTAATTACAGTTTTTAAAAAGCATACATAAACCAGAGGGAATAGTTCAAACTCCCATTACTAGTTCAAAAATGTTCATATTGTCTTCTTAATGATTAAATTTGGATAGTTTTTCTTCTAAAAAGACAAAAAGTTCAGGTAGAGATTACTGTAGCAAATTATTTTGGGGTTATTGGTATTTGGTCTTCGGAAATAAATTCTGAATATCTGAACAAAATACCTGGCTTATTGAACAACTGCTCCACCCAAAATAAACCTGAACCAACTATCATAAAATAGAGATTTATTCTTGAATAAGATGTTCTTATTGTTCCAAATAAAACATCTCTGTGGTGAAAAGTTATGTTTATAAATTAGTGCCCATGTAAGAGAACCTGACGATGAAAGTTGGAGAGTTTGATAGGGAGTTTTGATATAATTAGACATTAAGAGAAAATGAATGCCACCAAGTTGTGACAAGTTGAGGAAAAACATCCCAGATAGAAGATGGTTTGGCTATTGATTCAGCCAATACATTTAAAATGTATAGTTGAAGGAACAAAAATCAATACAATTAAGACCACTGTTATTATAAGAGTTTAATATGACTGATTTTCTCATATAATGAGATTTATTTTTCCATAAGAATTTTATTAAAACCTCATTAATTAATTTAGAGGTGGGCTTATCCACAAAGAGAGACTGAGCTGCACAGACCCTCTGCCAGTGAACAGAGTTCTGCCTTTTAAGGACAGATCCCTTTGTAACCAATTGCATTTTTTTTTTCTGTTTTGGTAATAATATGTTTGAAGTTTGCTGAACACCTATCTTCATCTTTAGTAATTTGTATACCTAAATATGTGACCCTATTTTTAACAGTAATATCCTCAATTGAGGTAAAAGAGCAATTTTTAATGGGTAGCAGTACACATTTATTCAAATTTAGATTTAATCTAGAGGCTTCAGAAAAGGACTGAGAATACCCAAAGCCACTGTAATTCCTGACGAAACATTCAAGAATAAAGTTATATCGTCCATTTGTTGGCTTTTAAACAGTTAATAGCTAGAGGTTAATTCACTAGAGGCGTCACAAAAGTGTTTATCTAAATCACTCAACTGGATTATATTAGGTAAAGATTTAAAGAAATCATTCATATGTTTTTGGGATAATTTAGAAGTATACAAATCACTGTAAAATTTGGCACAGAACTTTGCAATACTTTTAGGGTCATCACTAATATTACCGTTTATCATTAGTTTTTGAATTTGGTTGTTTTTAGCTTGCTGTCTTTCCAATCTGAAAAAGTTTTGTTCACCCTCTTCAATCCCTTCAGCTTTATGTTTATATATGTTGTTTAATTTTCACTGTAATTCAACCAGTTCTACTTTTTCACACTCAAGTAAATCTCCACATTTTTAGATATAAGATGTGTGGAATGGAATTTTCATCAGCTTTTTTCGTTTTTGCCAAATCAGTATTACATTTCTTAATTACTAAAAAGTTATTTGCCAGTTTCATATTTAGTAAATTCCCAGTTGCTGTAACTATTCTCCTCTCTTGCTTTATTCCAATTTTTGTGAATTATCTTATTCCTTTCATCTTCTACTTCACTGTAAGAAAGAATGGAGTTGTTAAGTTTCAAGTAAGAAGAGAATCCACGCACATTATCAGAAGCAATAAAATAAAGTTGTCCTCAGGCCCAGGCATATGTTCCCAAAGTGCTCTCGACTCCGTTCAGAGCTCAGGTCATTTCTCTATCAGCTCTTCCCCCTTCGGAAGAAGATGTGTCTCTACTCTGCCCTGTTAGGGCCCTTAGAGTCTATTTAGAGCGTTCTGCCCCATTCAGGCAGTCAGAACAGCTCTTCATATGCTTGGGTGGATGCACCAAAGGGCTTCCGGTCACCAAGCAGAGACTATCACGATGGATAGTAGATGCTATCGCTTTAGCCTACGCTTCTATGGGCCTTCCTTGCCCCATTGGCGTTAGGGCTCATTCCAAAGAGGCATGGCCTCATCTTGGGCCTGGTCCAGTGGTATACCAATTGAAGACATCTGTGCAGCGGCTGGCTGGTCCTCATCGTCCACATTTGTAAGATTTTTTAACTTAGAGGTTCCTGCTCTGCAGGCTCAAGTTCTTTCTGTATAAGCCCATGTTGTCTGGGGGAGCCCATGCCTCTTATTACCCCTCTGTGGGGTGTACGTACGTGTACGCGCCTTGTGGACCCTCCAATAGGCGAACATTTTAAATGTAACCTGGTCTGAAACCTGGTCTAAAGTCAATGGCACAATATCTTTTTTGTTATTTAATGAGCATGTTAGTAATGAGCACGCAGTCTATTTCTGTTGCCTCAAAATAGCAACGCGCCGACAATGCGTCAGAACACACTTCGTTTTCAGATCAGCACGCCCATGGGCGCACAAATGGGCCAAATGCATTTGCTATTTAAACAACGTGGCGCAGGACGTGGAAATGATAACTGCGTCGGACTGAAACTAGCAAAAAACACTTGCGTCGCGCTTGGTGCTGCATTGTGCCGGGTGTAAGATAGGGCCCTCTGTCAGTTTCAATCTAGATTAAAAACGCATCTCTTTTACCTGGCATTCACATAGAACATTATACTTTTCTTTTATGTTATGATGGTGTCCTTGGCTCAAGGAGCAGCAACATGAAGGGAGAGTCCATACAACAATCAAATTTGCACAAATAAGTATTTTAATTAGATAACAGACATAACTACATTTAAAGTAAAAGGGAAAAATCTACAAATACAAAAACTGCAACATCAAGCCTTGGACTGGAGAGTATGAGGAAAATCAGCATGTCCACCAAGCAGCGAGACCAGCAGAGACCAAGCCCAATTGTTCTCGCTCTTGGCTTTTCAATTTCTGTAATTCCAGTTGTCAGTGTTGGGGAAAGTTACTTTTAAAAGTAATGCATTACAATATTGCGTTACTCCCCAAAAAAGTAACTAATTGCATTACTTAGTTACTTTTTATGTAAAGTAATGCGTTACGTTACTTTACTTTTACGTTACTTTTGCTCACCTGGGCTGGGCTTGCTTGCTTGTTTGTTTCTTAATAACAAGAACAACAAAAAAGTTATATTTTTGGCAAATGTTAATATTAAGCTAGCCTGGTTAAAACCAGACCATTCTCAGTAGTAACTGAGTTATGGTCTGGCAAAGCTTCATTAATAACTCATTTCCAAAGGGGCGTCACCAACGAACGTCGCTCAAATGCCTCTGGGCGCAATTGGATAGACCTAAAACCAATCAGAGCGATCGTCATCGTGTAAAGCCATATGCTGCGTCCCAATTCGCCTAAGTTACACTACGCCAGAAAAGTATGTACTCTTTTTGTGAAGAAAAGGTATTTACTTTTGAATGTGTAGCAAAAAAGTAGGCAAGCTTTGGGACATACTACTTCATCATCTTTATCGGACGGATCTGTCGCATGCATCCTGTCACGTAAACTGCCCTGTCAATCATCTTGTCACAGTTAAAATCCTCTATTAAATCTAATTTAATTTCCTACCGTTTCGGAGAGAAATGTAGCAGCACGTTCATCTGCCAGTGGGTCTTTCATGGAGACTGTCCTCATGTGTTTGCAATTTGAATATAATAATGCATTTAAAAGTTGAACGGACGTCGCTCAAATGCCTCTGGGCACAATTGGATAGGCTAGACCTAAAACCAATCAGAGCGATCGTCATCGTGTAAACCCCGCCTCAACGTTTCTGATTGGTGCCGCGATTTCCACGGCATGGAAATGGCCTTGAATGAGCTCTTTGCCAGACTACTTCTTCATCAGACTGTGTCTCTGAAGTCAAAACTAACATCTCTCTTAATTTCTCCTCTACAGCCCCTCGCAGAGGTTTTACCTTAGTACTTTTTGTTAAAGCCAATTCAAACTCGAAATGTTCAGCTACTTTAAATAATTGCTCTTTTGAAAGACACTCCAATTTACCCTTCGTAGGAGCAACAAGAAAATCCTGTAACAAATCCATTTTTACCTGACTTTTTTGCTAAAAGAACATTTGAACAACACAATATTAATACTCACCGAAGCCAACAGTTCACACTTCAACTGCCAGAAAAATTTGTTAAAGCCACCCCGTATCTAAATAATATACATACACAACTAATTATACTCAACCCTGGTCTTCGGCACGCCCACATGCAGCTCAACTGCTAACCAGTCTACCCGCGTCCGACGCACCAAATTTGATTATGTTGTATGGACTCTCCCTTCATGTTGCTGTCCTTGAGCCAAGGGGTTGTAACATATAAGAACATGTAACATATTATTCAAATCAGTTAAATGATTATTAGGTTGCATAGATTCAGTCAGCCGGAACTGGGGACACTTCCTATAACACTACTCGTTACATCATAAGTATGGCATCTACACTAATGTTAGGCTTTCCGTTTATTCCGAGGTTTACTGAAGTCAGCCGTATCCGGGCCGTATCCAGATCTGATGGAGGACCTGCGCCCAGACATGACCACAGCGCATCCCTGAAGTGCCAGCCTTATCAGCCCTGTGAAGGCCTCATTGACACGACGGCCATCGGCACTGATCCTCAACAAACCCGTCTCCATACTGGCGTGATGACTCCTACCTCCAACCAGATGGAAATGGATAAATATTGTGAATGTTCGGATCCAATCTAACTTCTTGCCTGTATGCTGCCTGAATCATAATCATACACTGTTCGCTCGTTGGCCAGAGGAGAACTGAGCAACTGAGTCTGGGTTCTCACAAGTTTTTTTTTCTCCATTCTGTCACTGATGGAGATTTGGTTCCTCGCCACTGTTGCCTTGGCTTTTGGCTTGCTTAGTTGGGGACATTTAATATAAAAAAATATTTTTGATCTGCCTTATTTCAGGTGGACGATGATGAAAATTTACGTCTAGAAACAAACTTTGTTGTATTATTTTCATGTTATCACTGGGAAGCTGCTTTGATACAATCTGTATTGTAAAAAGAGCTATATAAATAAAGGTGAATTGACTTGACTTATGGTTAACCTGATAGCTGAAGAGCCACAATGCTTTCGTATGTGTAGCATTTAATATCATGGTATTATATTGTAATTAATGGCAATTTCCTTGTTTTGTTCTATCATAGGGCCACCAAGTGGTGCAGTTCCACCGCTTTTTTATGTGTTCTCAGAGTGAGCCCATACATGTGTGTCAAATTTGGTGAAAATATCTCATTTTGTTTTAGAGTTATAGATATTTATATGCATGAAAGCATAAAAAATGACCCATGGGCAACTTGATTGGATTTTTTTGCCACTTACTATCAAAATTTTGACATTTGAGTATTAGCATTTAGCTAACGACCTATGTTTCCAAACTTCCTACAGTGATTTCGTCTTGATCGGTCTAACGGTTTCGAAGATATTGGCAAATGTTTTTTAAGAGCTAAATCACAATGCTACACAAACAGTAAGGTGAAACCTAGCATGTTTGGTATCATTGGACTCGGCAAGAATTCAGGAACCTAAGGAGATGACTCGTGTGAAAATAAGTCAACCACACCTAGTTATCAGCATTTGAAAAATAAATTTTACCACTAGGTGGCGCTGGTTCAAAACTTCTCAGGCTCCTTCAGGGCATCGTATTGATGACCCAAACCGAGTTTCATAATGATACAGTACGTTCATGCGTTCATAAAATACAGCATTTTAGTAGAAAATTCAAATGGCCTATATGGGAAAATTAGATATTAGTCGTCTCGGCATGACGCCCTGAATCTAACGAGACCACTTTTATGATTTTTTTTTTTTTTGCGCAGTTCACTATTTCGTTTGCGACACTCCAACTAAAATATCAAAATAAGAGTCCTTTATTTCTTTCCATATAAATGTAAATATACATTTGTTAATTTGCATTTCAACACAACATAACAAAATAATGTAATAATTTTACTCATAACAATATACATATTCAGAAAAGGAAAAAAAACACAATTGTGTACATACTTTGTGTGTATCACATGTGTCTGATCTAGATTTATAATGTATAGATAATAATGAAAAACAAAAAAGAATTAATGAAACTGTAATTATGTGAGATTTGATGACTCTGTGTGCATGTGGACGTTAGAAAGAGGATTTACAAGTGTGTGTCAGTCTGTTGTTTAATCTGACTCAGAGACACTGAAGAATCATCATAATAAACCCTAAATCCAGCATAGAGGGGCTCAGTGAATGTGGTGATGAATGTGTGTAAGTGTCTGAGTGTGTGTGTGTCAGAGATGCTGTAGAAGGACAGAGTGCCGGCCGACACGTCCACATCACTCCTGCTCTCTTAGAGGATAAATGGACGACAGGTATAACAGTGAAGTTCTTATTGTGACAGAGAGAGAATCTGTTATCAGAGCAGAACAGACTCCAGGATTTATCATTGAATCCAAACTCACAGTCTTCACTCCGTCCTTTCCTGCCGATTCCTTTATATGTCACTGATATATCAGCAGCTCGGCTGCTCCATTCAGCCTCCCAGTAACAGCGTCCAGTCAGACTCTCTCCACACACAACCTGAGGAATATCATCAAATCTCTCTGGATGATCAGGATACGGCTGCTGCTCTTTTACACGCGTCACCTTCCTGTTCTCCTCAGACAGAATGAGTTCTGTGTGTGCTGTGTTTGGATCCAGTGTGAGATCACAGGCATCTGAACACAAGAAGAGAGAAACATCTAGAACAACAAAACTAGACCACTAGACTTGTAGTCGAGTATGGTTTTCTGACAACGTGGTATATAGGATATTTGAATATAGGCTATCTGAATATAGGCTATTTGAAAAGCCGATCTGGCATGGAGTGAGTGACGTGACGCTGGTTGAAGACCTGCATGTCTCAGAACTCAGTGTTAACACTTATGCATGTTCACGCAGACATCTGTGAAAAACTAAATCTAGAGGTCTTGATTAAAGCATTGATGGGCATTAAGGGCCGTTCACACAGAACATGTTTTCCATTCCACTGTGCTTCTTTCCCAGTGTTTTTCTGTGTGAATGCACTAGACCGGACCGTCTTTTGCAGCGTCTCGTGACACAACATTATAAAACATGCCACTCAAGATAAAGCCCTGTCTGTGAAACCAGGCCTTAAACTTCTATAAAACGCGCCTTGAGACCATACGTTTTTCCCCATTCCGCTGCCCACGTCTTGCTTTTTTGCTTTGAACGTTTTTTGCTTTCTGTGTGAACCCCCTGCCCTGTCTCCTAAGCGCCAACCTACGTTAGAGTATCATAAGGTAGGATGCAGATTTTTTGTACTGCCGTCATGTAGTTTTCAACATTTATTTAATCATAGTTCTGAGCGTAACTCTGTCCTCGTTCATTTGTATGTTCATCTGTAGGTGTTCTTTGGGCTGTTTAATATTACATGTGTTTTACACTGCAGACTCACTCTCGCTTGTATCAAAGATAAATCAACACTATCATCCCTTACATGTGTTTTACATGTGAATCGCGACACAGATGGAGAGCAACCGAACACAGAGTGCCTCCTTCAGGTAGTGTCGGGTTCAGTACCCCTTAAAGGTCCCATGACATGAAATTTCCACTTTTTTAACATTAATATGAGGTTTTTTAACATTAATATGAGTTCCCCTAGCCTGTATATGGTCCCCAAGTTTCAAAAAAATCTAATCGGTGTAAATCGAGCTTTTGCAATTTTTCTCTGCCTTTGAGAAAATGGAAGCTCAACCGGGCTGATCTTGAATCTCCTCCTTTGACGTTATAAGGAGAAATGTTACCTCCCCTTTCTTTGCTTTGCCCGCCCAGAGAATATTTCTCGCCCATGAGAAAATGAGCTAGGAAGTAGAACGCGCGCGCGATTTAGTTTGTCCACGAGAGATATCATGGCTTTTGAGCGAGCGAAGCATAATAATTGCTCAATAATTGGATGTACAAATGAACATCGGATGGTCAATACAGAGCTGGGCTTGCTGAACGTCGGACAAGTAAGTCAACAAATTATATATAAGTGTGTTGCTTTACTGTTTATGGTTACCTAGCTTCTTACACGTAGAATGTGGCTGTTACATTAGCTATGCAGCTATGCAGTTACTTGCGCTAATGTAAAGGTAGACAGCATCAAGTTACACATACTGTAACGCGAGTGTTGTACATTTCTTTGTTATTTGGATAACCGTTTTCCTGTTGGTTATATGGCGCGCGCGATATCCGCATTTCAAGATCGCAGAGCTTGATGTAATTGTAATAAGTTAAATTACAGATGTTATAGATCTCTCATGAAAAGGCAACAGTAGGTTAGCGTTAGCTACATGATGATAACTGTAAACCATCCGAATAAAGTACCGTATCCAGAATAATATTTTAAACTAACCATTAGGAAACGTCCTGCTGGAGCCGCTGAGTTGCAACTTCTTCATCCGTTGCTTCTCCATCTGGATCAGATTCTGGGTCAAACTGAAATGCTTGAACGACTGCGTGTCTTCGTGCCATTGCAATATATCCAACATAAACAAACATGCATGGTACCGTTGTGCAAGATGGTCAAGGCCACACCCACCCTCCACCTTGCACTGCCTTTCTCCTCCTCATTAGTATTTAAAGCTACAGACACCGAAACGGCCCGTCTGAAGGAAGCTCATTCTGGGACTGGCTTGTAGTGGCTATAATTCTGCACCGAGGCTGAATTTTTGGAAAGAGATTTCAGATACAGTACTAAGGACCACTAAGGACTATATTAAAGCCTACAAAAAGTAGCACGTCATGGGACCTTTAAGCTTGTTTATACTTTCGCCTGGCTCCACAGCGCGAGTCTCTGCAGACTGCGCGCGCACCTCCCCAAACAGACGAGGTGTTTATACTTGACGCGCTCGCCGTTGTACTATTCTTTGAAATGATTGGGGGCGACTCGAGTAATTGTCCTCTAAACCATCAGGAATCAGCGGTGAGAAGAAAGCTATCCACACGTGACAATGTTTATTTTAGTACACCCAGGGATGCAAACACATGTATGGTCAAAAAAGAGAGAGGTTGTCGAAGCCCTCGCCCCGCGGCAAATATCCAGATAATTACATAATTGTGATGAATTTAATCCTTTGTAAGTGATCATTTTGCAGTGTAAGATTACAGTTAACACCTTTAAATATTACATAAATGTATTATTATGTATTTTTATTAAACTTAGTGAGTGTATAAATCAGCAGCAAATCATGCACAGTAATTTTATCAAATCTAAACATGTTAATAAAAACAAATTACTATTAGTATTCTTATAAAATTCAATCAGGCAATCATACATTTCACAATTTTATATTTATATATGAATGTCAAGAATTCAGAAGTGTGTATATTTATATAGCCTACACTACACTACACTACCAGAAATAACATACAATTAAATTATGCTTATTTTAAATGTATTGTGCAGGCTAGGTATACAAATATATAGGCTTTTAATAATCTTTCAGTGCGCAAAACCATGATAATATGAAACGCTTCAAAACAGAGCGCACAAAGCGCGTATGCATATCGTGGGCGCAGAATGATGTGCTCAAAGCAACATGGAGTCTCAGTGTGCAGCGCTGCACAAGTGCACATTTAAAAGTTCACGGCACAAAGCGAAGAAATGTCGAGCGCACAAATCCTAGTGCATATCTGTCCAACAGTTTATTGATCATTTGTTTCTTCACAGTTTTAAATTCCTGTTATTGTGCGTTTGATGCCGATTCATAGTCCTTGTGATGTGTGATCTAACAGGCACACGGTAGCGAGTCGTTTAAAAACAGCAACAAACTTATGCAATCCACAGCCTTTTCTCTACAGATCAAGCATTTTAATGTGAATATCATATTGGAGAGAGTTTTACCGAGCATCCTGCTGTAACCGGAAGAGGCGCTCGCTGTTTGAATACTGAATGGAGAATGATTGACAGCCGCAGAGGAGGGAAAACGAGTTTTCGTAAACTTTAATGATGTAAATAGACTTCTGTCCCTCACATTAAGGTATGAAATAGGCTTCAGATGAATTTGTCACCCAAACTGACGTGAAAAAAGCGGGAGGCGCCGAAAAGCGCTGTTTGCATCCCTGTACACCACCGCCAATACCACACTACAAAAAGAATTGTGTAAAACCCAGTAAACCCTGAGATTATTACTCGTGACAATAAAACAAAATATATGGATATGAGAATGTGTATACAAAATAACTAAATTAACCATCTCTGACATATTTTCTAATTTCACTAAACATTTCATTAAGTTTCGTGAACATTTTTATTAAACAAGGACCTTTATGTTCATTAAAAAAAACTTTTTATGCTATTGTATGCTAATTTTTTAAATGTAAGCAACTAATTTAGACGTGCAAACTGGGTGACGGTGTGGTGAAAAGTTCGAGCTCGGCAGATTCGGTTTGAAGTCGTTCATCTTCGGATACAGAGCCGCGTGCTCTAACAAAAAAAGCCATGCACACGGCCAAGCGAAATGGGGTCTTGCGCACCCAACGCGCACGACCACCCACACAGCAATGATGTCATTTTTGCCGTGCTCACCTTCGCGGTCGTGCGGACGCGTCGAGTATAAACCTAGCTTAAGCTCGTTTAAAGGGGTCATATAATGCTATTTTTGTACAAGTTAATATGATTCTTTAGGGTCTAAATGAAAAGTTTGTAATATACTTTAATTAAAAATTCTACGAAATATTGTAAGAAAACAATCATTTTACCTGGGGCGTTTTGACACAACACACGTGAAGTGTTGCCTTGACAACAGTTGAGGGTATATTTTGGAGAAAGAATGGCAGCGGGAGTCTCTGAGGACACACTGTGCAACCGTATCAATTTGAACCGGAGTCGGAAGAAGAAGAAGTTCGACAATTAAGGCTCGAACAGGACGTTTCTGAATGGTTGGTTAATGTAATGTCACTTTGATCTATCTTTGTATGTACTGGCAAGGTAGAGTAGTGAGATACGAATACTATATGTTTACTGATGTATACGTTAGTTCATTGACAGATTGATGTTACAGCTAATGGTAAAATGTAGGTAAATTTCGGTAAATGTAGGCTTGTCAGTGATGTGTAACGTTATCTATGCAGTGTTACGCTAACTTCTTCTGGAGGTGCAGCAGAAACACGAATAGTTGGTACCGATCCTTTTTTCAGGAGCAGCTTCTTAGCAAAACCAGCTTTATACTGACCCTCGTTTATAAAGCAGTCTGGTGAGAAATGATTCGCACAAACATGAAAGCATTGACGTTGATCGTGGGGAATATTCCCTTTGAAAACAAAACTCAGCCACTCAGCGGTTCGGATTTAGGAACATCAAAATGACTGCTGTGTTCCTTATTACACCCAAGAACAGAACACCACAATCGCTTAGACGCCATTCTGCTCCAGCGTATCAACAATGGCGGACTATGATGACGCTCGCTCAGGACGGGTCTGTGTCGAAACGCTGCTGTCAATTAACAATCGTGGGAGGGGCGTCCGACGACGGCTAAAAAAAACACTGGATGGATTTTTATTATATAAAGAATCTCATTATATGATGGTTGTGTACAGGCACTGCCAACACACATTTCAGTACAATCAACTTGTAAAAGTGCATGTACCATTATATGACCCCTTTAAGGAAATTCATCTCTCTTCTGGTAATGAGGCTCACAGGGGAATAGCTGCGGCACAACAGCAGGAATTAGTGCAGCCCGCTGTGCAGACTCACACTCATTGAAAATGCAACCTCTTTCAGGCTAAATGAACAGCACTCTCTTTGTCACAAAGAGACACTCTGGAGAGCTGTGAAAACAGCTGTTTTTGTAAGCTCTCTGTGAGATTGCGGCCGCTCTGACAGCGCTGTCATACCAACACCAACTTGAAGAGGCTTCCTTCCCAAAGAAAAGGCTTATAGAATACTCTCTTTAGGATTGCAGAGCAAGAACAGTAGAATTGCTCGGCTCCGAAGTGAAAAGTAAAATAAAAAATACAATTTGTAGACCTACACTTTCGTAGCCCTGCTGTCTTCATGATCTCTCCTCCATGATCCACACTACAAATATACAAACACACATTAATGTAGATATGCATCATACACACATATGTTCAATATGTCAGTATCAGTGTTTGACACACTTGAGTATCTGCAGTGCACAGTTTGGATCTTTCAGTTTGTCAGTGAGCAGCTTGACTCCTGAATCTCCTGGGTGATTGTAGCTCATATCCAGCTCTCTCAGGTGTGAGGGGTTTGAACTCAGAGCTGAAGACACAAACCCACAGCCTTCCTCTGTCACCATACAGCCAGACAACCTACAGATGGATCAAAACAGCATCATCATCTATAAAAACACACATCAACATTCAACAGCTTCAACACCTAATTTGTAAGTCGCTTTGGATAAAGGCGTCTGCTAAATGACTAAATGCAAATGTAAAATGTAATGTAACAGCTGATGAATATCATTCATAGTCAGAATTTATACAAGAATTTCTGTCTCACTCAAAACAAAAACATTTTCATATTTCTCTTTACGGTCTTTCTTTTAGGCTCCTGCTCACTCGAGGCGGTGAGACTGCATAGACACATACCGTATTGTTCCAGATATAAGATGAAGTGCCAAATACATGTGAAATGAGTGTGCCTCAAAATACGCCCAATGGAAACACGTTAATTTCGCGAAACACGAATTTTTTTGAAGCAATATTGACAAAATCTTTTTAAAAAGTAATATGACTTTATGAAATGACCAAATATGGAAATAAAGTTTCATTGTGTTCTTGATGTCTTTCCATTTCATTTTAGGGTGAAACCTTTCAACAGACTTTTCCCAAATGTAACATTGATTATCACCAGAAGTAGTCCACTTTGTTTTGGCATTTTTCTATTCTGATTGCATTAAAGATGTGAACATGTTATTTGTGTAAGTATGTTCTGATTGGAAAGTTTAAAGTCATGTTTGCAACTTCACAGTCAACAGTATGTACACTTATAGTTTTTATCATTGAAAGAATTACACAAGATCCACACCGGGCCAATCCACTGTTCTTCATGCCCTTCCTGTGTGTCTGGGTTTTTCTGAACATGAAAGGTGAGTCTCCTTGAATAATTGACAGTACCACTCTATGCATTTCTTCAAAATACAAACTTGTTTTAATTTTCATTCAAGTAAGCCATGTAGTGTGTGGATTGAAAAGGTTTGATTGGTTTTCCTTGACCTTCAGGCCCTCTTTGGCAGCTAACTCCAAACTTGTTTTCAAATATTAATATAATTATTCTCATTTCTTACAGACAATGTCAAGTTCACACAGGCATTGGAGACATTGAGATCAAGGTCTGCAAGATCTCAGAATATGAGCAGAAAGATGAACATCGTAACCTATTTATACTGTATATCAAGGGCACCCAATCCTGTTCCTGGAGATCTACTTCCTGCAAAGTTGAGCTCCAGCCCAATTAAACACACCTAACACTTGATATTCGGCACAGGATTGGTTACCCTTGCTAAATATGCTAAGATACTGGCTACCCTAAATCCATTTGAAAGTTTTTTATCCAAAGAAAACTTTAAAGGCCTTATATAATTTTTCCAACTTGTTACTTGCAAAGAAAATAGTCAAGGAACCATGGTTGGCATACCGTTAAAACACCAACCGACCAACAAATATACTGATTATTGTGTAATTCCAAATACTTTAGATATGCAAAGATGGTACACTCATTTGACTTATGAATGAGAGAAAGTGCAACGCACAATATGGCAAAATATGACCTGCCTACTGAATAAAAGAGCCAATAGTCAATTGGTCATGTCATTGCGTCACTGCAGCTGCCGTTAGATAATCTGGTTGCTATAGAAACAGACAGTAGCTACGTTTACATTGATACTTTTTAATCGAAATGAATCATGAACGCTTAATAAAGTGTTTAATAGAGTGTTTCCGGTGAGAGTACACTGTGCGCACCCTGCTGCCGCTTCTTGCTGGAACTTTTCGTTTGTTTTGTTTGTCTGTGTTGTGTTTCGCGTCCACCGTGATATCTCCTCCCCTGAACTGGAACTATATCGTCTTGGACTTCACTATTGTCATTTACTGTGGATCACTGGCTATTCATCCAACTCACACTACTCCGCTGCTGCCTGCGGATCTTCGCGCTACTCCACTGTCCCTTCTACATAGGTGTCGGGTTAGTCTTCACTCCCTCGTTTATCTATTGTAGAGAGTCTTTTTGTATGGTTGGTTACCCCCTGCCATTAAATTTGCCTGATAAGGTCTCTATACTGTGTTGATTGTGCATAATTAGCGACAAGAGTCTTGCTGCTTTCTTGCATTTTATTGGGAGGAGTGCATTCTTCAATCGCCAGTGATATCGTGTTGTTTCTACCTGTCTGCAATCTAATCATGAGCATCATTGCTCGCAACGTCCCTGTCCCTGCTCTGCTTATAGTTTTAACTCTGGGCTTACTATTCAGCTGTGTCTAGCCATGGCACTCAACTACTCCTACTCCAACTGCGTAGCCTGTAAACTCATCCCCACCTCAACGCGACTACATACAGGCTCTGCACGGAGGCTCTTAATCACGTTGCCTGTTAGTCTGTTAATCCATTACTGTTTTCTGAATCTGTACAAACTCTCTCCAACATCACTGATCATACTAGCTCCCTTGATATCCTTGTCAAATATAATACCTCTATATCCACTGTTGATATTCACGCCCCTCTTATAAGTAGATTTGTGCCTTCTACTCATACGTCTCCCTAGTTTACCCCTGCACTTCGCAATCTGGAAACTGCTGGTCGTCGTCTTGAACGCCTTTACAAGAAAACCGGTTTGACTGTGCACCTTAACCCCCTGGGGTCGGCGGTCCCCTCTCTTTTTTCCTTATCAGTGCAAAAGAGACTCAAACATTAATGATGTTTACACCTCCTCGCATACAGCTTTCTTATACAAAACATGTCTAACAAATTTTAAATCCATATATTGTTTTATGTGAATGAGTGGGCAGGATGATTTTCACATCCTTTTGAAGCCCAAATTCTAGACTACGTGATACAATTTTCAAAAGTCTTGTGAACAAATAATCAGTATGGGTTTTATGGCCTTATTTCAGTGACTAACTTTTTTTTAATACAAACCACGCATAAACGTCATTTTCTCAAAACTACCAACTTTTACATAGATGCT
Source organism: Leuciscus waleckii (assembly GCA_900092035.1). Taxonomy (NCBI): domain Eukaryota; kingdom Metazoa; phylum Chordata; class Actinopteri; order Cypriniformes; family Leuciscidae; genus Leuciscus; species Leuciscus waleckii. The sequence goes on from FLSR01004878.1 coordinate 11,049,759, forward strand.
GCTCACATATGAAAATGTTACAAGTAACAGAAATAAGCACAAATGTCAGAGCATGTTAGAACACCTCCAGGGCCCAGAAAACACCTTATGGCCATTGACTCAGGCTACATCTGCATTTTAATTCTTTTAGACCTTTCCTCTGCATTTGACACAATCTCTCATAGTATTCTCATCTCACGACTCTCTGCTCTTGGTATTTCTGGCACTGTCCTATCCTGGTTCACTTCCTACCTGTCTGACCACCAGCTTTACATCTCTATCCACCAGTCCACTACTGTCTCATATGGTGTTCCCCAGGGTTCTGTTATTGGGCCTCTTCTCTTCATCATCTACATGTTCCATTAGGTCACAGCACCATCATGGTTTTAACTTCCATTGCTAAGCAGATGACACCCAACTTTACATTCTGAACGCAATGCTCCTCTCCCCACTAATTCCATATCAGCTTGTATTGATGCTATAAATGATTGAATGACCAGTAATTTTCTCAAACTCAACACCGATAAAACAGATCTACTTCTTGTTGGTTCACCTCATACTACATCCCATTTCTGGGTTGACAATGTTACTATTGCTGGTGTCTCGGTTAAACCTTTCACCACTGTTAAAAACCTTGGCATAATCTTTGACTCCTCTCTCTCCTTCCTTCCTCACATTTCCTCACTCACTAAAGCCCTATTCGCACTGGATTAGTTTTATCTGGGGACCTCGTGTGATTTAGAAATTACCCACCCACATCTGCATTTCGTGTAGGCATTCGCATGGGATCAGCGAAGCCTGTGATTTTACTCAAATTTACTGACTTATCTCCCAGATATGATGTCAATAGGCTATTGCTTGGAAATGTCTTGTCGTTATTATAGGTCTAACTGTATATTATATCTAAACAGAAAAATTTTCTTTGCTGCATGCTGCTATACATGTCATCCATCTCCATCTAATCAATCTTTTTGTTTTTGCTCGTCTGATGATTTTCAGCTTTCTCTTTCTGCAAATTGTATAGTTGTATGGTGTAGGTATAGCGATATGACCCAGCACCCAAAAATACTATCAAAACACCCCATTTTTCACGAATGATGGCTAAAATGAAACGTGAAAAAAATACAACCCTGCCAAATCACAGAATTGCCGATTCGCACGGGACTAATATTATCACAGGACCTCTGTGTTCGGCGAAATATGGTAGGTCATTTGCGGGGGAATTTTTACTTTACAAATGACCGACATGGCCGATTTGCACGGGATTAAGATCACAGACAACCTCCGCAATTATTACAAATGACTAGAGGTCGCCAGGTAATATAAAATACTTTATCAACAAAATTCCAGAAATTAGAGTTGTTTTTTTTGTTTTTGTTTTCAATATCACACACAGTGTGTGTGTGCTTAAAGTCAGCTCAACTTCTGGAAAACCACACAGAACTGAATGAAACGTAATGTCTAATGAAATAAATGTTTCCATTCAAGATAATTAAATCTTTAAAATTAATGGAATTAAACAATCAGTTCTATGCATGAACACATTCACTTTGATAGCAGTATATTGTTGTTTGTGTGCATCAAACATTCAGTGTTACACATGACAAATGAAAGTATGAATTTGATTTGTCGCTTGTTTGTATGCTTTTATTTTCAACATACCGTCCCCTTGGAATTATAAGGTTCTATCTGACATTTTTGTCAAAATTTTGTTATTCACATATTCTTATTCTGTGACCACTTCTTTACATTATGTGATGTTGTTTTTTAAGTTGTGTACATTTTGGAACTTTTTTTTAGAAAATAAAAAGGTTCTTTCTACACAGTTGAATGGAATGCAAAAACTTTAAAGCTCAATATCTCAAAACTGCTGAGAACGCAGATAGAACCTTATAATTCCAAGGGGACGATACACGGACCAGTTAAAATCTCTCTAAATTACCTCAGTGTCTGCAGCATAACACACACATCAACAGTCAGATAATCTACAAACACATCAACATTAAAACAAGCTGACTGTAAATTATCTTTTAAATAAAATATCTTTTATCTTCTTAAATACCTCAGTATCTGCAGCTGACAGTTTGGACTCTTCAGTCCTTCAGAGAGCAGCTTCACTCCTGAATCCTGCAGGTCATTGTTACTCAGGTCCAACTCTCTCAGGACGCAGTTTGAGGATTGTAGAGCTGATGACAAACCCTCACAACACTGACCAGTGATATTACAGCCAACAAGACTGAAAAAGAGCACAACACAGTCAGATCAACAGTCAGATCATCTACAAACACACATCAACATTAAGACCAGTTGACTGTAAAATATTTCTTATATGTTCTTAAATGCCTCATTATCTGCAGATGACAGTTTGGACTCTTCAGTCCATCAGAGAGCAGCCTTAGTCCTAATCTTGTGGGTCATTGTTACTCAGGTCCAGCTCTCTCAGGGCACAGTTTGAAGATTGAAGAGCTGAAGACAAACTCTCACAGCAATGAACAGTGAGATTACAGCCAGAAAGACTAGAAGAGATGAAGAAATTTATTTTAACAATAATGAAATAAGAATTAAGACAAGGAATATTGCCAGTTGTCTGTCCTCAGGAATATGGAACAAAATATTTTTAACATTCCAGCCTGAATCCCAATGAGATGAGCTCATGAACATGAGAGATAATCTGATACATTTTTTCTCATTCAGGTGCAGTAAGTGAAAAAGAAGGGTCATGATCAGACAAGAGCTTAAGGACTTGCATTAATATTAGAAAAGGTTTCCAGCTCTGAAGAGACCTAATCGGGAAGGCCTGAAAATGGACACCAAGGTGTGTTGTTTTTGCACTATACGCAAGTAACATTGGTAACAAGTAACGACTAACAACAATCTATTGCTTGTATATTCTCGTGTACAGTATGTTAATTTTTTGTTCTGTAATTTTTTTATTTCTTGTTGTTTGTTCGTAATTATTTTTCTTCGCTTCAGCTATGATAAATAGAAGGGAGGGGAGAGTTTCAGGGCTGACAAAGAATGTTATATGTAACTTTGCTAACATTGATTTATATTATAATGAAATACTAAATCATAATAATGAGGCTTTTAAAATATAAATTAAGCACTCAAGCATATGCATAAAGCTTGTCGCAACACACTAGCAAAAGTAATGATTATGAATGTGTCGAGAAAAACAGCAAGGATACAGTCTGAAATATTTGAATGTGTTTATCAGTTATAGTATGACAAGGGTGTCCAAAGTATGGCCCGGGGATGAATTTCAAATGGCCTGCAGCTTGTCTATTAAAATATATTATATGTGGCCCGACACACATCATTTTCAAATTATTCAGTTTCACAATGTCAACACAAGGTGATAGCACTAGATTTTTGGCCAGGTGTAGCAGTAAACTTTGAGTAAAAACAATTTGAAATATAGCTGCGGCAGAAATGACGGGCTCAAGCCCGGTGCCACCGCCACCCCGGTGGCTTTAGGGCAACTGTGCACGGAGGGCAATATGAATTTATACCCGGTAAATGTAAAATAACTATATCAAAGTCACCTGAATATGCCACATTTACTGCAGCAGCTGGTGCCACTATGACCGTGAACCATAACAGCCACATCCATGAAATAATTTAAATTTAGATGAATTCCCTTTTTTGACATTAATTTAATCCCTCGCCATGACAACACTGTTTGAGATATTCAATATCCGTTTACAATTTAGCATCTTTACAATCTTTAGCATACATTTTCATCATGTTGAAAAAGTTTGGTGTGAATAAAATAAACCACCTAAGAGGAGTAGGTAAAAATTCAGAGGCTGATTCTTCAAAAACTTCACATTCAGACAAAATAGCCGACTCGAGAACAATATACGTTCCGAGTTTTGAAAAAACTGATTTTTTTTCAGACAAAAACTGCTAAACTTTGACAAAATTAAATGTTATTGTTATAATTATGATTTCATAATATGTAGATATGAAACTAACTGGAAAAACTTCTTTTTTTTTAACCAGTTTTAAACTGCAGCCATCTACTGGTAATTATTTTTTTTTACTTTTAAAACTGCATTTTCCAAAATATGGGCAAAAGATCTTACACTAAACCATGTCAACTTATCCATGTTATCCCCATGAATGAAATTTAGAAATGTGAGTCTTTTATAAGGTGAATTTTACATAAAAAACCTTTTCTTTTTATCATTCATATAAAAAAAATGCAAATTTTTTTTTAATAGGTTATTTACATAAATTTTGTGGAGTAAAAATGTCCAAATGTGGAGTAAAAACATTAATAAACCGAGTAAAATGACATTTGTAAAAAAAAAAAAAAATTTTTTTTTTAAATAATTACTTTTTTTTCCCTGGGGATTATTTTGTTACATAATTACATTTTGTTGCCTGGGGTCTCTGAGATATGTACTTACAAGACATTTGCCCACCGGCAACTATAGTTGCCATTTGGACTTTTGACTAAGTATATAAAAAACTATAGACTCTTGTAAGATTTGTTTTGTTTGGATGATTCTAGAGACCTTCATGAATATATATATACTGTGTATATATATATTGTGATGTGTGAGACGGCATACCGCATCAATCTACGCTGGCGATGCAAGAGGGGGCTGAGGGTGGCAAGGCAAGCGTCGCGCACTGCCAACCTCGCTCTCTTGGGACCCAGAGATAGAGAAGCTGCTCTTAATGAGAATTTGGGTACTGCTGGCTGAGACGCCAGTGGCAGAACAGAATTGATTCAACAAAAGATTCTCCACTCGGCCCTCCTACGGGTAAGAGCAGCTGTGTCCAATTCTGGGCAGCTAAGACGGGTGGCACTGTCTTCCTGCAAAGGCTCAATGTCAGAGTAGTGACGGCTGAGGCGTAGTATATTTGTTTTGTTACGCAGGGGATGACACCCTTGGCAACGAACAGACTGAGGGGCAGCCCACGAGTGACTCTGGTAGCACATCGGGGTAAGCTCTTGGTTACCTCAGCCTGCTTCTGAACTGCGGAGAAACACTGGGCAGTCTCCAACAGTGTCGCCGAAAGCTTTTGGAAAGCTGTGAAAACAGCTGTTTTGTCAGCTCTCTGTCAGATCGCAGCCAGCGCTGTATGCTTTGTAACACCAACACCAGCTTTGAAGAGGCATTCTCCTGAAGAAGCAGACTCGTTTTCTTCTTTTTTAAATTTAAATCCTGTCAGAAAGATTGTAGAGCAGAAACAGTAGAACCGCTCGGCTCCGAAGCGAAAAGCAAATATGCGACGCACCTGCTGCTCGTTATATGCTCGCGCTGCGAGGCAGAGCAGCTGATGCAATTATCGCATGCCATTGTGCATTGGCTTGTTTTATTACACTCGAAGTAGATTGGTCTCTCAAAGCGATCCCAATTACATCGGCACTGAAAGAGAACCACTGGTATAAAGCTATTCATAACATCATTCAAAGTCCTAAAAAAGTGGGTCGCGGCTTGATGACCATGGGGAAATGTGGGTCCCATGGCCAAACGAGTTAAGAACCACTGTATAAAGCCATATATAACATCATTCAATGTATATTGTGATTATCATAATTAATAATCGCAATTACAATTTCAAAGGAATAAACCACAATAATGATTTTTGTCTGTGTGAGTGGAGGCGGGGCTAATTAGCATATATTTACGAATCCGTGTATACTAAATGAAGCAAGGGTGTAGAGTTACATTCAAGCTATTTTAAGGCATGACGTTTTTTTTTCACTGGAAAACATTTAAATATGATCAAAGATTAGTTTTAAGGCATAATATTATTGACTACGGAAGGGCTTTAATAATTAACACTCACAGAGCTTTTCTGCAGTTGACCACAGCTGGTACCAGTCTTCTTCTACCCTCATCTGATGTGTTGTATTTCATGGGGTTCAGCTCATCCAGCGCCTCTTCTGATATCTGAGCATGTAGGAGATTGTTGAACAGTGAGATGGAGAGAGTTCCTTCTTTGAGTGTTTGTCTGATTTCACAAACTCCTGAATCTCTCTGGACAGAGTCTGATCTTTCACTTCCAGCAGACAGAGGAAAAGATTGATGGACTGATCAGCTGAGAATCCATGTCCACCTTTGATCTTCTGTTGAATGTAACGTGTGGTTTCTATGATGATCTTCAAGCTGTTCTCTGTGTGTGTCAGTAGATCCTGTAAGAGTCTCTGATTGGACTCCAGTGAGACGCCCAACAGGAACCGCAAGAACAGATCCAGCTGTCCATTCTTACTCTCAAGGGCTTTATATACTGCTGATGTTAGTAGATCATACAGAGAGACTTTATCAGATCTGAAAAAACTGAATTCATGCAGTGGTTCTTTGTTCTTTGTTAAATAGCAGTAAAACACATAGAAAGCAGCGAGAAACTCCTGAACGCTCAGATGAATGAAGCTGTAGACTTTCCTCTGATGAATCAGAGATTCTTCAAAGATCTCAGTGCAAATTCCAGAATACACTGAGGCGTCAGTGACGTCTATGCCGCTCTCTCTCAGGTCCTCCTCATAGAACATCACATTGCCCTTCATCA
>FLSR01004878.1:11069527-11098571 GCA_900092035.1 Leuciscus waleckii
CACAATGGTGACACACAAAACTCAACAGAAACCCTTTAAATCCCAACAGATCATTAAACACTAACAGATCTCCACTATAGCATTATGTGCAAAACCACATAAAATCACACAAAGCAAATCACAGAATTGTACTTTTTTGTTTAGTAAATTTGACAGTGAGATTTTACTGTAAACAACTGACTTATAGTTAACCTATTTTTGTTCAAAGAACGTTTTCCAAACATTTTTTATTTTTTTATTTTTTTGGTTATGGAAACGTTCAAATGTCCAGTTTTCTTGATGTTAGAGGAACCTTTAGTATGATGTTCCTGAAACATTCTTTAAACTTAATTTTTATTAACAACTCAACATTCCAAGAACATACAAATGTACAGTTTCCTTAATGTTAATAGAATGTAATTTAAAGGTTAGTATGATGTTCCTGAAACATTATTTCAATCATTCAAACACCTGCTGTGAACAAGCCGAATCACTGAAGGAAAGAGAAACACAAGAACTACAACTGACTTCAGCCACAGCCTTAGATGAAATCAACTGAAGAGAAAAGAAGACATTAAATGTGAAGATCTCAGCAGAGGAGGATTAAACAACTCCACAAACTACACTACAAGCTGCTTGATTTTAAGCAATCTATTGTATAAAGCACTGTATAAGTAAACAGCTTGTGCAAACATGATATGATCAGATGATTTTCTTATGCTTATAAAATGCTTTTCTCTTTTTTGTTGTGTGTTTATTTTGTAGTTAAGTAGTGCTGCCACTTTCCTTTCAGTGTTATTCACTGATCTCTTTATTCTTTCTTTCTTCTTTATTTCAAGGATAGCCCCTTGAGATGTACCATCTAATTTTCGAGGGGGTCCTTACAACAATAACAAACAATACAAGATAATAAAGAGTAAGTATTAAACTCATTCAGGATCTTAATCTCTGATTTTATAGGCAATGTCTTATGAATAACACTTTATTGATGATAGTAACCCTGATTGTACATTTTGATATTAAATTGTTGTGATATTCTGAAGAATCAAAAAAGTTCACCTTTTTTATTTTTAGAAAAGCTGCATCATTTGAACACTCATCAAGAATCAGCATATGAATCTCAACAATGGTGACATGCTTCATGCCGCAATGCATTCTGGGAGCCGCCATAGTTTAAAACTTTTGCCAGCATGCATTTAAGTTTTTTAATATTCTTCAGATTATCACACTCTAAAAAATCCTGGGTTGAGTCCTATATTTATCCAGCCTTTGCGTTGTTTTTAACCCAGTGTTTTTCAGAGTGCAGAACTGACGATGTTGTGTCCGTAAGATCACGACTCAGCCGACATGAAACTCTACTTGACATCGGGTCCCTAATGAAAGAATAATTTAAAGTATGGGATATCCAGAATAATCAAATATCTAAATTAAAACACGACTAAGCTTATGATCTGCTGCTAAATTAGAAACAGTCTAAATCTAATAATCATTGGAAATTGGAGTTAGATTAAGCACAGAGCTAAAGTCAAATTGAAACCAATTTCTTATAAATAAAGTGAACTCCCCAGAAGAGCAAGTAAAAGACCTTTGCCCACACTGAGTGGTTGGAGTGTTGGAGTGGACCATAAGGAAAATAATAAACTACAAATATAATATACTATTACTAAATAATTGGTTACACTTTACAATAAGGTTTCATATGGTGACACTGGTTAACCACATTAGGAGTGTCTGTCATCTGGATGTGGGCGTTACAGTGTGAGATATGATTATGATGACATGATGTACATAATTAAAGAGGATTCACATGAGGATCGTACCTGTAACTATAATGGTAATTTGGAGTATGTTTTACATTGGATGGGGTGCCAGCAGTACTAAGGTTCAAGTTCACTTTCACATAATATTACATACTATTTATTTTTAATGTCTTGATTTAGTAGTTGCACACTCTAATGAGTATACCAATTTTTATTTCAAGAAATCTTGTCTTTGTTTTGTTTTTTAACATTATGTCCCATGGATGTCTTGTCTAGGCTTGAATTTACGTCTATAGTCCTTGCTTAGTTTCTTTGACCTAACAAATGGAGGACAGATGAATCATATGGGGAAGCTTGAGCTTTTGTTAAAACACCTGACACATTCACATTTTACATACAGTTTAAAACAGGCCTGCAAACACTCTTAATTAATTATCACGTTTGGCATCTCTTTGGTGAGGTGGTAATTTGGGAGGAGCAGAAAGTGTCATGATGAGTAATGAGTCAAGAATGATTGCACAAACACAAATACATTCCAGCTTGAAATTGGAGTAGGCCTACCTACAGAAATGCAAGTCATAACAGTTTCCATGAGACTTTTTTAAGAATGTGTGATGTAAAAAGGTGTGTCATGAGATCCAGATCTGTCAGAGACCAACAAAACACTCCACCCAAAACACATCCATTCACGGTAAAGATTCGATGGACTCAAAACAAGTCCATGAGGAAGCACCTCATTTCACCAGCTACACACAATATTACCACACCCAGACCTTGATACTAAAAATATAGATGCAGTTATCTCTGTTTCAATCACCCTGTTGTTATGCACATTTTGAAGTTTCGCATCAGAAACCAATGATGGAAACGCCAATTTAAAAATATATTATTAGTATTCACAAAACCAGTTTTTACGCTTGAGGTGGTTTTTGAAATGTGTGAAAAATAGATCATCCGAATAATGGGAGATGGATACACATTTGCAGAATAAGTTCTGACAAGCGAACATTAAACCCACGTGACTAATGGGCTGAATCCGCTGACAGTGTTTTATTTCTGTTGTTGCTTGGTTACCAATACCACCGTCATCCGCTCCAACAACTTGATGGAAACAGACCTAACTCACATTTTATGTTTTTTGTTTATCAAACTTTGACAAGATTCGCTTCACGTTTGGATGGAAACCCAGCTAATATAGAATTACAGGAACTGGTAGCCACGCCCCAAACTCTGACCATTTGTTGAGCCGAGCGGTCATTAAAACATTAAATAAAACATAAAACTTCCGTCGCTGAGCCACACCGATTACAGTTGAGAGGGAGATAAACCAAAAAATAGCTCATCGGTTCAAAAAACCGCCCACAAAACCTCGCACAATACAACTTTAACATCATAGGATGTCCTGTTACTTTATCCTCTACAGTAAAAGACCTGGGTGTTATACTCGATTGCAACCTCTCTTATGTAAATCATATTTCATAGTGTACAAAGACAGCCTATTTCCACCTTAGAAACATTGCTAAGCTACGTAATATGCTATCAGTTTCTGATGCAGAAAAGTTAGTCCATCACCTGATGGAGTTTTAGGACACCATTAGGCCACTTGATGAAGTTTTTCGGTTCCTTTCCACTGTTGCCTTTGGCTTGCTCAGTTGGGGATATTTTGGGGATATTTAATTTTATCAATCAATAAATTCCTGTTGAAACAAACTTTGTTGTATTATTTTAATTTAATACTGTGAAGCTGCTTTGATACAATCTGTATTGTGAAAAGCGCTATACAAATAAACTTGACTTGACTTGACTTGACTCATTTTGCCTGCAAAATAAAAATAAAAGTAAAGAAATGAACTACATGAATGTAGGCTTAAGTCTCAGTGAACACGCAAAATGATTCACAGGCAGAAAGCTCTTTTTTAAAAACTAATAACTAATATTAACCACTGAAAATGGCAAAATACTGTTTTATTTAAAACACTTTTTTCTTTAAAAATGAAGTAATGCTCAAACACAAATATTTATATTTTCTATATTTGGAACATATTAAACCTATATTTGACATACATTTTAGTCAGAGATCATATATTTTAAAATTCTCTTATGTTTAATGGGTAATACAATCTTTAGGTCCAGCCTAATGAAAAATTATGAACAGTACAATTTATATAGTCTTTCACTGTTACTTTTTTTAGAATCTGTAATATTGAAAACAATCAAAATGGGATTTTCAGTTTTGTTCCTATTGCTGTGCTGTTCTTCCAGATGTTCATCTTCCCTCAAAGCCAGTCTGTGCGACCTCTGCAGCAGCGAGGGCTATGAAGAAAATAAACACTCCTTTCAACCAATTGGATGGGTTTTCTTTGACTTTCTCCTCTTTCTCTGTGATGTAGTGCTTCCCTGCATTTCCCTCTGCCATCCTCTCAATCTTCTCCAGGAGTTCAGTGACTGAAGCGGTTCTCCATGTCTTCATTGTTGAATGAGTGAAATCTGCCACCAAAACTCTCAGTAAATGCCTGTAGACCTGGAGTGTCTCTGATATACTCATCTAATGATCGACCCTTCAGATGATCAGCGTGAGTGAACAGAAGGATGGTGTGACGAACAGCTTCTTCTCCAATGTTCTCCTGAATCCATTTGACTGTGTTTTTCTCTTCATCTGTGAATCTGTCATCCAGTCTGATGACCAGCAGAAACACATGAGGATCAGGAGAAAACATCTCCACACACGTCTCAATCTCAGCCTTCAGCTGGTCCCTCTTCATCGACGGATCCAACAGTCCTGGAGTGTCGATCACTGAGATGTTTCTTCCACACACACCGGCTTCTTGTTTCACACAGGTTTGAGGGCCTGATGGGAAACTCTTACAATAAATGCAAATGTTCTGTCAATGTTTCTGTAATATCAAATTTATGAAATCATCCAATACAATGTAATATAATCATCAGTGAATATTACATAAATATTTTTATGAAGCATAGAGTAATATGCATATTAGTTTACCAACTTAAAACCCATCTTAATAAAAAGGTGTACATTGTCATATTACAACTTTTTTTGTGTTGTAAATATTAAATAACTTAATTATTTAAATATTAACCAATAATTTAAATCTAATACAAAAGGGAAAATATTATATTTTCACATTAGAATATACAATTGTATACAATTTAACAGCTAAATATTTACCTATTGAATGATTTTCTGGTGTTTCTTTCTTCTCCTCGCCGATTGAACATGTTTCATGTTTTCTGTCGCTTTGATTTCCATCCAAACATCCTTTTTCGCTCTCATTTGTTGCTCTTTGTTCTTTCTGATCACTGTTATCTATCTCTTCTTCTCTGATCTGATGCTCTGCTCTGTTCTCCTCTTTCTCTTGGCTTGTTATTTGCTCCTCTTGACGGATCTTCTCTGTCCTGTCTTGTTCCGTCCTCGTCTCGTCTTCACTGTTCTTCGGGGAGATCACTTTACGAATGTTCTCGTCTGTTCTTCCTCACCACTTCATCAATGTTCTCCAACAGACTGGTGATCTGCTTCTTATCTCTCTTGTTTTTGTGAATGATCACGTCGCATTTCTCTTCACAGAAGCTCAGGAGTTCTCTCGTTTTTCTGTGCAGCCTGAACTCGATCCATTCCCGTCTGGACATCGCCTCTCTTCCCGTGAACAACACCATGGTGAACCGGAAAACTTCTTTTCCGAAGTGCTCGTAAATCTTTCTCACGATCTTGTCCACGTTTTCTGTGAATTTGTCTATTCTGATGACGAGCAGGAAGACGTGAGGACCAGGATCAGAGAGATCCAGAATCTTCATCATCTGCTTCTTCATCTCTTCATCAGTCAGTTGAGTGTTGAATAATCCTGGAGTGTCGATGATGGAGATGTTTCTGTCTTCTACTCTTCCACTCTGTATCTCACTCTCTCTGGTTCTGCCCTCTTTAAACGCATCTCGTCCCAGTATTACGTTGCCTATTGAACTCTTTCCAGCTTCACTTTTTCCGATCAGCACAATCCTCAGATTCTGTACAGCAAGTGCTTCATCAGACTCTGGGAATAAAACAGAAATAATCATTAGAGGAAAGTTGTGGACTAAAGTCTGGTAGTTGCAATATGATCTTCAGTAAATGGTTACGGTATCATAAGGTAGTGTATTAGATTCAGTGGCGTCATGCCCATTCAAAGTGAGGGGGCACGTGCCCCCTCAGATTTTTCCTCCCTGATAATTTTTTTGTCACAACTTTATTCCTATTATGCTCCATAATATACCAGAGCCTATAACGACTCAAATGTATTCTTCTGGATGTGTAATAAATCGGTCAGCAATGCATCAGCCCGCCCCTTTTTCCTAATATGGTGTCTGTGTATATCAAATCTAGAGCGCTACGCGCGTAGCGCTCTAGATTTGATATACACAGACACCATATTAGGAAAAACATGATCCATATCACCCGTCAGAAAACAATTGCAACGTCTCAGATTGTGCCCCCCCCAGAATTTTGGCTTGCATGACGCCCCTGATAAGATACATATCAATGTTTGGATCAATCATGAAAAAAGTGTTAAAATACAATATAGCATGTGACTGTTGAATAATAAGAGGAATTGGGGACAGTACGTTCCATAAATTAGTGGAAATGTATCTAAACTCATTTTAATGTTTCTTAACAATTGTTTTTATTATAATTCCAAAATAGATCAAACCCTATTCCTGCCCCTAAACCTACAAAAAGTGAACAGTTGACTTAACTTAAAAAAAGTGAGGAAACCCGTTCTTAAAATTCTTCAGGAAAGAAACTTCATGCGTAATTGAAAAAATTAAGTTATGTAAATTTGCGTAATTGAAAAAATTAAGTTACGTGAACATATAACTTAACTTTCTCAATTGTGCATAAAGTTCATTTACCTAATCTTAAGGCAATGGGTTTCCTATACTTTTTTTTTTTAAGTTAAGTCAACTGATCACATTTTACACTATTACCCATCCCTGGGGTTTAAACAGATCATACTAAAACGTAAGAGGGAGATTGTACAAATTTGTAAGAATAAACCACCAATTAAGCAAAACGTGAAATAGTTACGGATTGCTGTGAGATTTTTAGGGAGAAAATGTACTTCCATAGGAAGTGCTGCCTTTTCTTAAAGAGACAGTGTCTTAAAGACCAAGCACATGATCCACAAATATTACTATATTAGTAACTAAAGTACGAGATTAACACAGGAAAATGTACTTTTATTGTATATTATTAAATTGACTTTAGATTATGGACAAGACAATACATTTTTTAAAAGATGGAGCTATTAAACCCTATTTTTGATACATAATTGTTTTTTAAATTGGAACAATGTATAAATAAATCATTCACAATAATACAGAAATAAATTTTAAAAGCTATACTAAGTAAATTGGCTCATGTCAACTTTAAAACTGAGGAAAAAATTTATGTCTCAAGTCAGAGATTTCCTTATAAGACTTCACTTCAACAACTCGACTCGATCACAATCACTTCAGCCTAAATCGACACATCTACAAACATATTGATTGTATCTGTATCGTATTGTATCATATTAGCTAAAAGATAATATACTTGATAACCTGACAGCACACAGATTGTAGTATGTGAACTATGGTTTACTATTGTATTTACTGCCGATTAGTGCAAATATACACATATATTTGATACAACATGTTTGATCTATAATTATAGATATTGTTTCATTGTTTATGTGAAGATACATATACAAAATCTAGGCTATATCACACACCTTAACACTGAGAGTCATTGAGATCAACTATTACAGCTGATTTAAAGCTGTTTCATCATGCATTAGTTTCAACAGAATCATTGTCTTATGTAAAATTCTATTTGGTTGTTATAAAAATGAGACGTGACAGAGAGCACATCTGCAGACTGACAGTTTTCAGTCTCTTACATGACAGCCTGGTCTCATTGTTAATACGTAGGTATTAATACGTAATTTTCAAAGATAGAAAACGTACTTTTTTGTACGTTTGGATAGATGCTGAAACGTATAATATGGACATATCTGCAACGTTTAAACGTACGTATTATTACGTTTTTACAGCTAATAAACTTTATTTATGAATATTTCATATCATAAAGATATCTGTATAATTTCCTTTTTACCATTTTATAGATTAAAAATGTAAGATCCCTTAACCCTACTCCCACACCTAAACATACCCATTTTATTGACAATATTAAAAGGATAAAATGTAGGGAAATGGGAGGTTTATTAACAATATATAGCATTAAAAGATAGTTTGAGCCACTAATCCTACCCCTACCCCTAAACCTAACAATTTCTTAAAACTACGTAGGCTACAATTATAAAGAAAAACAACAGAAATACACGTAAAATCACAATCATTTATTTATTGAGAAAATGTCAAAACTGGTACCACATGACGATGTGTCGCAGTCCTCTCTGGCAGTATATAATAGTTTTGTATGAGGTAACATTACAGAGCAGAATTTAAGTTATTAATCCATGAAAATCTTAATCCGGTTTCGGTTCGCTGTTCGCTCTGTGAAGGCGCGCGCGCTTCTCCATTTCAAATGTAGTACACCAACTTAAACACAGCATGTCGCAATCTGTGACGAAGCATGCGAGAGCCAATGAGCGTTTGATATCACTGCCGTAAAACATGTCGTAACGCTTCAGGCGCAATTTTTGAATTTGAATTCACTACGAGCGCAGGATTTGACGTTTACTTTACGGTCTCTGCTGAGAATGGAGATGTAGATCGCTGGATAAAGGGCTGAATTTGGATCTGTTTCTTGCAAACAATGTATATTCTAAAGATTTGGATTATATCAAGCTAATAAAATTGATGTCTTTTGTGACTTTATGTTGTGTTTTAGTGTATTATGGGTCTATAGTAGCCTGACGTCGTCATACTCAGATTCTAGTCAGAATGTGAGTCTGATACTGCTCCATTGAGCTTTGATTATGGGGCGTGTTTCAACCAAACCAGGAGGGCCTAAACATGCTCGAAAACTCATGAAACTTTGCACACGCTTCAGAAGTGGTGAAAATGTATGTGTGATATGGGTTTCAGAATTGGGTGGGCCAAAATGATTGTCGCAATCTGTGACAGGCGAGAGCCAATGAGCGTTTGATATCACTGCCGTTCTTGAGGGCGCAATTTTTTTATTTGAATACATCACGAGCGCGGAATTTGACGTTTATGGTTGCTGGCTACTGAGAATGGAGATGAAGATCGCTGGATAAAGGGCTGAATTTGGTTCTCTTTCTTGCAAACGTATGGATTATAAAGATTTGGATTACATCAAGCTAATAAAATGTCTTTTATGAATTTATGTTGTGTTTTGGTGTATTATGGTTCTATAAGAGAAAACGCCTTTTGTGTCTCACGGTAAATAAACTAAATATTACAAAATGGTTAAACGATTAAAGAATGTATTTTTAAGGTTTTAAAGTGTATTCTTGTTTAACACCATGTAGGCTAATCCTCCGAAACTAGTTTGCAGCACAAGGCACGAACAGAGCGAAATGTTATTATTTCTTAAAGAGTAAACTGCATTTAATAAATGCGACTCAAAACGTAATTGATAAGACAATTGAATGCAATAGAGTCAAAACATTAATGCCACGATTTGAATATGCATAAGTTAAATAGGAATACGTACAAATTTGTACGTCGGTAAAGTTGTTTAATACGTAAATAAATTACGTTTTTGTGCTGTCAATTACGTGCATTTTATACGTTTTAGTGCTGTAAATACGTCAGTATTATACGTTTCTGTGTGTATAAAACGTAAATAAATGTACGTATGGTAGAACTACACTTTACGTAAAAATACACAAGTATTCTCATGAGATCACGTTGCAGCATCATGATCTGAGACAGGAGTTTGAAACGCTGTCGCTGCTCCTGCAGATTTTAGTCTCAACTCTGATTAAAACTCATTGTCTGTGATTTTCAAGTAAGAATAAAAACTGGTTCAGGTATTTGGAAGGTGGCCTTACAAGGAAGAAGATTATACTTCCCTGTTCTAAGAATTACTTTATTGCGTATCATTCAAACTATATTTTAGGCTATATAAGTTAAAAGTTTACTGACAGCTGACTCTTTATGTTATTGGGTCCAAGGTTAATAAGATGCTAGATCAGCACAGATACATTTGTGATGTGACATTCAAAGCTCTAAATCTTGTGCCAATGAATAAATAAACATATTTCAAAATGAAGCATTGGGACCTGATGAGTTTTTGTCAAAGTGATTAATGACATCGGAAGCTGAAAACACAGGCCTGCATCAGTATCTGGTTCAACAGGAGTGAACCCCGGTGGGTTATCTTGCATTAAAACACTGAAATGTTTTAATAGGTCTCTAATGCCAATACATCCAAATGGCTTAATCTATTTAAAATAAAATATATAAAATATAACATAAATTGCAGGATCAGGGTCCGGATTCACGATACATTAAAGTCCCCCTGTAGTCAATAATTATACCCCTTAAAACTAATCTTTGGTCACCAAAATTACATTTAAAAGAGTCGTGAACACGGATTGACAACAGACCCTGAAGAGAATACAATGCTGAATAAAGTTGTAGTTTTTGTTATTTTTGGACCAAAATGTATTTTCGATGCTTCAAAACATTCTAACTTACCCACTGGTGTCACATGGACTACTTTGATGATGCCTGTATTACCTTTCTGGACATGGACAGTATACCGTACATACATTTTCTAATCCACAAATTTTTAAGCTTTGATCACATCTGATCAGATTACTTTTGAACACATAAACACTGAGCAGTGTTCTTTCAACACTGGGTATTTTGCTTTGATCCATCCATCTGTTCAACTATTTTACAGAGTCAGAAGTGAAAATGATGCTGTTGGGCTCGACTGGATCAGGAAAGAGTTCGTCAGGAAACACCATCCTGAGCAGAGCTAGAAACCCATTTGAAGATGATTTTTCTCCTGAGGCTGTGACCAGATTCTGTCAATCAGCAGAAACAGAGCTGGATGGACAAACAATCACAGTGATCGACACTGTAGGACTCTCTGATACATCAGTGAAGATCACAGACGCTCAGACTCAAATAGAGAAGATGCTTACTCTTCATAGTGTTGATGTGTTTCTCCTGGTGTTCAAACTGGGTGAGACTTTCACAAATAGTGACAGTAAAGTAGTGAGATGGATCTGGGATCATTTTGGAGCAAAGTTCTCAAATCACACAATAGTGCTCTTTACTCACGGAGATCAGTTACACGGGCCAGTAGAGAAATACCTGAATAAATGTCAAACTCTACGGTCATATGTTAATCAGTGTTCAGGAGGTTATCATGTTTTTAACAACACAAAAGAAGATCGATTTCAAGTCACTGAGCTTCTGAAAGAGATCAACAAACTGAGGAGGAAGAATGGATACAGGAGATACACTGAGCAGGACTATGCAGTGGCTCAGAAAGATCTTCTACACTTAATATGGTTTGTTGGAGTAATTTTAGGAGCAGCGGTAGGATATTTAGGAGGAACAGTAGCAGGAGTATTAGTAGGAGTAACAGCAGAAACAATAGCGTTGATAGGAGAAGATGCATTTACTGCACAACAAGCAGCATTGATAGGAGGAGCAGGAGGTGCAGTTCTGCTGGGAGCAGCAGCGGGCGCTGGAGTCTATTTACTTGCACCAAAAAAATTTATTAATTTTATACAATTTATGTAGTCAGGAGTCTGTTGCTATAGTAATGAGCACCAGGAGCCTGTTGCTATAGTAATGAATGCCTGTAGTCTGTTGCTATAGTAATGAACACAACTTCAACGCATCTGACTGACAGATAAACAGCATGTTTTTATTTCAGTGCTGTTGTTAATGTTGTGGTTATTTCAGCAAACATGTAAATTCAGCTTTTAAGTTAAATTTTGATTTATCATTCAACTGAACTGTGTGCACACATTTAAGACAGTATTATGTTTTTGCTAAGTCCATGCAATAAATACACATCCTTGAATAAGTGATGTTTTACTTCTATTTCAGGTGCGGCCAAAATTAGATTGGAAAACATCACATTTCGACTAATTTTTAGCTCAAATTGTATCTGCGGTCAAATATTGTGATTCACTTTATGAAGTATATTTAATCGAGATCAGTGAGACCCGTTTTGTAACTGAATCTTTTGAAACGGTTCTTTTAAATCAACTGGTTCGCAATAAATAATATTTAATGATACGGACATAGCGAGTCAAGTTAACAAAAAATAACAACTGAATTTGTCTCAGATTCTCATATTAAGTGTGCTCAGACTGAGCTCTACCTATTTTAGCTCCATCTTCTTTGTGTGGCCTTAGACACTTCTCTTTTACAGTTTTGTAACTGGATTGATGACATTCGCTCATCAATCCATGCACTATGACCTACACCAACTACAAACACATCATGTATGCCTATTGAAGGCAAATGAGCCAATCAGAGTAAGTGTGGGGCGGGGCGTCCCGATCTACAGGCTGCAACCAGGTGTAATTGTATAAGGCTGCTGTCCCTCATGCTTGATAAATGCTGTTAAAGAGTTAGTTCACCAAAAATGTTTAATGCACCCTCATGTTGTTTCAAACATACAAAGGCCCAAACTTGTTTGTTCTTTGTTTAAGGGTAAAAAGAAGTTTGAAATACCTACTGTCTACCTGCAGTTTACCGATCAAACAAGGTGAAATGCTTGAACAATTTTTTATGCATTCATTATTATTAGTTCATAGTTTTACATTTTCTTTAGTGTCTCTTGAGTGTTGATTCTCACTCTCTGTTCATTGGTTTGTTCAGTTGGAGCTCAACAGGTGCACGCAGCTTATAACCACACAATGAATGTCCTGCCGTTAAACCTGTTCAACAAACATCACAAAAAACATCTGAAGTGTCATTCATGTCTATAAATAACACTTCAGATGTATTTGAACAGGTTTAACGTGTGCTGAAGGGTGGAGCACAGAAACAAACTGAAGAAGAATCCACTGAGGTCTGATATTCAGGAGCTTTGTGTTGCAGCTCAATATGGTTGTGACAAGAATGAAATTATAGATCAGGGATGTGAACTTTAAGGTTTCAGCGGTCTCAGTGAACTTTCAGTCCAGGGTCAAAATGTGATTTTTTTTCTTTTTGTCCTGTGTGCTCACTAAAACTTTAAACAAAAATATGTCAGTTTAGCTACTTTGTTGTAATTGATATAATACACAATATATATTAGGCAAACACATTATTAAGATAATTTCCAGACAAGGTTTTGGTTTATACACAGTGTTGGTACTTGCAAATGTCATGAGTTGGTTTAACTGTGTACAATATTCATATTATGAATATGAATGTGCCAATACATGGTTTCAAGGCATGATTTTTTTTCAGTCATTTGTTCCCCTAACAGAGTGTAAAAAGTAACACTGAAGCAACTGCAGTTAATGAGATAATTAAGTGATTAATCATGTGATGATTGAACATATATTAGTGATGAACACCTGCTGTTAACAAGCAGAATCACTGAAGGAAAGAGGAACACAAGAGGTGTGTTGGGCATCGGCTGTGTCTGGATGTAACCGATCGGTGAGAGTTGCCGAGTGCAGGCTAGAGGAGCTGAAAACGGACACTTTCTGCTTCCCGTAGTGAGGCTCGCGCTGCGTTTACATACTTTACCACAGCTGAAGTGAAATAAATACAACATTTGCCAAATACACAGACTTTTCAGAGATATTTTCATTCAATACTTTATGTGCTGCTTAATACAGTATCTGTTTGTATAAGAATAAAGTTCAACACAAGCCTAAACTATCAATGAAGTGGGGTCTTCATTTTTAATCAGTTTTATTTTGATAACATGACCAATATAACATTGTGACGACATGAAAAGAGATTTTACTGTTACAAAAAACAGGTTTGTGAGCATTAGTGGATCTGGAAGTGTGAGAGTAAACACGAAACGCACGTGATCATTGTTGAAATGTGTGTCCGTGAAGACAAACAGGTCATTCAGGAAATTATTGCATATGTATTGTGTGAATATGGATTGATTTGTTGGTTTAAAATACCATTTAATGACAAAAACATTGATTATAAAACATTAGACATATTGGTTTGTATACACTGGTTTGATCAAATATATAATGATTTGTTCACATATATGTTGTTTTTTAGTTCTTTAACCCCACTAGTGTTATTCATAACATTCAGTGCAAGTTGCTTTCAGTTAAAACAGCTCAAACATGCATTTTAATCTGGGATTAGCTTAAGCCTTGTTTATGAAACCAGGGGTAAATGAACTGAACCAACTGATTCTCAAAATGATTCAGTGTTTTGATGCCCTTGAAGTGCCACATGCTTGCGACACCTGCTGGTCAAAACGATGTAAATGCAATGAGAATACAGCATGTTATTTTATTAATTTGTAATTAGTTTATATTGTGTGTCTCTGAGAAACAATTAAACGTCACTCTCCATTATCCACTTACATGTGTTGACTGAGAAGAGTTAAACCGTATATTGGAGACCGGTTCACCAGAAGGTGTCACTATTGAGCCCGATCTCATGAAAGTGCGTATCTATAGCACGAATTATATTTCTTGTATCAAAATATGCCAAAAAGAGTTTTTGCGTACATATGATACGCAGTTTTCGCGTGCATATGATACGCACTTTATGGCGTGTAATACGCACGCACTCCTTACCCCTAATCCCAAGGGGTTTACAGTGCATATTATTTGAACGCAAAAACTCTTTTTGGCATATAAATGATACGAGAAATATCATTCGTTCTATACAGTAGATACACACTTTCATGAGATCGTGTTGCACTATTACCTCAGAGTAAGAAGGTTCCCAGGCTTTCTGTGTGGAGTTTTGTGTTCTTTTACCTTCTTTCTTTTTCACAGTGATTTGTGTTTCTTGGGCAGATTTTTAAAAAGCTAAAAAGTCTTTCCTGCTCATGTTGAATTGTAGTGTTTTGAAGCAGCTTTGAATGAATTATCTTTACTGACGCTAAACATTGTGCAACACATGATCACACAGCAAAATCCCCAGTGTTAAATTAACACTCCTCAGTGTACATATGTGTCCACACTACAGGGTGTTAAAAATTAACACTGAAGCAGTGTTGAAGTTAATGAGTTAATTAAGTGATTAATTAAGTGATGATTGGCTATTAGTGGTGACACCTGATGTTAATGAGCAGAATCATTGAAGGAAAGAGAAAAAACAATAACAGAAAAAAGAGAAACACAAGAACTACTGTCTTCGTGCCATTACACATTATTGCACTTATTATTACCAGTTTGACTTTATTTCTGTCATACATCTACTTGAGATTCAATAGAAGTTTAGATGGTAATGTTTTTTGGAATTTTTCGTTTCAAGTTACCATTATGGTGATCAGAGTTTGCTTTAGTTGGGCTCTTGACCCTTTTTATTTTTTGATGATAGTTTTTCTCTGACTGTTCTAATGTTGTGTTTATGAAGCACATTTGTTACTGCAAGAGAAAACATGACCTGCTCAAAAATTGTTTTGATGATGACATTATCAGCATGTAGTGACCTGATTCACTGATGTCATTCAGAGTCTACATCTTTTCCTATATGCTTGATGTCTGATTTTGTAGTCCTGAGATTCTACAGTTTGAGATCCAACAGCAGAGTTGTATAGTCCAGGGGTCAGAAAGTAAAAGTCCTGCCATATGTTTATTCCACCCATAAACTCAGTCAGCTGATTTCACTAATTAGTTCTCTCTCCTGCTGAATTAGCAAATCCAGGTGATTGGAACAAAATACTGAGGAGGACTTTTACTTTCTGAACCTGGACTTTACACCTCTGCATAGCAATGCCACATGTCAGCCAAGAGCAAAGAAATAAACCAGAACTGGACCTTTCGTAGCCAAATAATCTGTGTATATTAAATATGGAGTGATTTCAGCCACAGCCTCAGATGAAATCAACTGAAGAGAAAAGAAGACATTAAATCTGTGAAGATCTCAGCAGAGGAGGATTAAACAACTCCACAAACAGCATTACCAGCTTCACTTATTACTAACCAGACTGACTTTATTTCTGTCAGACATCTACAGAAGTTTTATTGAGAATAAACGTGGGAACGGAGCAAGGCTGGTGAAAAACACCTGCACGACAAAACCATCTCGAGTCCCATGAGGAGCTCTGGAAGAATAAATGGAGTGACAGTGGAAGACATTTTATGTTGTTGGTTTTGTCATGTTTTATGGGGCAAGAAGGCCACTGCTGCTAGTTTCTTTAGTTGTTAAAATTTATGATTAAAACTCCTCTCCTGAACTCGGTTACAGTAAATACATATAATACAAATAAAGGTAAGACATTTGAAATCAAAACATCAGAATCCCAAATAAAGGAATGAACTAATAAATGAACCCATATTATGTACATTATTCTGAGTTTGAGACCTGTAGGTTGTGAAAAACAGAGACATTTGTAAAGTTTAAAGCAAACTTTTCATGGCTTCATTATAACTGTAAATCAGTTACTTAATTTAATACATTTTTCTGACTAATTATTTTTAATATTGCAGGCAGGAATTTATGACTTAAACGGGGGCCAAGATCACCCTGGAAATCCAGAGTTCTGGCGAGAGTACAATTTCAATTTGTTCAGCGAGTTACTCTGCCATCAAGTAATGATGCTCATTAACTATGCCCTTGTAGCTGAGCTGCACCAATCACATCGGGTTATCTGATATAGGCGGGCCAGAGGCGAGCTAAACAGATGACGACAGCGCAATCACGACAGTGATTGGTCGTAGTGTTTCCAATTGCGTGCAGTGAGATTTTCAAATGCATGCTTGGTACCGCCCCACGAGCTGGCCAATTTTCATTAGTCGATGCCAGTAATTAATTAATAATGTTCTCAAAAGGTTAATATAGAACATTATTATAAATTGTTTGTACACAGGAAAATTCCCAGCATTTACTCTGCTCAGAATACAAATGGTGCCACTCTAAAGTGTGTTAAAGTGACTCTGAAGAGTTAAAGTTAATGAGTTAATTAAATCTGTGAAGATCTCAGCAGAGGAGGATTAAACAACTCCACAAACAGCATTACCAGCTTCACTTATTACTAACCAGACTGACTTTATTTCTGTCAGACGTCTACAAAAGTTATTATTGAAAATTAACAGAGATTTAGTTGTTGATGTTTTATTGAAAATGTTTGTTCACCATCATGGTGATCAGTATGTGCTTTAGTTGTGCAGTTTGACTTGGCTTTTTATGTTTTCAGAAAAAAAGACAAATTTCAGCATTACAACAGTCTCTGTATTGTTATGTTGAGTGTGGGAGAATATTGTGTTGCAGCACTTAGCCTCAAAATATCATACACTTCAACAAACAGTTGTCACAGTATGTTTAGTGTGTTTAGTTTTCATGGACTTTCAGTTTGTTTTCATTTGTCATGTGTCTTTGTTCAGATTCCCACCACTCGTCTCCTTGGTTACCATTATCATATGTGTCAGCTGTGTGTGATCAATTATCCTCGTTTGTGTTCCTTCTTAAGTTGTTCCCTCACCTGCACTCCTGGTTGGTTATTGTTTGTTCTTAATATTATATGAAATCTTATGTCATCTCATCCTTGTCTTCATCTTCTGTGGAACCTGGAGTTACAACAGTAAGTTCAGCCGTCTGAATTTATTAAATTCTTGCACTCAGAATTTAGCAACCAGTGGACTTCAAAACATCACATTTTCATTTACTGTAAGTGAATAATCTAAATGGCATAAATGCAATAAACTGTGCTAAAGTGTACCCTTTTAATGAACTGCATTGGTGAAATTCTACAAATACATTTTCATGTTGATTTGAACACAAGCATAAAAAAGCATCCGAGTAAAAATGGGAAATATTTAAACTTTAAGCATTAAACTGAAAACACTCATAACATATGATTAAAATTGAATAAGATCATGGATGTATGTGACAATTGTAATAAGCAAAATTCAGATAAAATAAAATATAAATCATATTTTCCTTTACTATGAACATATCATAAAATGATGAACAAAATTAAGCCCTCGAATTGAACCATTGTCATACTGAAGATTGTTTTTAAAAATGACAATTTGTATCCTGTTATTTGTGTTACTATGTCATCTATCCACAACCACTGCAACAATTACAACAGCCATGCATAATAACTAGCAAAAATGTCCTAATCTTTCTAAGTAAATATTTCATAGATTGCTAGAACTCCAGCTCCAGCTGCTCCAGCAATGTATAGTACTGGTGCCACAGCCATCCCTGCTGCTCTCCGTACGACGACTCCTGCTACGGCTGCTTTTCCTGCTGGTCCAACTTTTGCTCCAATATCATGTAGTTTACGTAAATCATTTTTGAGTATGTTTTGAAACATCTCACTGGTGTAGTACCTCCATCCATTTCCCTCTGCCATCCTCTCAATCTTCTCCAGCAGTTCAGTGACCTGAGAGCGGTTCTCCATGTCTTCATTGTTAAATGAGTGAAATCTGCCACCAAAATTCTCAGTAAATGCCTGTAGATCTGGAGTGTCTCTGATATACTCATCTAATGATTGATGATCGAGTTGATCAGCGTGAGTGAACAGTATGATGGTGTGACGAACCGCCTCTTCTCCAAAGTTCTTCTGAATCCATTTCACTGAGTTTTTCTCCTCATCTGTAAATCTAACATCCAGTCTGATGACCAGCAGAAACACTTGAGGACCAGGTGCAGACATGAAGACAATCTTCTCCACTTCCTCCTTCATCTTCTCTTCTGGTGCATCAATCAGTCCTGGAGTGTCGATTATTTTCATGCTCTTTCCATCCACACATGCTTCTTGTAGCTCACAGGTTTTTGTAAAACTCTCTCGGCCCACAATGGTTTCCACGGCACTGGTCTTTCCTGATTCAGTTTTACCCAGCAGAACAATCCGGAGATTTCCCGACCCTGTCAAATAAATGCCGATTCAATCATGACGTTAAAACATAATTAAAATAACTACAATAAACAAGGAAACATATCAATACAATATGAAACCGGGGTCTTATGGGTCAAACACAGAAAAACAACTCACACACACTTACAAAATTGAAAATTCCACTGAGCTTTCTTGTAAATCTCATCAGTGAAGTGCTTTCCTTTATTATTCTTCACCACTTCATCAATCTTCTTCAGCAGTTCTGTGACCTGACTGTGGTTCCTTGTGTCTTCATTGTTGAATGAGTGAAATCTGCCACCACAGTCATCAACAACAACCTGAAGATCATTATTTTCTCTGATATACTCATCTAATGGTTTCCCCCTCAGATGATCAGCGTGAGTGAACAGAATGATGGTGTGACGGAGAGCTTCTTCTCCAATATTTTCCTGAATCCATTTGACTGTGTTTTTCTCTTCATCTGTGGATCTCTCGTCCAGTCTGATGACCAGCAGAAACACATGAGGACCAGGAGCAGACATCTCAACACACTTCACTATTTCAGCCTTTATCTTCTCTTCTGGTGTATCAGTCAGTCCTGGAGTGTCGATTATTTTTATGCTCTTTCTAGCCACACATGCTTCATGCAGTTTACAGGCTTTAGTAGCAGAATCAGTTGAATTTCTCCCCTTAAAACTCTCTTGACCCATGATGGTGTTTCCTGCAGAGCTCTTTCCTGATCTACTTTTACCCAGAAGAACAATCCGAGGTTTCCCAAACCCTGATAATCAGAAGGATAAATAAGAAACAGAATTATTTCGATATATACATTAAAATAAGTAATTAACACAAGTACTGTAAACAGATTCAATGATATCTATACATTATGAAGTGTAACTCATTGACTGATGCAGAATGAGAGGAACCTGGATGGATTTTATTCATTGCTCTGCTGTTTGTTACAGAACTGTAATCTATCTATTATCCTGCACTGATCTTCCTTGTACATCTCTTCAGTATTGAAGAATAACTTCCGGTTGATCCGTGTTTTGGCTGCCTTTCTGCCTCTAAGCAACTATCATCGCTACCGTCTATTGACCACCAAAGGCAAACTAAGCGTTTCTGTCCGAGTTTGCTGACTTGTTGACAATGCTGTGTTTTAAATTCAAGAGAATTTATACACACAATAAAGGTTATACTTTAGACCTTTTGATTGCAAATGATTAATTTGTGTCTCAAGATGTATCCTGTTGACGTTGGTCTTTCTGACCATTTGGCAATCTTTTTTTAATGTGAAACTGCCTCCTCTTTGTACACAATCTTTACATACTGTTAATTTTCGTAAATGGAAATCAATTAATCCTATTTTTTCTTTCTGAATCTGTTGTTTCCTCTCTTCATGGTCTTTCATCAGCTCCTCTTGAAGACAATATTCTACAGTTGAATAAAACTCTTGCCTTGGTAAAATGGCAGCCTGCGCTCTAAGAAGGCAGGTTGTCGTAAAATGGAGTGTAAGTGGCGTGACTCTGGCTTGAATGTATTTTATCAAGTTTGGAAAGACTGCTTGGGTGAATACAGAGCTGCAATTGAGTCTTTTTTTACAAGTCACATCTTTTACAAATTTCCTCTCAATTTGAGTCAGAGTTGCTTACTAGGGATATATAACGTTTGAAAGCCACCACTTGCACGCTTGATCCCCTCCATACAAGCTTTTTTAAATCTTGTTTTAATTCTTTGTGTCCAGCTGTTCTCAGCATTATTAACGACTCTCTGCGCTCTGGTGTTGTACCAGCAGTATTAAAAACTGCTGCTGTAACACCGGTTCCAAAAACGCATAATATTGATTTGCAAAATTTAAATAATTATCGCCCCATATCAAACTTCCCCTTTCTGGCAAAAACACTAGAACGAGTTGTGGCTTTGCAGCTACACAAGCACCTTACTGTTATTTATCTGTTCGAGCCCCTTCAGTCTGGTTTTCGTAAACTCCACAGCACAGAGACATCTTTGGTCAAGGTGACCAAGGATCTGTTAATAGCTTCAGATTCTGGTTCTCTCTCCATCCTTATACTAATTGATTTAGTGCCGCTTTGATACTGTCAATCACAGCCCCTTACTCAACCGACTTGAAACTGTCTTTGGTGTTTCTGAGACTGTTTTAACCTGGTTTAGATATTATATTTCTGATCATCGGCAGTTTGTTTTTGTGAGTGGTTTCAGGTCTGAGATTGGCACTGTCACTACTGGTGTCCCTCAGGGTATAATTTTAGGCCCCTTACTTTTTAGCATTTATATATTTCCGCTTGAATTGCTCTTAAGAACACTTGGGCTTAATTATCACTTTTATGCAGATGATACTCAGATTTATATTCACTCTAAGCCTGATCAAAAAGTGCATGTTTCTCTTCTCTCACATTGTATTTCTGAGATAAAAATATGGATGACCAAAACATTTTGTGTCTTAATAGTGATAAGACTTATTGGCTCTTCTCATCAGCTTCGTCAAGCTGGTTCACTAATGTTAAAATTCTGCTGCTAGGATCCTGATTGGAGTGAAAAGAAGTGAACACATTTTTCCAAGTCCTTGCACTGGTTTCCCGGTCAGGTTCTGCATTGATTTTAAAATCCTTATGCTCACAAATAAGGCACTGCATGGTCTGGCCCCTCAGTATCTTTCTGCGCTTTTAACTTTATACACACCCAAGCGTTATTTACGCTCCTCACAAGCTGGGGTGCGTTTCCCGAAAGCATCGTTGGCCAACTATGGTCGCAAGTTCATCGCAATGTCCATTGAACTCTATTGGTAACGAGGGAACTTGTGACCATAGTTGGCTAACGATGCTTTCGGGAAACGCACCCCTGGTCTATTGGAAGTTCCACAGACTCGGTTGCGTACTGTAGGGGACAGGGATTTCTCGTCCTGCTCCAAGACTCTGGAACGCATTTCCTTCTCATATTAAAGATTCACAAAATCTAAGCATTTTTAAGTCCAACCTAAACACTCACTTGTTTAGGGCTTTTTTAATTCAAACTTAACGATCTACTTGTTTGGGTTTTTTTTTTTTTCTAATGGTTGTAATTATTTTGTGTGTTCACAAAATTATCTTGTGTGGTTTTAATTAAATCAGTGTGTTCTTTGTTTTTTGTTAGCTTGTATTTCTATCTGTGTATTTTTTACTTTTATTATTATTTATTTTTCACTTTCTGTTTTTATTGTGTAAAGTGCCTTAAGAAGCTGCTTTAAAGGCGCTATATAAAATATAAAGTTTAGCTATTATTATTAGTATAATGCTGCCCTCCGTTCTCTTTCACCATCTTCTCAATCACAGACATATCCGATGAGCTCGTGAACACAATGGCCAATCACAGGCGTTTATGATTCCGCTAAACAGCACTCAAAGCGTTAATTTTTCTAATTTCAGTACCGATCGGTACTTTTGACAACCCCAGCGTGAGTAAACATTTTACCCAGCAGCACAATCTGAGGATAAACAGACAGTAAATAATTAAGGACTTCAAGAACAACTGAGAGGAGCCTGGATAGATTTTATTCTTGCTCTGCTGTTTTTATCATGGTGAATTCTTTTTTCAATAACAGAGAAAGTAAAACACACTTACAGAACTGTTTCTTCTGTTGAGCTTCCTGGCACATCTTACTGGTGTAGTACCTCCATCCATTTCCCTCCACCATCTTCTCAATCTTCTTCAGCAGTTCAGTGACCTGAGAGCGGTTCTCCATGTCTTTAATGCTGAATGAGTGAAATCTGCCGCTGCACTTAGAAAAAAGAGCTTTGAGTTCATTACTTTCAGTGATATACAGATCTAATGGTTTCCCCTTCAGATGATCAGCGTGAGTGAACAGAATGATGGTGTGACGGAGAGCTTCTTCTCCAAAGTTTTCCTGAATACATTTGACTGTTTTTCTCTCTTCATCTGTGAATCTCTCATCCAGTCTGATGACCAGCAGAAACACATGAGGACCAGGAGCAGACATATCTACACACTTCTCCACTTCCTCCTTCATCTTCTCTTCTGGTGCATCAATCAGTCCTGGAGTGTCGATTATTTTCATGCTCTTTCCATCCACACATGCTTCTTGTAGCTCACAGGTTTTTGTAAAACTCTCTCGGCCCACAATGGTTTCTACGGCACTGGTCTTCCTGATCCGGTTTTCCCAGCAGAACAATCCGAGGTTTATCTGACCCTGGCAATGAGAATGTTAATTAAAACAGAGCAATTTGATTTTAAAAATGAATACAATACAAACTGAAAGAGACAATAAATTATTAAAGACTTAACCTAGATAGATTTTTATTCTTACTCTGCTGTCTTTTATCATGGTGAAAATTTGTTTCAAAGACACTGAAAGATAAACACACATACAGAACTGTTTCTTTCGTTGAGCATCCTGGTACATCTCATATGTGTTGTACCTCCATCCATTTCCCTCTGCCATCCTCTCAATCTTCTCCAGCAGTTCAGTGACCTGAGAGCGGTTCTCCATGTCTCCATTGTTAAATGAGTGAAATCTGCCACCAAAACTCTCAGTAAATGCCTGTAGACCTGGAGTGTCTCTGATATACTCATCTAATGATTGATGATCGAGTTGATCAGCGTGAGTGAACAGAATGATGGTGTGACGAACCGCCTCTTCTCCAAAGTTCTTCTGAATCCATTTCACTGTGTTTTTCTCCTCATCTGTAAATCTCTTGTCCAGTCTGATGACCAGCAGAAACACATGAGGACCAGGAGCAGACATCTCAACACACTTCTCTAATTCAGTTTTCATCTTCTGTTCTGGTGCATCAATCAGTCCTGGAGTGTCGATTATTTTCATGCTCTTTCCAGCCACACATGCTTCTTGTAGTTCATAGGACTTAGTAGCAGAATTTGTTGAATTTCTCCTCTCAAAACTCCTTTGGCCCATGATGGTTTTGACTGAACTGCTCTTTCCTGATCTACTTTTACCCAGCATAAAAATCCTTGGTTTTCCAGACCCTGACAATCAGAATGACAAATAAAACAGAGTGATTACAATACAGACATAAAAAAAAAAGTATAAAAAAAAATAAAGTAGATAATAAACAAGTAAACTAAACAGATTTAATATCTATACCAGTGGTTCTTAAACCTGTCCAGGAGCACCACCAGCCCTGCACATTTTGTATGTCTCCATATACTGACACATCCATTTCGGTCTTGCAGTCTCTACTAATGAGCTCATGAGTTAAATCAGGTGTGATAGAAGAGGGAGACATACAAACTGTTCTGGGCTGGTGGTACTCCAGGACAGGTTTGAGAACCACTGGTCTATACAATATGAAGTGAATAACACAGTAAGTGGGAGAGGACAGATCCACACTCTTAAAAGATGTGTTAAAAAACAACACACAGCATGTGTTGATGGTATTTTGACACATGTTGTGTTGTGTATATTTTTAACACACAATGTGTGTTAAAATGTAACTCTGGATAGAATAGCACTGGGTGGAGGAGAGTTTGTGTTTATGAAAAAAATTATAGGTATATTTTATATGGTATCCCATAAAATGCTCTACAATAAATAAAACAATACATTCAAATAAATAAATTCAATCTTAATTCATGAAACCTTAAAGATTAAAGGGTATTTTTTGCAGCCAATCACATCATGCCTCTTTTTCAAATCAGAGCTGCACTTACTAATTATGACATCATCAAGAAACATCTGATCATATTTTCTCTCACCATAACAAATGTATTTTATTAAAATACAGTTAAAGCAGCCAGAGAAGAGCTTAAAGAAGTGTAAAGGGTCAAGAGCTCAAATAAAGGAGCCATTAATCACGATTCTGGTGACTTCAAATAAAACATTCAGTGAAACAACATCTAAACCTCTGTTAATTCTCAATAAGAGCTTGTCTATGTAATTCATGATGTCTAATTAAACCATCCAAATGTTCAAACAAACTCTTTATTAAACGTCACTGGACTAGTTTAATAAACAAGTTAACAATACGTGTCAGTGTTCGTCCAAACACTCAGTTGTAAAAACACAGGAAGTAACTCTGGCAAATACACACCGACTACAGTCACATGTGACACATATCTAACAAAAGTTGTTTAACTATAACACATTAGTGTGTAAAAGGTTTTAACACAAGTCTGTGTTAAGAACAATAACACACTGGTTGAGTTAAAAGTAACACAAAATGTGTTGTCCTTAACTAGACAGGTGTGTTAAGATATAACACAGGTTGTGTTGTTTTTAACACGTCCGTTTTAAGAGTGCAGAGCAACCCAAATATATTTTATTCTTGCTCTGATGTTTACATCACGGTGGTATTTTGATTCAATGACAGAAAGATAAACACTTACAGAACTTGTTTCTATTGAGTATCCTTCCCTGAGCTTCCTGGTACATCTCATTAGTGTAGTGCTTTCCTCCATTTAACTCCACCATCTTCTCAATCTTCTCCAGCAGTTCAGTGACCTGAGAGCGGTTCTCCATGGCATTATTTTTGAATGGGTGAAATCTGCACCACACTCATTAACAAGGCCTGGAGATCTTTACATTCACTGATATACTCATCTAATGATTGATCCAGTGCATCAGCGTGAGTGAACAGAATGATGGTGTGACGAAGAGCTTCTTCTCCAAAGTTCTTCTGAATCCATTTCACTGTGTTTTTCTCTTCATCTGTGAATCTGACATCCAGTCTGATGACCAGCAGAAACACATGAGGACCAGGAACAGACATCTCCACACAATTCTCTATCTCTTTCTTCAGATGCTGTTCTGACATTGTCGTATCAAACATGCCTGGAGTGTCGATGACTGAGATGATCCGTGCATCCATATCTATTAATTGCCTATCACAAGTTTTAGTAACTGACTGCGGTGAAGCAGATTTTTTAAAACACTTTCTGCCCAGGATAGTGTTTCCAGTTGAACTTTTTCCTGATCCAGTTTTACCCAGCAGAACAATCCTGTGTTCAGATGAGGCTGATACTGTGAATAAAATTGTAATATATGGGATTAAAAAGAGCGGTTACAGATTATATTTTAATGGCAACATATATAGCCAATATAACTATGGAAATATTGATGCAGTGGGATTTGTGTCTCTGAATGTGTAAACAAAACAAAAACCTTTCCTTTAAACAAAAACTTAATGCAGCACTTTCCAAAACATCTGCTTTTCAAGATGCACATAGAAATTTGTCTGATCCTTGACGTGATCGTGGGCAAATAAAATTATATTAAAATAAAATTATATTTTGGGACAAAGGTCTTCTTAATGATTTTCTTAATGGTTTTGTTCAATGTAATTTAAAGTCACAGTTTTTAAATAACTGAAGAATATGTAAAGTATGGTATTTGGGGGAAAAGCACATCTGCTGCTGGGGCAAAAGGCACCATATTTAGCATGATAATAAACACCCGGCTGACTTTTCCATTTGTTGACATGACATGGTTGGGTATCCACCTTAGAGATAACACCCATATTTATAACAAAACATTCATATTTACAAAATATATTAAACATATCATAATAAAATATATTTTATTGTTACTACTGTAAATCTATATTGAATTATTATGGGATCTCCTTCAGTGCTTTCAGAATCCTTACTTTTTAAAATAATTTAGTTTCTGTATTTTTAAAATATATTGTTATATTGACATATTTAAATGACAGTATATTATTTGAACAAAAATATATATTTTTATTTATAATTAAATAATAAACATAAATATAATCAGAAAATAGTACAAACTTTGCTAAAGTGAGTTCAAGTATGAACAAATGTTTAAGTATGAACTTAAACATTATTAAAACATTATTTTAGCTATTAAAGAACCACTTTTATGACTTATTTTTAATCTAATGTTCCATCAATGTTCAATACAAACATATATTTATTCTGCATTCATACAGTTTTTGAATAGTGAAAAGCACTTTTTTTTTTCTCTTAAGGTTGTACCCAATAGTTGTGTCTCTCTTTTGACACCCTGTGGCTTTCCAGTTTCTATATTATAATAACAATATATAATTATATAATATATAATATAATTATATAATTCCATAATATAATTAACTTATATATCCATAATGTAATATAATTATCATATTATGATAATATGAGCATGAAAAACTGGTTCCAAGGTAGGCAGCGAAATATTATTTCACTGCCTACCTTGGAACCAGTTTTTCAAGCTCATATTATCATCAAGCTAAAATTAAAATATATTTACACAACAAGCTAATCAAAATAAATACACAGGCTAATGATAACAAAACTAGAAACAGGTGTGCACAGAAACTATGGAAACAAACTGGTGAATAAAACAACAGAACAAAACTGGAACACAAGGAAATACAAACCAAAAGTCATTAAAACAGAACATAAAGTGATATTTAAAGCAATATAAGGCAGGAGGTGTTTTTAAAATATGTTCATTTATGCAATCAGATGAGAATTGTCTGGCACAAAAACAATGGTGATCTCAACTGGGGTGACAGCATTAAACTTAAATAAATAATTTTATGAAAAAATCATTTATGGTGACAGAAGTGAAACGAATCTATCTTACTAAATTAATAATTCCATCTTTGTTATTAGAGGTTGTATAATGATACAAATTTGGCATATTTATTGATATTTTCAAATCCAGGTCCAGGTTACATATTGTATACTATTTTAACAAGTAAATGCACTTACCTGTGTCACTCATTGTCTTTATTGTTTAGTTTGGGTTCTTCTAGGAATGCTGCAAATCACTGAATCGCAAGTGTCATTATTAGTTTTAAGATTTGTGCTTTCAAAACATAATAACCTAAACACAAATATTTCTGACGATATACAACTGAAGTGAAACCTTTGTATTGTTGCTTAAGCTTCTATCTGGTAAACCCAATGGTTGATCGTCACAATTGTAACTTTTGTCTCTATGAGTATCTTTCCAGATCATAATATTGTCTAAAACACCCTGTATGAAAGAAAGTAAGAACTTTGAACATTGTTAATTCCCCACAAATACTGTAAATCCAATCATAAAAAATACAAATAAAACACAATTATATATTTAAAAAAATCCGAACTGCAATAGTAATTAGCTCCAGTTTTTTTTAAGCCTGTTTTACTCTACAATGATGTCATGAGAACGCATTAGATCTAGATTAGATTAGATTAGATAGTCTGTTAACTGCATTACATTTAAAAAATGTACATGACATCTAGTGATGTGGTAGCATTGTTATCAAAGTTGTAGACAAACTTACAGCTAGTAGAGAAACGCTGCAACCGTATAGTAATGCTGAGAGACTCAATTCACACACACTCGATCTGTTTTTTCAGTTTTATGTCGCTTAACTTAAATTTTAATCTCTAAAATGCAAATATTCAGTTTAAGACAAGATAAACATTCATATGGGTAGATCATTAACAGGTGAGCTGCATACACAAAATGGTGTTCAAAGTCCAATGTGTAAGGACTGATTTTCCTGCTAAAACAAAACGCACCCTGCAATGAAGCAGTAAAATGCACCCTGGACAGAAGATAGCAAAGAAAGAGCACAGGACATCGCCTGTCCAAACTGTGCTCTTCCTTATCTCTGCATCCTCTCTCCCTCCTCTTCTCCCTCCTCAAGTCACTGAAAGTTCATTAAGAATGTCTATATATCACATATGGTGTATCTTGTGAATATGTTGTTTTTCCTTTTCATGTTTGGTGTCATTTTAAAGGGCACAGTGCGATTGGTAAAATGGTCTTAATTTCATTGCAGTCATTGGTTTAATGAGAAAGATTGAGAACTTAGGAGAATCCTGTATCTCCTCTCTGGCTGATATCTCTTTACGATATCTCAAGAAACCAGGTGCTACCCCCTGGGGTACATGGATTGGCCCAAACAACTCTAAACAACATTTGTATAACCCCCTTCTGTTCTGATCTGGTATTTAAGGCGAGGGAACAGAGCAACCTTTGGGAATCTTTACCAGGATCATCCCCCATAGTAATGTTTCAGCGTTTTCTTGTTGGAAAGCCCTGACACATTACTGTGTCTTTGTCAGGAAAACATTGCTTACTTTTAGAGTCATCTTTGAGTAAATGATGTCATGTATTTTCTGAATTGGCTTTCAATAATTTACTTCTGTAATTGGCATGATACATTTTTACCTGACAAATAAATGTTACATCTTGATTTATTCTGTAGTATTCTGAAATCATTACTTTAATATATTAACCCTCATGTGGTGTTCAAAACCCTATAACACCTGTGGTGTTCCCGGTCAAAAATGACCGGCCCATAAAAAAAAACGTATAAATCACTCATTATACCATATTTTCACCCAATCTTGGATTCAATCTTTTTGTCAACTTGTTCTCTTTCAATTAGGA
>FLSR01004878.1:11098834-11145327 GCA_900092035.1 Leuciscus waleckii
GGGAACGCGATCGGGATTGCGATCGCGATCGGGATTGAACCGAGCCAAGCGGGATCGGAGCGTACGCAATGGAAGCGCGTCGCAATGCACACAGGCACTACCCTCGAGAGCTGACTGGGCATTCTCCTCACCCAAACAAACAACACAAAGAGTGTGAGTATCACCTCCCGTTAAATAACGCGGGCAGGGATGGACACACACTCTAAACTGCTGCTTGCTCGCCATACTGAATATATATATATATGTGATATAGACAGACAACACCAAATATACAGACAGATTTCACACAGAGCGCAACTGAAGACTCAGAAAGCTTTCGTTTTCTGTTTTGGGCCGGCTTTTATAGCTTCCTGGTACGTGACGTCACCCGCCTCTGACGTTCCGCCACACCATTGGACTGATTTGACATGTGCTTCAAGACGTCATCACGCAAAGCGTTCCCCATAGCGTCATTTCGACGCAACGCGAGTTCCCTTGAAAGGGAACAGGTGCTACCCCCCTGGGGTACATGGATTGGCCCAACCAACTCTAAACAACATGTATGACCCCTGTTGTTCTGGTCTGGTATTTAAGGCGAGGAAATAGAACACACTTTGGGAATCTTTTACCAGGATCATCCCCCATACAGTAATGCATGTCAGTATTTTCCTGTTGGAAAGCCCTGACACATTACTGTGTGTCTTTGTCAGGAAAACATTGCTTACTTTTAGAGTCATCATTGAGTAAATGATGTCATGTATTTTCTAAATTGGCTTTTAATCATTTACTTCTGTAATTGGCATGATACATTTTTACCTGACAAACAAATGTTACATCTTGATTTATTCTGAAGTATTCTGAAATCATTATTTTAATATATTAAGGAGGCTGGTGCTACCGCAAATCTTAGTTAAGGTAGGTCAAACTAAAGGCGCATGATGAACGGAGCAGTAGGCACGTCATCTGAAGACCTTTTGATTTCTGTCTATCACTGATTTAGCAAGTTGTATGGAAATGGCTAAATTAAACTACACTCTCTAGCTCGAGTGAGCAGTAGGCAACCGACTTTAGTGGTATTAGCAAACCCTACATCCACTGACTAAAATCAGAATTAACAGGTTTGTGTCCGTGAGAAACACGATTTGGCCGACGTGATCTCTAAGCGGCATTCGGGTCCATAATGTATTAATAACTGAAAGTATGAGATACTCAGAATAATCAAGGATCTAAATTAATTCATAATCAATATTTATGATTATTTTCTAATCAGAAATACGATCTAAATTTGAGTATCATTTGAAATTGGAGTCAGATTACGCATAGAGCTAAAGTAATACTAAAACTAAGTTCCAATAAATTAAGTGAACTTCACTGGAGCGCTGAAGAGACATACACGCTTTAAACCTTCGCCAGGCCGTTGGTTCCGTCGTTGGGCCAATGGATGGTCCTTACAAAGGCGTACCGATACCACCTCTTCCAGGAGGTTTCGGTATGCTTGTTTGGTCCTCTTTTGGTGCGCACCCAAATGCGATTGCCGCATTAACACCTGCCCAAATGAACTGCACCAACGGGGAAAACGAAGTCTAGTGCGATTCAACCGAACTAAATAAGACAGGTGTGAAAGCACCCTAAGTCATTATGATTTGGTCCAGATGCTACAATAATCACAAACACATGCTTGTCTACAATTCACACAACATTAAACAGTATAAACTTAAATCGACAGAAATAAAGCTGCACGTTTGCAGGCATTTATTGGACAGTACTGAAAGTACTATTTGGCATCATATTTATATTTGTATACGTTTGTGTCAGGCTTTAAAAAGTAATGTAAAAAGTAATTAGTAATATGAAATGAAAACAAACTCTAGAGACTAAAATAAACCAAGTGCATTGTAAATTCACGACTCGCCTTCATTGAACTTGATTGAACATAGTTAAACCTGTAAATTATCTTAATAAACAATTAACTTTGCCAGCCCTAACGTACTAAATATATATAAAAAAACAAAATATAATGAAATCAACTATAACTACAATACAAAAATCAAATTGAACAATGAAAACTAAACTATATGTACATTTTCACATATTCATTAAGCAGATGCTTTTATCCAAAATGACATGCTGTAAATAAGTATTCATCTTAGGGTGGCAATAACATGAGAAGTGCTAATAATATGAATTTTCAAACATTGTCTAGAATAGTACAGGCTAGAGCAAGGAGGTAATTAAGAAATAGCGAAAGCAAAGAATAAGATACATCTTTTTTTTTTTTTTCTCTTTTTTTTTTTTGCTGGATGCAGAATAGCTCAAGCAAAGAATAAGATACATCTTTTTTTTTTTTTTCTCTTTTTTTTTTTTGCTGGATGCAGTGAAGTGCTCAAAATAAAATTGAAAGGACCAGTGAAGACTTTTACGAATATTTTGTCACATTTAGGCATTTTGTTCCAAAAACAATAGGTCTTAATGAATTAATCAGTTTATCAATACAGTCTTTTGAAACAGAATCTATTAAATCTTTAAACTCTTCTCTCTAAAGTGTCCCAAGGTATCAAAGATGTTTAGATGATTCCAAGTTATTCAGATTATGTAAAGGTAAAAAAATCAAGTGGATTTTTAATAAATGCCTTCAGATCATCTAAATATTATTTTGTTTGCAGTTCTCTATCTAAAGAGGATGAAGTTCAAATAAGAGCATTAGTTACAGATGTTGCTCAGCATACAGAGAAAGAGATTCAATCATTTAACATGTCAAAGATGGGCTACAACAAGAGCTGCATTCAACAACTCACAGGTTACATCAAGGCAAGATTAATACAACATCAGGAAGAATCAGTGAGATATGTGTTCAAGAATGAATTCTTCATGGATTTAGTCCTTTCCATCTGTAAGAGAGCAAAAAAGAGGATCACTGACCAACACAGACTGTTCAAAGAAGCCAATGATCCTGTACTATATGTTGAGAAGAAGAGAGGAGAGTACTATAGTATTTTCCAGAAATGCTGTCATGGAGCAACATCAGCTGCTAATTTAGGTGAGATCATCTGTAGAAACTTAAAGAGCCCATTGAGCAGAGTGTCTTCAAGAAGACTGCTAGAGATCTGACATATGAAATGAGATCAAACTGTGAATCACTGAATGGAAACAGATCAAAACTGGAGAAACACATCCTGAAGACACTGGCAGAAGAGGAGGATTTCAACAAATACATGAACTACATTCATAACCCCAGAGATCACTTCAAGAGTTTCATCAGAGATGAAGTCAGTCGGTGCATCACTGATAAGTTTAGTGTCAGTGTTTTACCCAAGATGAAGGAGAACATTGAACTCCTGCAGCAGAAGATCATGAAAGCAGCACATGAATCTACTGAACATGTTCAAGAGAACAGAGGAGATGTTGGTTTGTGGTTGAAGAGTTTCACACAGCAGCTCTCAGATGAGCTGATCTTCTCTGAAAAAGACCTCAGTGGAGTCAAACATGATGATGTTGATCATGTCAACCTCCTAGAAGATGTGATAAGAAAAGACTTCCTGCTGTAATATCCAATATGAGCAGTAGATTCAACGCAAAGACTTTTCCAGTAAAGCTGGACTATAAGTTCAGGCCAGATGAGCTTCTGATTGATCACTTCTGTCAGTGCTGTTGGGTTCAGTGTCCGTTCTGTGGAGCCGTCTGCACCAACTCCATAGAAAACCATTATGGAGATCACAGTGTTGCTTTCCACAGATTGAGAGGAATTAATGGCACATACTACAAGTCAACAAAGAATCTCCGTGCTGATATTTGTACAAATTTAGTGGCAAGTGATCAGTATTTGTATACACCAGATGGAAGGTTCCCTTATAGAGAATACAGAAGAGCAGGAGGAGTTTATGCAGACTGGAGCATCACCCCTGATCTCACTGAGGTGCCCTACTGGAAGTGGTTTGTGTGCAGATTCCAGAAACATCTGGAAAACTACTACAATAAAACATTTGAGGGGAGTGGTAAGATACCATATGAATGGAGAAAATACTCTAAACAGGATGCCATTGAGAGTTTAGATCAATGCATCTAATGAAGAAGATAAGAATGAGACTCTTATGCATTACGTCAGATTCTCCTCAGATCACAGTCAGAAATTAGTTTTTATTACGTTCATCAGTGAGAGTCTGAACTCATCTACACATCACAGAGAATTATGATTACACTGGATATAAGGAGTTTAAAGACAACATTCATTGTAAAAGTCTTCTGATCTATGGAGTTGAAATTAAAATTTATTTGAACTGTATTGCAATTGTGATGTATTTTATAGATTTGTTTTTTAAACATACGGGTCAACAACTTAAAGACAAAATGTTTAATTAGTGAATGAACATTAAAGAAAAAGTTCAGGAGGTCCACATCCACTCCAGACAATAGTGTAAATATGTATTGAGCTGCACTCACTTGTTTCTCAGCGAGCCCTGTTGAGCGGACACCACTTTTTCTAATATTTTAGACATAAATGGAAGATTTGAAATGGGTCTATAATTTGCTAGGTTATTATGATCTAATTGTGGTTTCTTAATGAGAGGTTTTTATAACTGCCAGTTTAAATGTTCTTGGAACATGACCTAAAGATAAAGACGAGTTAATTATATTGAGGAGAGGCTCTTCCACTACATGTAACACTTCTTTCAGTAGTTTAGTTGGTATAGGATCTAATAAACATGTTGTTGTTTTAGATGAAGTGATACGTTTATTTAACTCTTTTTGTTCTATAGTTGTAGAGCACTGTAATTGTTCTTTCGGGGTGATAATTGAAGCTGA
Source organism: Leuciscus waleckii (assembly GCA_900092035.1). NCBI lineage: Eukaryota > Metazoa > Chordata > Actinopteri > Cypriniformes > Leuciscidae > Leuciscus > Leuciscus waleckii. The sequence continues at coordinate 11,103,614 of FLSR01004878.1, forward strand.
ATTATAAGGCGTGATTGAAGATTGAACGTTTACAATTGTGGTTCTGTTGCTTTCTATTTTCTCAGTGAAGAAGTTCATGAAATCATTACTACTGAACTGTAACGGGATATTTTGTTTGGGTGACGTCTGTTTATTTGTTAGTCTAGCCACGGTGTTAAATAAAAACCTTGGATTTTTATGTCTAGATATTATTTCAAATCTAATGACATCACTGAAATTTTCAGCATCATAGACTTCCTCTTTAGCAGCAAGTTTTGACATCTTATCCAGTGTCTGCAGCAGTCGTCTCCTTCCCTCCATATTTTTCTCTCCAGCTGTGACGTCTGAAACGTTCTGATGCACAAACACACAGCTTGGATTCAGTCTGACCTTCTTCATCCTCATGAAGGCCTGAACAACAATCTGAAGAATGTCTGCATCTCAGATGGGTTTTCTCCAAAGATGTTGATCAAGGTCAGATTTCCAAGACCAACAACAAATGTGGCCAATTCATTGTCATGATGTCTTGTTGATCTTCCAGCCAGTTCTAGAGCACGAAGACCCTCAGTGTCAACAACCAGAATATAGTCAAAGTTCATCTGTGTTTTCATCTCGTCTGACAATCGGACCAACTGCACTGGATTACTTTTGAAAAACTGGGCCCAGGTGGAAGGTTCAATTGGAGAGATTACAGAACAGCAGGAGGAGTTTATACAGACTGGAGCATCACCCCTGATCTCACTGAACTGCCCTACTGCTGGAAGTGGTTTATGTGCAGATTCCAGACAGATCTGGAAAAACACTACAATGAAACATTTGAGGGGAGTGGTGAGATACCAGATAAATGGAGAAAATACTCTAAATGCTATTGAGAGTTTAGAGCAATTCATCTATTGGAGAAGATAAAGAATGAGACTCGTATGCTTTACGTCAGATTCTTTTCAATTCACAAATGAGTTTTTATTACGTTCATCAGTAGAGTCTGAACTCATCTAAACCTCACAGAGAATTATGATTACACTGGAAACAAGGGGTTTAAAGACAACATTCATTGTAAAAAAAAGTCTTCTGATCTATGGATTTGAAATAAAAAATTATTTGAATTTTAGACAATTGTATTAAATAATTGTGTGCAACATTTAACAAAACTATTGTAATTGTGATGTATTTTATAGATTCGTTTTTTTAAACATACGGGTCAACAACTTAAAGACAAAATGTTTTTAAAGACAACATGTTTAACCAGTGAATGAACATTAAAGAAAAAGTTCAGGAGGTCCACATTCACTCCAGACAATAGTGTAAATATGTATTGAGCTGCACTCACTTGTTTCTCAGCAGATATTCTCTATTTTCATCAATCTTGATATTCATCAATCACAGATATGAGAAACAATGAGTTAAATCAGTTTGTTCTGTCCTTCCTGGTGTATATATCATCAGTAAACATTGATTTGTGATCATTCACGTATATATCATCAGTAAACATTGATTTTGTGATCATTCACTTAAAAAAAAAAACAAAACAAACTCTCTGGTTTTATTTGGTTCGAAAAATCACAACTGAATCCACCCTTCTGATGGGATCAGGATAATCCTGGTTTTTTGGATCAAATAGATCCCAAACCGAGTTCAAAGTTCTGAAAAACCCAAAGGGCAGGTTTAATCTAGATCAAATGTAAGATCGGATTACATGCTCTGATCTTAGTTCAGAATCCCTCTTTTGCTTTTGAAAAACCCGTTTCCAAGATTTGATCCAATCCGTGATCCGAAATCCCACTGGATTACTTTTGAAAAACTGGGCCCAGGTGGAAGGTTCAATTGGAGAGATTACAGAAGAGCAGGAGGAGTTTATACAGACTGGAGCATCACCCCTGATCTCACTGAACTGCCCTACTGGAAGTGGTTTATGTGCAGATTCCAGACAGATCTGGAAAAACACTACAATAAAACATTTGAGGGGAGTGGTGAGATACCAGATAAATGGAGAAAATACTCTAAACTAGATGCTATTGAGAGTTTAGAGCAATTCATCAATTGAGAAGATAAAGAATGAGACTCGTATGCTTTACGTCAGATTCTTTTCATTTCACAAATGAGTTTTTATTACGTTCATCAGTGAGAGTCTGAACTCATCGACACATCACAGGGAATTATGATTACACTGGAAACAAGGGGTTTAAAGACAACATTCATTGTAAAAGTCTTCTGATCTATGGAGTTGAAATAAAAAATTATTTGAATTTTAGACAATTGTATTAAATAATTGTGTGCAACATTTAACAAAACTATTGTAATTGTGCTGTATTTTATAGATTCGTTTTTTTTAAACATATGGGTCAACAACTTAAAGACAAAATGTTTTTAAAGACAACATGTTTAACCAGTGAATGAACATTAAAGAAAAAGTTCAGGAGGTCCACATCCACTCCAGACAATAGTGTAAATATGTATTGAGCTGCACTCACTTGTTTCTCAGCAGATATTCTCTATTTTAACCCCATGGTTCCTTTATGCATCAAATAAACATTCATCAATCACAGATATCAGAAACAATGAGTTAATCAGTTTGTTCTGTCCTTCCTGAACTCCAGCTTTTTTAACATGAGCAGATGGAAAATAAAAGTTAAACCTTGTTTTTCACTCCAGAAGCATTCAGCGTATTTCTTGACATGGCTTTCTGTTAAGAAAAGTATTTCAGATCAATTAACATATAAATAAAACTCTGCCCATGTGGACATAAATTACACTTCATTTTGACTTTTGGTTGGCAGTTTTTTTAGTTGCCTCTTCCCTTAACCCCTCGACTTTCTGAAGGGAGATTGTAACACAGTCCACAGTAACAGTAAACACATCCAGGTAAACACACAGCAAGGGGGTCCGAGGGTGACAGTCCAAATGAAAATCCCAAACAGAGCAATCCAAAAATCAGGCAAGGTCCAAACACAGGAAGGCAAATACAAACAGCACAGAAATGTAAGCCAGGGGTCCGTTCTTCGTACGTCGCTAACTCAGTTAGCTGGATTTGATTGTTGACGATTTGGCATGATCTTGGATTTTCAGTAGTATTTTCAGAGCGGTGAACTCACTGTTGAGGTTTGGAAACATGTTTCTGCTGAGTGTGAGAACTCTGTTAGTTTAACCACACGTTTTTAGAGAAACACATGTGGTTAATGAAGAAAGAAAGAAGAGGAACTGACATCTTAACCCACACAGAACTGGTCATCTCTGAACCCAGTTTGGACTGAACCTGGTCAAACAAAAATAACTTTTGACATCAACAAATAGTCAAGATTTTGACCACCATGTATGACATGCATGAATATGCATATTTTCATTATATTATAATTATTTCCTTGTGGTTGTAAAGATGCCTAACAAAGGTATCAATCTAACGTGTTTTTTCTGGTCCCTACATCTCAGGTCAATATCATTGACATTAAATCGATGTTGATTTGATGTCAGGAAACAAGACGTCAAATTGATGTGAAATTTATGTCAAAACAATGTCTATAATGTCTGAAAAAAGTATATTTATTACTCATTGTAAATCAATGTGACTCATTTTCAACATCTAAAAGACCTAGCCTGAATGATCTTGAAAGTTGTAGACCTAGGTCTATGTATTTTGCATGTGTGTTTTTATTTATTTAAATCCTAGCATATTTACATTTAGTTCACGTTTAAAATGACAGCAGACACTATAATTGCATATACTATAAAAGGTCAATTTAATCTGATATTGGAGCTTGATATGAATGATATCAAAATAGCATTAAAATGACATCAACATCATGGCATCCTGATGTCAAATAACAATGTTGATATTTGTAAATAAAATAAAAATATTACAAAGTAATCATTAGGGTGTAACGATACGCGTATTCGTAGGCTATTGAACCGTTCGGTACGAGGCTTTCGGTTCGGTGTTCGGTACGCATTTTCAAACCGAACGGTTCGTTGGACCATTTTTCCTGCCAACCAAAATTTAGTTATTTCAAATGTAGGCGCGTTGCGCGTGGCGAGCGCGCTCATAATGTAAGAGACGCTGGCGCAACCACAACATTGCCCAACATCAAATGGCAAACGTAGCACTGATACTCGAAAACACCAGAAAACTGCCAGAAAATGCTGTCTTTATGAATGTCAGGCCAGTAGTTAGCAGAGACGGAATAATTTTCAAAAACTTGCCCTATGAAACCTGTTTTCAAAAGTTAGCATTTTCATGCCCTAAAACGCTGTTGTCATCATGTAAATGATAAATTAATTGAAAAATCTGCCATGTAAATGGCCCCTTACTCTGGCGAGCTCAGTACTTTAATAAGCCTACTAATAAGTTTGATAAGGGACCGGTGCATCAACACTGAGACAGTGAGACCTCTGGTGTTGCCCAAAGGGACCCCTGGGGGTACGTGATGTGACGTGAGGGGGAATGCGAACAAAATGCTAAGCTTTCTGTTCATTTAATTCTACCCCACCTTAAAATAACACAAAAACCACGCATGTACTGTATTTCTAACAGGTAAAATACTGCTTCTAGTGTAAAAACAGGGAAATGGTGTGGTAAAAGGTCAAATACATGACATCCAATCAAGGATCTTTTGTAGTCAAAACTGACCGCATCCACACTAGCAGTGTGTATATGATAGGTTGTGTGCGGAGTCTGCTGCCTTAAGGAGAGACACTACAGGCCAAAACTGTCTGTCAATTTTGAGATTTTGGGCTTTTTGGCTTTTCATAGTGTTTTTTCAGACTAGTGGAAAGAAAACTTCCAAAAATAGTTTTAACTGTATCTTTTAGTGCACTTTATCTATTTGCGGATCTAGATTTCAATTGCAATACATGCACTTGCAATTGCAATACATCAATTGTACACAATACATAGGCCGTTTCTAAACAATTTTTATGAAAATGTATTTATTTTTGGCTGTTGACAGTATTTTCTGATTTGTGGAGTGATATAGAGATATCCACAATCCCTTCTGTAAAAACCTTTGAAAAAATGAAACAAGAATTTTGAACTTGACTTTAGATTTTAGTTCTAGAAATGTATGCAAATTAGTGCATATTTAATTAGATAATGTCTCATTTGCATATTAAAACATAACATAGAAAACTTGTAATACAATTTTTTTTTGCAATTTTTAATGTAATAATGTAATGTAATTATTAATGTAATCAATCAACTTATGAATTTACCACCTGTGGTGTCTTGCCTTAACAAATCACAGTACTGGCATTGAGAACAAATTAGACACAGACTGTGTATATAATATCTACTCAAAGACTCAAACTCTCTTCAATAAAGAATCATGCCCTGTGTGAGTGTTTTAATGTTGATAATGTATACTGTAACAGCAAGAATGCATTTTTTCCTGAATATTCACATAATTGAAAATGTGAAATTGATTTTAAACAACAGTTCAACATACAAAAAAGTAATATTAAGTGCTGTACATTTTAAACAGTATTTTCAGTGTTGTTTGATCTATTTTGCATTTTTCATGAGAACTATGCCCTGTTTCGAACTAGCTGCCAGTGAGAGGGTGCCTTCATTTTTTGATTTTGCACTCTCATCAATCTAATTTTTGTTATTTTTAGATTCAATTTTATCTATTTTATCTTCTTTTAAAGTAAAATTGACTAAGATTAATATGACTTTTTTTTGTCAAAAAACAATTATGACTGATTGCTTCATTGAGATCACATAACATAATCAACTTTAATGACGCTGATTTCATTGTAAGTCGTAAAGATGCATTTGTAAGTCACTGTGGATAAAAGAGTCTCCTAAATGATAAATGTAAATGTACATTTCGCATGAGGCGCGTTCAAGTCCTTTGATGGTAAACACGCATGCGCATCAGCAACTCACTCTTCAGACTCCTCTTTAATCCTCGGTAATCTTCGACAGTTGTGAAACGGTTCATTGGTTCTTTTTAAGTCGGACATTACTGAAACGCTGACTTTCGACTGTTCATTTAGAACTGGGTCTTTGGTTCAGTAACTGGTCTAGTAACTCGTAAGAGCCACTAGTGTAGAACTCGTTCATTTCCAATTGGGTCTCAGGCTCGTGGCAGGTACACTGTCTTTATATACTATGTTATTGTTGATAAATTGATGACTTCTTCAAATGTCAATCAAAAGAAAAACAATTATCGAGTCTCATGAAGAAATCTAATCACAATTGGAAAACTAATGTTAGGAATATTAAGTTGTTTTAGTAACATCATGAAGTAAGATGTCTACTTATAATTCTAAGTCTGGAGACCTCTGCAAATATTTTTCAATAATTCAAAAATAGTACAGAAACAAAGATCTTTGGGTTTATAAATGTTTAATTCAATACCAAAATTTCAGTAGTCTGTACCAACACCAGCAAAATTTCATGATTCTTGGTACCATTTTCGGTACCATAGCAAAACCTACTGGAACTATTTAACTATTCTAAAATAAAAATAAAATATTAAATAATGAGTTAATTATTAATGATAATAATAATTACATGTAAATAATACATTGAAACAGCACGTTTTTAATTATATGTAAACATTTCTTTAAAAAGGTCAAATGAAAAGAAAAAAAAAGAAACATAAAACAACAAAGATTAAATAAAACAAGTGGCAAGTCTGTTATTCTGTATTCACACTCCAAGACTCAAAGTCTGTTTTGACATTCAGTCAAAATATTCAGTATCAATATTTTTTTCCCTGCCCATTGCTAAGGTTATCACCATGTCAGTCATTGCAGTTTCGGATTCAATCCTACACTTGAATACGGTAAATAACAGTGTAATGTTTAATTAGCAGCATGAAAAATACAAATGGTTATACAGAAAGCGAGCAAAGAACATTCCCATTATAATCACTGAAGCTGTCAATCAGAGTTCTGCACTCTTGCAAAACTCCCGTTGTAACCAAATGACACTCTCCACACTGCACAATGAATCTCTTACATTGTGTTTATAATTAAAGGATTCATGAGTGTGTAGAACATAAACTCTGGCATTTTGAGCAGATTCTGACTAACATGTCTGATTGGCCACTGTGTTCACATGCTCAATAGACAGGTCCGTGATTAGCTAGAATGCTTCAAAAAACACATTGTAAATAGAAACACTGAATGTTTTTCCCAGAGCAGTCACACAAACACTGAATGCTCGGGCGTGTTTAAAAACAGCCGCCTATCAGCGGGTACCGAACTGACCTAGTACAGGTACATTTTTAGAATTTCAGTACAGGCTTGGTGCTAAAGTACCAATACTTTTGACACTAACACTAACACTAGTCACAATAGACACAAGTCCTCTGTAATCTTTGGAAAACAGTTGAACCGGCTCATCTGGAGGGTTTTTCAGACATGACTTTCTTTTTCTTTCTCTCATTCTTTGGTTCAGTAACTGGTGTAGTTGCTTCTAACTCTTCATTGGCGTCAACCGACAAACTAAAGTCCGATTCATTTCGATTTTGTGACCCAGCTCGACCAATTCCTCACTGCAAATCGACTCAAAGAACGATTTGTTCAAGAATTGGACCTCACTAGTATCTGGAGTTTCTCCTGTGGGGATGGTATCAGCTCTACCCCAATGGAGTCTCTTTATGTCACCAAACTTTCTGGTCAACATCAAAAGGAGAATACAAGTTTTAAATGGTCTTTAGGAGAGACCAGACTTCTCAGAGGCAGCTTGGGCCTATGACCTCCAGGAGGCATTTCACAACTGATCCAACTCCTCTATCAGATGCAACTCTTCTATCAGATGGAATGTAACTGGTAAAATTTTCAAATCATGACACCAGAAGAATGGAAAGACAGTGTCAGAGAAGGTGGTTGTGAATGTGTGTAGCTTAGTTTAGTTACAGGATCAGAGAATGACACCGTTCCTCTGTCATAGTCCAGGTGAACTCTCACACGCTCAAGCTTCTCTTTCACAGGAAAACCAAACCGCTCATCCAGTCCGTACTGCACCCACCAGACACCAGAGTTAAAGAAAACACCTCCCTTTCTCTGGTTTGATGCTGTAGTTACTCCAAGACTCCAGTACAAACTCTCTTTGACCTCCACATCCCAGCAGTGTGTTCCTGAGTTAAAACCCTCTGAACCCAGAACACACGAATACTCATCAAATCTCTCTGGATTATCAGGAAGTGGTTGACTGTTCAAGCTCCATCTCACACTGGTCAGATCATCAGACAGGACTAGATGTGACTGAGCCGAGTTTGGATCCAGAATCACAGGAGCTGATGAGACACAATCAACATGCTTTTATTCTTATGTTCATATAATGATCAAGAGTGAACCCTACACAGATTATTATGAATCAGAAAATCATCCTATTGATCAAACACATCAGACATTTTCCTCTGATCACTGTCAGTGTTGTTATAGTAAACCTGCTTGAGAAACTTCAGATTTGCATTTCATGTCAACAGAAACTGATACTGATAAAACAACTGAACTCTAGAGATCCTTTGTATTAATGTAACTGTAAATATTATGTTAATCTCTTGTTGGTGTAGTAGCTAATATATAACGCTGAAATCAGACAATCTTCACCCATGTGTGATTTCCAGTGTGTAACAGCACAGATCTTCTCCAGACTCACTGTTTTGGACCATGTCCTGCATCTTCTTCCAGACTCTGAACGGCAGGTTGCCCAAGTATCTTGGCACATGAATCAAAGCTCCAGAAGCCATCTGTGGATCCGGCTGTGAGATCTGGACTCTGGAAGAACATTCAGGAGTCAGAACTCTTTCAGTCGGTCACTCTCTACGTCACTAGTACGGTGACTGACGAATAGGAATCTCGCTAGAGATTCTACTCTACTTCGAGTGTAACTAAAACTAGTCAATGCACATTGGCATGCGATAATTGCATCAGCTGCGCTGCATCACAGCACCCTATTATATTGAGCAGAAGGTGCATTGCATCTTCAACTTTTTGATTTAGAGCCGAGCGGTTTTCATGTCTGCTCTCTACAAAGCGGTGTTTAAACTGAACAACTTACGTCTTTTTGAAGATGACATTTAACCTGTGTGTTTCTGGATTCATTCGTAACCTGGCGGTGAGGGATAGTCTTGATAGCTGTGTCACGTGTCTGGACTTCAAACACGCTGAGATAGCGTTCATGGATGAGTCATGCACTTATTGCGGGAAGATGACCATCGCAGAGTTGCAGTCGAGACTCCAATACCTCCAAAGAGGTGGGTCCCCGTGCCTCTGCCTCGATCTAATCCTCCCCAGAAGTTTACTTCAGGCAGTAGCAGGGGTGATTTGAACCCTCACTCCTCATGTGTTCCGCAGCCAGTAGAGCTGCCACAGGAACACACTTGACCATCTCAAGGCGCTGTACAAGCCATATCCTTTGGGGCTCCGATGTCGATCACTGCATCAGAGGGTGAGCCAGACGATTTGGCTTTGTTGCCTCCTTCGGGAACTGTAGCATTGCTCGAGTCAGATCCAGAGATGATGGCCATGCTTTCTCAGGCCCTGAGAGGGTAGGGCTCGAGTGGAACCGACCACTGTGTCCCCAGCGCTCAAGGCTATTCAGTTGGTTTCTCAGGGTGGCTTGCGCTAGTTCTCAGCTTCCCACCCCGGTACCTTTCTTTCTGGAGGTGCATGAGGAGCTCACTAGGTCGTGGACGGCACCTTTAACTGCCTGAAACCTTCTTGGTAGCCCTCACCACCCTTGATGGGTTACACGTCAATTTCCCCAGTGGAATGGGCCGTTGCTTTGCAACTGTGTCCTAACTCCACCTGGTGGGGGAATCCGTGTCTCCCTTCCCGGGCCTGTAAGCACTCATTAGATTTCACCAGCAAGGCTTACTAGGCCTGTGGGAAAGCCGCCTTTGCCGCCTTTGCCATACACACCATGGCGTTGTTGCAGGTCCATCAGTCCACCGCTGCTGTTTCCACCCATCCTCTGCTTGTCACAGACTGACCACAGGGTTTTACAGCCCCTAATTCATTGTACCCTAGAAAAGTGGTGGGTTACGGACGATCTTGGACCTGCAAGTCTTAAATCGGAGCTTTCACAAGCTACATTCAAGAAGCTGATGCAGAAACGCATTTTCGAATGTGTGCGGCCGCAGGATTGGTTTGCAGCGATCGACCTGAAGGACGTGTACTTTCATGTCTCGATTCTTCTTCGACACAGACCGTTTCTGTGCTTTGCTTTCGAGGGTCGAGCATATCAGTACAAAGTCCTACCCTTCAGGCTGTCCCTGTCTCCCCGAGTCTTCACGAATGTAGCGGAGGAGGCCATTGTTCCCATGAGGAACACAGCGTTCGCATTCTCAACTATCTCGACGACTGGCTGATACTACCACAGTCTCAGGACCAGTTGTGCGAACACAGGGACCTGGTGCTCAGTCACCTCAGCCAGTTGGGGCTTCAGGTCAACTGGGAAAAGAGCAAACTCGCCCCTGTGCAGAGGATACATTTTCTCGGTATGGAGCTGGATTCGGTTGAACAATCAGCGCGCCTCATAGAGGAACGTGCTCGGTTGGTCTAAATTGCTTGAATATGTTCAAGGGCAGGACGGCGGTCCCACTGAAATTCTTTCAGAGGCTCCTGGGGCATATGGAACCCGCAACGGCTGTGACGCCGCTCAGCTTGCTCCATATGAAGCCGCTTCAGCACTGGCTTCACTCTCGTGATGGGTGTGGCAGCACGGCACCCACCGGGTGACAATCACACCAGCATGCCACCAAACCTTCAGCCTGTGAACAGATCCTTCATTTCTTTGGACAGGTCCCCACCCACATTGGTACATCAACTGCCTCGAGTTGCTTGCAGTACGTCTTGCTCTGAGCCGTCTAAAAAGGCCACTACAGGGCAAAGACTTGCTTGTCTGCACAGACAACACTGCGACCATGGCGTAAATCAACCGACAAGGTGGTCTACGCTCCCGTCGCATGTCTCAACTTGCCCGCCATCTCAACCTCTGGAGTCAGAAGCATCTGAGGTCGCTTCAGGTCAATCGTGTCCCCGGGTTGCTCAACCGTGTGGCCGACGAGCTATCATGAGCTGCGCTCCCGGTATAGTGGTGACTCCACCCCTAGGGGTCCAGCTGATCTGCCGTCTTTTCTGAGCCACACAGGTAGACCTCCACATGACTTCTTCAGGGAAGGATGTGGCTTCCACAGCGTTCCTTTTCCAATGGAAAGGGTACGCTTCCCCAGTGTTATCCAATAGTCTCACTGAGTCGAAACAGCAGTGATGGACTTCTCTGTGTAAGTAGGATGTTTACACAGGGCGCTGGATGGGGTCGCAGCTGTGGCGCTTTGGTAGGGGATTCCTATTCATTGGGCACCGACGTGACGTAGAGAGTGACCGACTGAAAGGGAATGTCTCGGTTACGTATGTAAGGAGGGAACGGAGACGTCACATCCCGTCGCCACATCTGCTGTGGACTGCTGGGGCAGCCAGGTCACCGGCTCGGCTCCTCAGCGAAAACCTGAAGATGCAATGCATCTGCTGCTCATTATATGCACGTGCCACGATGCAGCGCAGTTGATGCAATTATCGCAGCCAATTTTCATTGGCTCCTTTTAGTTACACTCAAAGTAGATTCAGGGAACCTCCTTCAGGGAACGAGGGTTACATATGTAACCGAGATGTTTCATAGCTTAAAACTTCCTCCTAATTAGCAAAGAATATATTTAATCTCACTCCAAAAAAGGATTTTCTTGATTTTTTTTGTGATCTGTGACATTGACAAAAAGTTAAACATCATTGCACCATAGGCCCAGTCACCATATGTTCAGTCGCTTAATGGCTGACATTTGCTAACACTGGGAGTGAGCGTTGTGCCAAAAGCAAAAAGAAGCATTATATTCACTGACGCAGAACAAATGAAATTGAAAGAACGAGTGATTAAAAAACCGTTCGCTTTGCCGTGTCCAGTTTAAACAGTTTGTTTGCATCTCTGTACAGATTTTAAAAGGATACCAGCATCGGAAATGCGTGAATGGTTTAGTCTAATTGCATCCCAGATCATGTCGGAGGACTATGAGTTTGTTCAGAGCATTTTGTTTTGTAAACGAAGCAGTGTAATGGATAGTTTGTAAAGAATCTTTTGTTGACGATGAAGCAGTCAACTGTATTGGATCTGACAGCAGCAACATCACAAATCGCAAGTAAATGATTTTATAATGCTTTGTCAGTACATTATTTTACATGGATTATGTTTTCAAAATAATTACTCATGTGCAATAGCGAGTGGGTGTTAGTACTGTTTCATATGCAATGAAGTTAGCCAATCATAACAGTGGCCGTTTACTGACAAGCCTTAAAGGAGCCGCACCTTTAAAAACGTATTATTTCAGACAGAGGGTCAGAATGAAGATAGAAAATAATAGTTTTCCGCATGTTTTTTTTTTTGTGTGTGTTATTAAACATGATTCCTCTGCTGTGGGTTGTGTGTGTGTGTGTGTGTGTGTGTGTGTGTGTGTAAAAAACAGTAAGGGCTTCAGTGCTGTATTGAGCTCCTCCTAGAATTTAAAGTGAAAATACAGAAGATATTCTTTAATATGTTCATGTAACAGAAAATGGTACAGAGACATACTTTGTTTATGATATAGCCTACAACTTCTATGATACAAGTTTTTATCCTAAGATTTGAATCTGTCTTACCTTATATGATGAAACCACTTCGCCGATGGGTCTGAATGTGTGATTTTCGTGTGTCTGTGAAGTATAGCACACTAAACACGCAGGCTGTTTGTCCTCCAGACAGAAGAGTTTGAGTTTCTCACTGTGTAAACTGCAGAGCTCCTCAGATCCTGATGATTGGCTCTCATTTTTCTCCTTCAGGAACGCCTCACACAAGTTCTTTAATGCAAGATTACATGTTGGATCAGATTTTGATCTTCTCCTGCAGACAGGACACTCCTGAGTTTTCTTGATTTTCCAGAACTGTTGAAGACACTCTTTACAGACACTGTGACTACATGATAAAATAACAGGAGCGTTGAAGATTTCACGACACACAGGACAGATATAATCATATTCAGCTGGTGAATCCATTTTTCACTGTTTGAGCTCCAGAAATCTGAACTTTACTTTCACTTTCTGAATGATGGTTTCAAAAATGAATAATCACAAAGATCTGCTGTTTGCTCAGAAACAAACATCTCAAAATCCTTTAAAGCATTTTCCCTCATTTTCCACTGATCGCTGATTTGTCTTTCCTTTTCTTCTTCTTCTTTTGTTGTTGTTGTCAAGCACGAGAGTCAGTGTGACAGGAAAAGAGAAATAATGAGCACTCTCTTCCTGGTAAGTGTTGCAAGAGGGTGGAGTTTCTGAATCATCTATGGTTGCATTGTTAGCAGGTCAGACGGCAGTGTCAGGATTTATTTAGGTTAATGTGAACAAAATGCGTTCAAAATGAACTTGAATCATCAAACTCTCAAAAGTTTAATGCTAGAAAACCTTAAATTAGCAACATAATAATACAAAAAGACTCAATGCATTTTATTTGCAAGTGTGTTTCATTTATTGCACTTTATTTGTTGGTGAGTGTATTTGAAGCTGAACAAATCTTTATCACAATGATTCCTTCACATGCTGAAGTTGCAGTGATAAACACACGTCTGTTCATCACGCTGATTGTGAGTGTTTGGAGACAGGAGACACCAAACCAGTTACTGTCTCTCCATCTGTTCTGCGTAATCCTCCTTCACTAGAGGTACATTTACTGTCACATTGAAGGTAATTACCAGAAAATCAATTTACATTTGACATATTTCTTCTATTTCATATTTCAGACACTTTTATCCAAAGTGAGGAATACAACAAAGTGATTCGTCTTAAGGAGGCATAAGTTACAGGAGAATTGCCAAAAATATAAAGTCATTCAACTATGGAGCTTCAAAAAAGTGAAAAAGATTACAATTTGAGTTTCATAAATCTTAAATGTACAAAACTAACGTTACTACAATTCGCTGGAGCAGTGAGGCTGAAATACGAATATTTAGGATAATTTGGTGTTTAAAAAGCTTTAAAAAAAAATCCGTCATGGATCAAGTGCAATCTACTTTAAATGTGTTTTTTTAACCTTACTACAATTGAAGTTAAAAGAAATATTAAAGTATTTATTCTGTAGTTTGTCGCGGTCAGTGGCCAACTTAAAATAAATAAAACTATACATTAACGTTATCTCTAAGATTTTACCTCAGGCCACCTCACGGGAGATTGTTCGTGCGCTAATCAACCAAACATGGTATTTAATTAGCATGCTTAATGAAACTAGAATGCTTTCAAGTGCACACAACTGTAACTTAACATCTAAATTGAGATTAAACGTAACGTAGGCAAAAACGGTGAACAGACTCAGGATTGATCAATCAAATAGGCTTACCTTGTGTCTGCTGGAAAGTGACTTGCAAAATCAGGCAGGCGCGTGCGTGCGTAGTAAACAGAACGTGCACGCGCTGTTAACGCTGCAACTTTGTCTCGTGCCCCATTCAAAGCATCTCTTTTATTCACAAAGTATACATATTATGAATAATAACCAACCATTTACTAAGTAAAATCTTTGTTAGATGCAAATTGTCCTTGCTGGCAGATATTTGCAATTAAGGTAGGCTATATTCATATATCAATATAATATCCACGTCTGGTAATCTCAACAGAAATAATAGAGCTATGACAACATTTATTCATTTGCTTAGGTAAATTGTTTGTAGTAAATTAATTAGTAAATGTAGTAAATTAATCATATGTATAATTACCTTGAGTAATGGTAAAACTTGCTGGATGTCATTCAAAGTAAAATCACTCAATATTAGGCTTCTGAAGCAAATCACTTAATTAATTCTGACAAGAATGCAGAATCTCAATAAAAACATGAAGTTTACATAAAATCAAACACCTCAGACCCGCGTGCTTGGAAATATGACCCTTCATATAAACCATGTGATCTTGGTTATAAAATGTAAATACAATTTTAGGCTACCTCACAAACCATAATCACTAACTTTTAATAATCTTGTGCTTGTAACACTCACTTTTCCTGCACATGAATAATACATTTTAAACTATATTCGAAACACATGACAAGATTTCTGATAATTTCTGTCGCTCTACATATGTCATCTGGTATAATTGAAACGATTGGCTATGAGCTACGTACAGGCGCATTTGATAGACATTCGTAGCGCCCAATAAATAGCTCTGGGCATTCGTAAACCACGACTCAAATACGGGAAAATGAACATGTGGTCCCCAGACCGCACAGCAAAATCCCCAGTGTTAAACTAACACTCATCAGTGTACATATGTATCCACACTACAGGGTGTTATAATAACACTGAAGCAGTGTTGAAGTTAATGAGATAATTAAGTGATTAATTGAGTGATGATTGGCCATTAGTGGTGACACCTGATGATAATAAGCAGAATCATTGAAGGAAAGAGAAACAACAAGAACAGAAAAAAGAGAAACACCAACTGACTTCGAGCCATTACACATTATTGCGCTTATTATTACCAGTTTGACTTTATTTCTGTCATACATCTACAAAAGTTCTTGAGATTCAACAGAAGTTTAGACGGTAATATTTGGTGGAATTTTTCGTTTCAAGTCACCGTTATGGTGGTCAGTGTTTTGTTTAGTTGGGCTCTTGACCCTTTCCGTATTAACATTAGTATTTCTCTGGCTGCTCCTACTCTGTGTTTATAAAGCACATTATTGTGGCAAGAGAAACTATGATTTGTGCTGTGTTTCCTGAAAGCATCGCAAGCCTAATTTAGTCATACAGTCCATTTGTTGCAGTTGGTTTGCAATCAAGTTAGGCTTAAGATGCTTTTGAAAATGCAGCCCTAGTTGTGTTTTGATGAAGAAATTACTAGTGACCTGATTCACTGACCTCAACCAGCATTATAAACTGATTGTCCAAATGCTTTATTAATATTTCACTACAGTAAATACTTCCAGCAAAGTTTTAATAATTCTGAAGGTTGGAAAATCACACACAGACATCAAGAATCTACATATGAATCTCAACAATGGTGACAATCAAACAACTGCTTAATGTTGCAGTGCATGATGGGAGCCACCAATCAGAACGCATCAATGGCTCCCATCATGCATGCAGCATGAATAAATTATGCAGCTGAATTGTCCTGTAATTTTCATTGTTTTTTTCTGTTTGCTTTTATTTAGCTATTGTTTTGTTCTGACTTTAGTAGCTTGTTTTGTGATGTTCAGAGTTGATCTGTTTGTCACTAGTTTGTTTATTGTCACCATTGTTGAGATTCATATGCTGATTATTGATGTATGTGTGTTTAAACACAATAACTTCTGAGCACAAAGTACTTTCAAAATTGTTCATATTGCTTTTGGATCTCAAACTGTAGAATCTCAGAGCAACAATCACCAATACTAAAACGAGACATTTAGACTTTGAATGACATCAGGGAATCAGGACACTACATGATGATAATGTCATTATCATCAAAACATATTGTGAGCAGATCATGTTCTCTCTTGCAGTAACAAATGTGCTTTATAAACACAATGTTAGAATAGTCAGAGAAAATGAACATTAAAAAATGAAAACTAAAGCAAACACTGACCACCACAATGGTGACGAAAAAAAATGGTGAAACGGAAAATTCCATAAAACATTACCGTCTAAACTTCTGTTGAATCTAAAGAACTTTTGTCGATGTATGACAGAAATAAAGTCAAACTGGTAATAATAAGCGCACAATGTGTAATGACTCGAAGTCAGTTGTAGTTCTTGTGTTTCTCTTATTGTTTTTTCTCTTTCTATCAGTGATTCTGCTTATTAACATCAGGTGTCACCACTAATGGCCAATCATCACTTAATTAATCACTTAATAATCTCATTAACTTCAACACTGCTTCAGTGTTATTATAACACCCTGTAGAGTGGACACATATGTACACTGAGGAGTGTTAATTTAACACTGGGGATTTTGCTGTGCACGTCTCAATGAGACAAGGTCTGACGTTAGCCAGGCTACATAACAACACCTTTTACAAATATATTGCAAATTATTTATTGAAAGTAAAATCTTTCAAAATGCAATTATCTAATCATCCAATAAGATTATCAACTGTCTATTTGTTCTTTTATCAATTATCGGGTTTGTTTTGTTTGTTCTATGAATGGCTCAGCTAAACAGGGGCCTGTTTCAGAAAGGAGATTCAACCAACTCTGAGTTAAAACTTGAACTCTTGAGTTGACTTACCCTGAGATGGGAAACTCTGAGTTTTCGGTTACAGAACAGCTGAAATATGTGGAGTAGAATCTAAGTTTAAAGCTAAGTATAAATGGGTAGTCTTATCTCTCCCCCCGCCCCCAAAGTGGAAGAACAGCAGGAGGACGGTCCATCAACTTCTGTTGCACAGATGAGCAGAGTTCAGTGATTTTCAGTAAATGCCACAGTTTAATTCTGTAGAATTTGTTTAGAACTACATTATGTAACTCTAATCTACTACTGTATTTTCAGTTGCCAGTTAAGGAGTTATATAGACTTCATCTTATTAAAAAAATTGGAAAAAAATAGCAGTAAAAATTGCAATATTTTATTTATTAATAAAATATAAATGTTATTAATAAAAATGTACTGAAAGAATGAATAAGGTGTTTAAACACCACTTCCTCTTTAAAAAGGGGGAGGAGACCAATAAGAACTCTGGGTTTACCGAAGAAAACCTGCTCCCGACCAGGTTAGGTCACAGAGTAAGTTACCATGGTAACTGACTCTCAGTATAAGTTACCTCTCTTTCAGAAACGGGCTTGACTTACTCTGCTTTCTCAGGTTTAACACACCTACCATTCTGAAACAGAAAACCATTCTTATCTGTATATGAGCAGAGTTATAAAGGTTGATGATGATGAAGTAGATTGTTGTCCTATATACTTGGACGTTTGGTCTGTCGTAAGGTTTACCAACAAACAACCAAAGGAGTTGCTTCAGCAATATAATCAGTGTCCTTGACCAAAGCCAGTGATCAAAAGCTACATCATAAAACTAGTGATTGCAATTTCAAAATGCTTGATTTTTTTTTAATCAAAATTTCAAAGGTTTCAAACGTAAACCTTTACGAATATTTTGTTCCGATTCAATGTTTCGAGCGTGTATCAAACTGCCAGTGTCACGTGATTTCAGTAAACGAGGCTTCATTACGTCATAACAGTTTCAAAACATTTCGAAACACCTTTGAAATTTCAATGTTTCACCGCTGATGGCAATGATCTCTGTCAACCCCATGAATCATGAGGAGTGTCTGTGGGTTTCACCTGATCCTCTGATCAGTTTTATACATTTGTAGAAGTTTTAATTAGACATTAGTATAATTCAAATGAATAATGGTAGTTAATAATAGTCTCTTATTGGCCTGGGGCCTGTTTCAGAAAGGAGGTTAAGTGAAAACTCTGAGTATGTTAACCCTGAAATGAGGGAAACTCTGGGTTTCCTTCATTTCACAAACTGTTCATGCTCTCAACCAGTAGTGGAATGTGCTGGACATTTCAATTTACCACACAGAAAATAAGAAAGCAAACAAGATGATCACAGACCAACACAGGATGTTCAGGGAAGCCAATGATCCAGTAATATATTTTGAGAAAAAGAGAGAAGAGTACTATAGTATTTTCCAGAAATACTGTCATGGAGCAACGTTAGCTCACATTTTTGGAGAGATCATCTGTCAAAAACTCAAAGAGCCCATTGAGCAGAGTGTCTACAAGAAGACGCCAGAGATTTGACATATGAAATGAGAACAAACTGTGAATCACTGAATGGAAACAGATCAAATCTGGAGAAACACATCCTGAAGACACTGGCAGAGAAAGAGGATTTTGACAAATACATGAACTACATTCATAATCCCAGAGATCATTTCAAGAGTTTCATCAGAGATGAAGTCAGTCGGTACATCACTGATAAGTTCAGTGTCAGTGTTTTACCCAAGATGAAGGAGAACATTGAACTCCTGCAGCAGAAGATCATGAAAGCAGCACATGAATCTACTGAACATGTTCAGGTGAACAGTGGAGATGTTGGTTTGTGGTTGAAGAGTTTCACACAGCAGCTCTCAGACGAGCTGATCTTCTCTGTAAAAGACCTCAGAGCAGTGAAACATGATGATGTTATGATTTCAGCTTTCTAGAAGATGTGATAAGACAAGAACTTCCTCCTGTAATATCCGATATCAGCAGTAGATTCAACACAGAGACATTTCCAGGAAAGCTGGACTATACGTTCAGACCAGGTGAGCTTCTGATTGATCACTTCTGTCAGTGCTGTTGGGTTCAGTGTCCATTCTGTGGAGCCGTCTGCACCAACACCATAGAAAACCATGATGGAGATCACAGCATTGCTTTCCACAGAGTGAGAGGAATTAATGGCACATATTCCCATTCAACAAAGAATCTCTGTGCTGATTTTTGTACAAATTTAGTGGCAAGTGATCAGTATTTGTATACACCAGATGGAAGGTTCCCTTGTAGAGATTACAGAACAGCAGGAGGAGTTTATGCAGACTGGAGCATCACCCCTGATCTCACTGAGGTGCCCTACTGGAAGTGGTTTGTGTGCAGATTCCAGAAACATCTGGAAAAATACTACAGTAAAACATTTGAGAGGAAGGGTAAGATACCAGATGAATGGAGAAAATACTCTAAACTAGATGCTATTGAGAGTTTAGGGCAATGCATCTATTGGTAAAGATAAAGAATGAGACTCTTATGCATTACGTCAGATACTCCTCAGATCCAGTCAGAAATGAGTTTTTATTACGTTCATCAGTGAGAGTCTGAATTCATCTACACCTCACAGAGAATTATGATTGCACTGGATACAAGGGGTTTAAAGACAACATTCATTGTAAAAGTCTTCTGATCTATGGAGTTGAAATAAATATTTATTTGATTTTTAAACAAATGTATTAAACAATTATTTGCCACATTTAACAAAACCTATTGCAATTGTGAAGTATTTTATAGATTCGTTTTTTAAACATACGGGTCAACAACTTAAAGACTAAATGTTTTTAAAGACAAAATGTTTAATCAGTGAATGAACATTAAAGAAAAAGTTTAGGACGTCCACATCTTCAGACAATAGTGTAAATATGTATTGCACTGCACTCACTTGTTTCTCAGCAGATATTGCTATTTTCATCAATCTTGATATTCATCAATCACAGATATGAGAAACAATGAGTTAAATCAGTTTGTTCTGTCCTTCCTGAACTCCAGCTTTTTTAACATGAGCAGATGGAAAATAAAAGTTAAAACTTCTTCTTCTTCTTCTTTTTTTACTCCAGAATGATTCAGCGTATTTCTTGACATGGCTTTCTGTTAAGAGAAGTATTTCAGATCAATTAACATAAAAACAAAACTTGTCCATGTGGACATAAATGACACTTTTTGACTTTTGGTTGGCAGTTTTTTTTAGTTGCCTCTTCCCTTAACCCTCGACTTTCTGAAGGGAGATTGTCACACAGTCAACAGTAACAGTAAACACATTATGATCAATACATAGCAAGGCAGTCGAGGATGACAGTCCATATTATAATCCCAAACAGAGTAATCCAGAAATCAGGCAAGGTCGAAACACAAGAAGGCAAATACAAACAGCACACAAATGTTAGCTAGGACAAAACCAGACTTCGCACTGAGGGAACTTTACACAACAACGATGTACTAAAAAGTGAAGAAAAAAAAACTCTGTACTGATGACAACATTATCAAAACTATCCCCCATTCACACTGATACTCGAAAACACCAGAAAATGCCAGAAAATTCTGTCTTTATGAATGTTAGGCCAGTAGTTAGCAGAGATGGAATAATTTTCAAAAACTCTGAAACCCGTTTTCAAAAGTTTGCATTTTAATGCCCCTAAAATGCTGTTGACATGTAAATGATAAATTAATTGAAAGATTTGCCGGCCCCTTAGTCTGGCATGCTCAGTACATAAATAAGCCTACTAATAAGTATGGTAAGGAATGACTGCGTCAACACTCAGGACAGTGAGACCTCTGGTGTTGCCCAAAGGGACCCCTGGTCGTGATGTGACAGAGGGGGTATACAAACAAAATGCTTAGCTTTCTGTTCATTTAATTATACCCCACCTTAAAATAACACTAAAACCACACGTGTTTCTAACAGGTAAAATACGCCTCTAGTGTAAAACAGGAAAATGGTGTGGTAAATGGTCAAATACATGACATCCAATCATGTTATTACAATGTCTTTTGTGGTCAAAACTAAAATTTGCCACACCTGTTCATTGGTTCTTTTTAAGTCAGACATTACTGAAACGCTAACTTTCGACTCTGCCTGTCGGTTTGATTCGTTCATTTAGAACTGGTTCTTTGGTTCAGTAACTGGTCTAGTAACTCGTTGGAGCCACTAGTGTAGAACTCGTTCATTTCCAGTTGGGTCTCAGGCTCGTGGCAGGTACACTGGCTCGTCTTTATACACTATATTAACTTCTTCAAATGTCAATCAAAGCAAAAACATTTAACGAGTCTCATGAAGAAATATAATCACAATTGGAAAACTAATGTTAGGAATATTAAGTTGTTTTAGTAATATCATGAAAATTCTAAGTCTGGAGACCTTCTTCTGCAAATATTTTTTAATAATTCAAAAATAGCACAGAAACAAAGATCTTTGAGTTTATAAATGTTTAATTCGATACCAAAATTTCTGTAGTCTGTACCAACACCAGTAATCATGATTCTTGGTACCATTTTCGGTACCATAGCAACACCTATTGGAACTATTTAACTATTCTAAAATAAAATAAAAATAAAATAAATGAGTTAATTATTAATGATAATAATAATTACATGTAAATAATACATTAAAACAGCACATAGCCTTGATTTTTTTTTTACAGTTATGTAAACATTTCTTTAAAAAGGTCAAATGAAAAGTTGGTAAGAAAAAAAGAAACATAAAACAACAAAGATTAAATAAAACAAGTGGCAAGTCTGTAAATCTGTATTCATACTCCAAGACTCAAAGTCTGTTTTGACATTCAGTCAAAATATTCAGTATCAATATTTTGTTTCCCCTGCCCATTGCTATGGTTATCACGATGTCAGTCATTGCAGTTTCGGATTCAATCCTACACTTAAATACGGTAAATAACAGTGTAATGTGTAATTAGCAGCATGAAAAATACAACTTTTATTCAAATTGCAATGGGTTATACAGAAAGCGAGCAAAGGACATTCCCATTATAATCACTGAAGCTGTCAATCAGAGTTCTGCACTCTTGCAAAAACTCCCGTTATAACCAAATTACACTGTCCACACTGCACAATGAATCTCTTACATTGTGTTTATCATTAAAGGATTCATGAGTGTGTAGAACATAAACTCTGGCATTTTGAGCGGATTCTGACTTACATGTCTGATTGGCCACTGCGTTCACATGCTCAATAGATAGACATGTCCGTGATTAATGTCCACTACAATGCTTCAAAAAACACATTGTCAATAGAAAAACTGAATGTTTTTCCCAGAGCAGTCACACAAACACTGAATGCTCGGGCATGTTTAAAAACAGCCGCCTATCAGCAGGTACCAAACTGACCTAGTACAGGTACATTTTTAAAATCTCAGTACAGACTCAGTACAATACTTTTGACACTAACACGAACACTAGTCACAATAGACAGCAAGTCCTCTGTAATCCTTGAAAAAAAAAAAAATAATAATTTGGACATGACTGGATCACTGACTTCTGACTCTGCCTAATTCATTCATTTCGAACTGGTTCTTTGGTTCAGTAACTGGTGCAGTTGCTTCTAACTCTGCATCGGCTCAACCGACAAACTAAAGTCCGATTCATTTTGATTTTGTGACCCAGCTCGACCAATTCCTCACTGCAAATCGACTCAAAGAACGATTTGTTCAAGTATCTGGAGTTTCTCCTGTGGGGATGGTATCAGCTCTACCTCAATGGAGTCTCTTTGATGTTTGAGGAATATGTAACCAAACATTCTGGTCAACATCAAAAGGAGAATACAAGTTTTAAATGGTCTTTAGGAGACCAGACTTCTCAGAGGCAGCTTGGGCCTATTAACCTCCAGGAGGCATTTCACAACTGATCCAACTCTTCTATCAGATGCAACTCTTCTATCAGATGGAATGTAACTGGTAAAATTTTCAAATCATGACACCAGAAGAATGGAAAGACAGTGTCAGAGAAGGTGGTTGTGAATGTGTGTAGCTTAGTGTTAGTTACAGGATCAGAGAATGACACCGTTCCTCTGTCATAGTCCAGATCAACTCTCACACGCTCAAGCTTCTGTTCAACAGGAAAACCAGACCGCTCATCCAGTTCATACGGATCATACCGCACACACCAGACATCAGTGTTACAGAAATCACGTCCCTTCCTCTGGTTTGATAAGGTACGAGAGGCTGTGCTGTATCGTGAATAAGTAACGGCTGAAGGGCGTTGTTAGGCACGACGAAGCGGAGTGCCTGCAACCCCTTCAGCCGTTACTTATTCACGATACAGCCATCTCCTCCAGCTTCTCCTTCATCATCTGCTTCTTCTGCTCCTCTTCCTCCCTCAGTGCAGTGATTGTAGCTTCTTCTTCATCTCTGAGAAACAGATGAAGCTTCTCAAACTGCTGTTTAATCTGACGCTCTGTGTGCTCAGCTTGAGACTGAAATCAAAATCACATTCACTTCAATCATCTCAAAGCCAGTGGGGAAATTTGGGTTAGTTAAAAACAACTTTAACTTTCTGAAGTACTAGTCGATGTTCTTTCTCTTTACTCTGCATACAAATAATTCTCACCAGCCTCTCATCAGAAAACAAGTGTTAAATAGCTTTTTAAAAAGATTCATAAAAAAAGGAAAAAAGATGAACATAAATGAGGTTAGAGATTTAAATATTGCTAAGTAACTAAATGTAACAAAAAATGTTTAATCTATTTAACAACCTTAAAGGGGTCATGACATGAGAAATCAAATTTCCCATGATCTGCAAGTTCCCTTTCAGTCCTTCGGTGACTGACGAATAGGAATCTCGCTGAGATTCTACTCTACTTCGAGTGTAACTAAAACTAGTCAATGCACATTGGCATGCGATAATTGCATCAGCTGCGCTGCATCACAGCACCCTATTATATTGAGCAGAAGGTGCATTGCATCTTCAACTTTTTGATTTAGAGCCGAGCGGTTTTCATGTCTGCTCTCTACAAAGCGGTGTTTAAACTGAACAACTTGCATCTTTTTGAAGATGACATTTAACCTGTGTGTTTCTGGATTCATTCGTAACCTGGCGGTGAGGGATAGTCTTGATAGCTGTGTCACGTGTCTGGACTTCAAACACGCTGAGATAGCGTTCATGGATGAGTCATGCACTTATTGCGGGAAGATGACCATCGCAGAGTTGCAGTCGAGACTCCAA
Organism: Leuciscus waleckii; assembly: GCA_900092035.1. NCBI lineage: Eukaryota > Metazoa > Chordata > Actinopteri > Cypriniformes > Leuciscidae > Leuciscus > Leuciscus waleckii. The sequence continues at coordinate 11,128,014 of FLSR01004878.1, forward strand.
TACCTCCAAAGAGGGGGTCCCCGTGCCTCTGCCTCGATCTAATCCTCCCCAGAAGGTTACTTCAGGCAGTAGCAGGGGTGATTTGAACCCTCACTCCTAATGTGTTCCGCAGCCAGTAGAGCTGCCACAGGAACGCAGTTGACCATCTCAAGGCGCTGTACAAGCCATATCCTTTGGGCTCCGATGTCAATCACTGCATCAGAGGGTGAGCCAGACGATTTGGCTTTGTTGCCTCCTTCAGGAACTGTAGCATTGCTCAAGTCAGATCCAGAGATGATAGCCATGCTTTCTCAGGCCGCTGAGAGGGTAGGGCTTGAGTGGAACCGACCACTGTGTCCCCAGCGCTCAAGGCTATACGGTTGGTTTCTCAGGGTGGCTTGCGCTAGTTCTCAGCGTCCCATCCTGGTACCTTTCTTTCTGGAGGTGCATGAGGAGCTCACTAGGTAGTGGACGGCACCTTTAACTGCCTGAAACCTTCTTGGTAGCCCTCACCACCCTTGATGGCAGGGCCTTGATGGGTTACACGTCAATTTCCCCAGTGGAATGGGCCATTGCTTTGCAACTGTGTCCTAACTCCACCTGGTGGGGAAATCCGTGTCTCCCTTCCCGGGCCTGTAAGCACTCATTGGATTTCACAAGCAAGCTTTCTAGGCCTGTGGGGAAGCCGCCTTTGCCATACACGCCATGGCGTTGTTGGAGGTCCATCAGTCCACGGCTGCTGCTTCCACCCATCCTCTGCTTGTCGCAGACTGGGCGGAAATCACAGTCCTACAGTGGATACGAGAACAGGGTTTTACAGCCCCTAATTACAAAGTCCTACCCTTCAGGCTGTCCCTGTCTCCCCGTGTCTTCACGAAAGTAGCGGAGGAGGCCATTGTTCCCATGAGGAACACAGCGTTTACATTCTCAACTATCTTGACGACTGGCTGATACTACCACAGTCTCAGGACCAGTTGTGCGAACACAGGGACCTGGTGCTCAGTCACCACAGCCAGTTGGGGCTTCAGGTCAACTGGGAAAAGAGCAAACACCCCCTGCAGATGATATCTCTTTCTCTGTATGGAGTTGGATTCGGTTGAACAATCAGCACGCCTCATAGAGGAATGTGCTCTGTTGGTCCTGAATTGCTTGAATATGTTCAAGGGCAGGACGGCGGTCCTACTGAAATTCTTTCAGAGGCTCCTGGGGCATATGGAACCCGCAACGGCTTCAGCACTGGCTTCACTCTCGAGATGGGTGTGGCAGCACGGCACCCACTGGGTGACAATCACACCAGCATGCCACCAAACCTTCAGCCTGTGAACAGATCCTTCATTTCTTTGGACAGGTCCCCACCCGCATTGGTACATCAACTGCCTCGAGTTGCTTGCAGTACGTCTTGCTCCGTCTAAAAAGGCCACTGCAGGGCAAAGACTTGCTTGTCTGCACAGACAACACTGCGACCATGGCGTAAATCAACCGACAAGGTTGTCTACGCTCCCGTCGGATGTCTCAGCTCGCCCGCCATCTCAACCTCTGGAGTCAGAAGCATCTGAGGTTGCTTCAGGTCAATCGTGTCCCCGGGTTGCTCAACCTTGTGGCCGACGAGCTATCATGAGCTGCGCTCCCAGTATAGTGGTGACTCCACCCCTAGGTGGTCCAGCTGATCTGCCGTCTTTTCTGAGCACACAGGTAGACCTCCACATGACTTCTTCAGGGAAGGATGTGGCTTCCACAGCGTTCCTTTTCCAATGGAAAGGGTACGCTTCCCCAGTGTTATCCAATGGTCCAACAAAGGTTAAATATGTAACCGAGACGTTTCATAGCTTAAAACTTCCTCCTGATTAACAAAGAATATATTTAATCTCACTCCAAAAAAGGCTTTTCTTGATTTTTTGTGTGATCTGTGACATCGACGAAAAGTTGCACCATCATTGCACCATAGGCCAAGTCACCATATGTTCAGTCGCTTAATGGCTGACATTTGCTCACACTGGGAGTGAGCGTTGTGCCAAAATCAAATAGAAGCCATTATAATCACTGACGCAGAACAAATTAAATTGAAAGAACGAGTGATAAAAAAACGCTCATTTTGACGTGTCCAGTTTAAACAGTTTGTAAATCTCTGTACAGATTTCAAAAGGATACCAGCATCGGAAATGCGTGGATGGTTTTGTTTAATTACATCCCAGATCATGTCAGAGGACTATGTGTTTGTTCGGAGCATTTTGTTTTGTAAACGAGGCAGTGTAATGGAGAGTTTGCAAAGAATCTTTTGTTGAACGATGAAGCAGTCAACTGTTTTGGAATTGACAGCAGCAACATCACAAACCGCAAGTAAATGATTTTATAATGCTTTGTCAGTACATGATTTTACATGGATTTTGATTTCAAAACACTTACTCATGTCCAATAGCGAGTGGGTGTTAGTATTGTTTCATATGCAATGAAGTTAGTTACCCAATCATAACAGTGGCCAGTAGCCACACCTTTAAAAACTTATTTCAGACAGAGGGTCAGAATGAAGATAGAAAATAATCGTTTTCTGCATGTTTTTTTTTTGTGTGTGTAAAAACATTAACATTATAAGGGAACCTCAAGGAACATTAAACAAACAAAAAAAAAAACATGTCATGATCCCTTTCAATTACATGAAATATCTTACAATTGTCAAAGGTGACATATTTTTGCTCATGTCTTCCCTCAGGAGATGCATATTGTCAACAGCATATTGAATATTAATCACGTTGTTTGTGCTTGTCTAAAAATGGTTAGCTGAATGCACAGAGAACGAAAGGTGAACGCTAACCACTTGCACGTTAGTCCAGCCCACAGCAAAAGTACCCAGAAATCGGAGGCTTCGTTTTACGCAAACGATTACAGTTTATACACTTATACCAAATAGAGTATGTCAGACAAACCAATTCAGATTTTCACATCAAATTTGTGAATGTCAAAATAATCAATCCTCACCTTGATGTGTTGAACTGTTTTCTCAAACTTTGCTTTAATGTTTTCTTTGTGTTTCAGTTTCTCTTGTAAGGGCTTCAGTGCTGTATTGAGCTCCTCCTAGAATTTAAAGTGAAAATACAGAAGATTTCTTTAATATGTTCATGTAACAGAAAATGGTACAGAGACATACGTTGTTTATGATATAGCCTACAACTTCTATGATACAAGTTTTTATCCTAAGATTTGAATCTGTCTTACCTTATATGATGAAACCACTTCGCCGATGGGTCTGAATGTGTGATTTTCGTGTGTCTGTGAAGTATAGCACACTAAACACGCAGGCTGTTTGTCCTCCAGACAGAAGAGTTTGAGTTTCTCACTGTGTAAACTGCAGAGCTCCTCAGACCCTGATGATTGGCTCTCGTTTTTCTCCTTCAGGAACGACTCACACAAGTTCTTTAATGCAAGATTACATGTTGGATCAGATTTTGATCTTCTCCTGCAGACAGGACACTCCTGAGTTTTCTTGATTTTCCAGAACTGTTGAAGACACTCTTTACAGACACTGTGACTACATGATAAAATAACAGGAGCGTTGAAGATTTCACGACACACAGGACAGATATAATCATATTCAGCTGGTGAATCCATTTTTCACAGTTTGAGCTCCAGAAATCTGAACTTTACTTTCACTTTCTGAATGATGGTTTCAAAAATGAATAATCACAAAGATCTGCTGTTTGCTCAGAAACAAACATCTCAAAATCCTTTAAAGCATTTTCCCTCATTTTCCACTGATCGCTGATTTGTCTTTCCTTTTCTTCTTCTTCTTTTGTTGTTGTTGTCAAGCACGAGAGTCAGTGTGACAGGAAAAGAGAAATAATGAGGCACTCTCTTCCTGGTAAGTGTTGCAAGAGGGTGGAGTTTCTGAATCATCTATGGTTGCATTGTTAGCAGGTCAGACGCAGTGTCAGGATTCTTTAGGTTAATGTGAACAAAATGCGTTCAAAATGAACTTGAATCATCAAACTCTCAAAAGTTTAATGCTAGAAAACATTGAATCAGCAACATAATAATAAAAAATAAAAAAAGACTCAATGCACTTTATTTGCAAGTGTTTCATTTATTGCTGTTTATTTGTTGGTGAATGTTTTTAAAGCTTAACAAATCTTTATCACAATGATTCCTTCACATGCTGAAGTTGCAGTGATAAACCACGTCTGTTCATCACGCTGATTGTGTTTGGAGACAGGAGATGCCAAACCAGTTACTGTCTCGCACCTGTTCTGCATTATCATTCACTAGAGGTACATTTACTGTCGCATTGAAGGTAATTACCAGAAAATCAATTTACATTTGACATATTTCTTCCATTTCATATTTCAGACACTTTTATCCAAAGTGAGGAATACAACAAAGTGATTTGTCTTAACCCTCTGGGCAAAAATGCACGAAAACATTTATGTTTTGAAATTTAAATATTTTTTTTTGCTTCATCGGAGGGGGATGAAACTTGGTGACTTTTGTTATGTTACCTATGTGAACGCACAAAAAAATCAAGGAGATGATTCAGATATGTTAAAGGGTCGTTAAAAAAAAAGTCACACTTAGCTTCCTTCGTGCAAAAATGACCGACCATAGGAAATTAATGGGAAATAGGAAAAAATAGGAAAACTCAGAGAAACTTTTGGTGGTACAAACTACTGATCAGCCACTGTGCAGAAAAAAAGTGTACAGCAATGAAGGGGTGACACTCTAAAACATCAAGAGTGCAAATAATTGCATTGTGTTCCCTTTCTAACCAAATGTTATTGTTTGATTGTAAGCATAATGCAAAACCTGATACTTTCAAAAAATAAATAAATACATAAAAAAGTAGTATTTTAGAATATCTAAATAAAAAAAATGTATAAAAGGTGGAGAAATTAATGGGTTAAATTTTAAGGGTTCGGTCGTTTTTGCACGAAAGGAAGCCTAGTGTAACACATTAATGAAGAAGCCCAGAGGGTTAAGGAGGCAATACACGAGAAGTGCCAACAATACAAAGTTATTCAACTATGGAGCTTCAAAAAAGAGAAAAACAATTTGAGTTTCATAAATTAGAAATATACAAAACTACTACAATTCCCTGGAGCAGTGAGGCTGAAATGCGAATATTTACAGATAATTTGATGTTTAAAAAGCTTCTTCTTTTTTTTTTATCCGTCATGGATCAAGTGCAAACGGCAATCTACTTAAATGTTGTTGTTTTTTTAACCTTACTACAATTGAAGTTTAGAAAATATTAAAGCATTTATTTTGTAGTTTGTCGCGGTCAGTGGCCAACTTAAAATAAATAAAACTATACATTATCTCTAAGATTTTACCTCGTGCGCTAATCAACCAAACATGGTATTTAAATAGCCTACGTAATTAAATTAGAATGCTTTCAAATGCACACAACTGTACACATCTAAATTGAGATTAAACGTAACGTAGGCAAAAACGATGAACAGACTCAGGATTGATCAATCAAATAGGCTTACCTTGTGTCTGCTGGAAAGTGACTTGCAAAATCAGGCAGGCGCGTGCGTGCGTGCGTAGTAAACAGAACGTGCACGCGCTGGCTGCTAACGCTGCAACTTCGTCCCCATTCAAAGCATCTCTTTTATTCACAAAGTATAAATATTATGAATAATAACCAACCATTTACTAAGTAAAATCTTTGTTAGATGCAAATTGTCCTTGCTGGCAGATATTTGCAATTAAGGTATATTCATATCAATATAATCTCCACGTCTGATAATCTCAACAGAAATAATAGAGCTATGACAACATTTATTCATTTACTTAGGTAAATTGTTTGTAGCAAATTAATTAGTAAATGTAGTAATTAATCATAAGTATAATTACCTTGAGTAATGGAATCTGATACTTCTCAATCTTTTAGAGCAAGAACATTTTGAAAACTTGCTGGATGTCATTCAAAGTAAAATCACTCAATATTAGGCTTCTGAAGCAAATCACTTACTTAATTCTGACAAGAATGCAGAATCTCAACTAAAAACATTAAGTTTACATAAAATCGAACACCTCAGACCCGCGTGCTTGGAAATATGACCCTTCATATAAACCATGTGACCTTGGTTATAAAATGTAAATACAATTTTACCTTTACCTATTACTTTTAATAATCTTGTGCTTGTAACACTCACTTTTCCTGCACATGAATAATACATTTTAAACTATATTCGAAACACATGACAAGATTTCTGATAATAATAAAGACCAATTTCCTTTGATTCACATCAATTACGAACGTGAATTATTGGGTTCAGAAAAGAGAACAAGAGAAGACAAACATTCCATTCATTTATTCAAATAAAAACAGATACTTAAACAATTAAACATAATTCATAAAATAATGTTTATAACATAATACAATGATCAAAATGTTTACAGTTTAATTTTCTTGAGTAAACAGTGAATTAACGAAAGAATAAAACAAACTTACAAAAATAACACTTCTGTGCTCCTCTTATTGAAGTCCTGGACAAATCCTGCATGCAGATCAACAGCTGAAAGACAAAGTGTCCTGATCGCTGTCTAACAGATGAAACGTTTATTCAGTGTATCAACAGAATGAACATAACCAACAGCAGTTCAAACGATCCAGATTCACTCCAGAGTCAAACTAATGTATTGAACTGCATCCAAGCTGTTTCTCAGCAGAGATTCTCTACTTAAGCAACATGAAGTAAGAGATCCGTTCATTAAAACATGTGAACACTCATCAGGACCTGCAGTCACTCTCAGCTGATCAAACTCTCAGACACAGTACACATGTGAGCTTGTTTGTTTATTTCTGAAGCAGGAAGTTGTAAATCCCAAAGTTATTGTCATCTGGAGAAATAGCTTGTCGGCTCTGGCTTTGTCCAACGTCCAGCGCAGAAAATCCCTCCGTTTGTGCCACTCCTGAAGCTCCTCCTCGCTGTGAGCGAAGTCACAACTCATGCCATCAGCACAACCATCATCAAACCTGTCAATCAAACACCACAGCCAATGAGGACAAAGATCACTGCTAATGAGGACAAAGATCACTGCTAATGACAGCTGTTAAAAACCACCTTCACTGATCAGACGACACGTGACTGAGGGGCTGTTTACACGACATCGTTTTCAACTTAAAACTTTTCATGCGTTTTGGCCGTTCGTTTACACAACAACGTTGTTTTGGAACGGAACGTTTTGAAAACGGGTTTCAAAGTGCAAGTTTGTGAAAACGGTAAAAACGCGAATTCTGAAGACGATGACATCATGCACATGCGTATTACGCGTTCAGTCTATAGTGTTTCATCGCCACCTACTGGCCTGGCAGCAGAATACAGCGTTTTTAGTCGTTTTCGCAGATCCGTGTGAATGGGGATCGTTTTGACAACGGTGTCGTCTGTACGCGGAAAAACCTTAAAGGAAAAACTCCTCCGTTTTAAGCGTATCGTTGTTGTGTACACGTACCATGAGTCACAATTAATATGAATTCACTATCAATATTGAATATTCAAAGTAATATTCTGTCGTTACTTTGAATAGTTTGGTTATTCAAACTAATGACAGATGAGGGGAGCTGGTTTACTCTGACCAGTCTGAGGAACTCTTGATGATGTTCATTGACTTGATGAAGACTGATGATGGTGTACCTGGGACAGATGGAGAAACAGGGTCCAGGGAAGCGATAGGACCAGGTCAGACTCTCGTCCTCTCCCTCTCCGCTAAACACCCTGAGCTTGTGTTTCTCTGAGGAGATGTGCTGCTGCCACTGCCGATCGCTGTTACTGTGTTTCCCACACAGAGGGCAGTAGAAACTGTCCTGCTACACCAACAAACACACTCCATTAGCACACGTGGAGGACAGTAAACATGAGAACGGCAAGAGTAACACATACCATGAGTTCTGCAAAGTCTGTCGGCATGGTGATCTGCTTCTCTTCTATTGGCTGAGGCGGCGAGGTGCCATCTGACGCTCTGTTCTGATTGGACAGCCAGACGTCAAACACCTGCTGGACGTCTGTGACTGCAGCGGAGAGCATGTGAACTCAATTAAGCCAATCAGTCATTCAGACTATAGCCCCTTTCACACAGCAATCCCAGTAAATTACCATAAAGTTACCATAATGACTTTACTGGTAAACACTAGGGGTGTAACAATATATTATGTCACAATTTATCGCAATACAAAAATTCAACAATATGTGTCATGGATAGTGACAATCTGTATTGTGTATAGTTCACCCAAAATAAAAATGACTTGAGAAAAAATAACCGTTTTCAGAGTTTTAGTGTCAGTACTACATTAAACTACTGTATATAATGTTGAATATAATGTATAATAATGCAATGGGGGAATATTTGTGGCTTCTGATAATGCCAAATGTCTTACGTAACCAGTAAAAAGTGGTCTATATAATTTTTTATATATCAAGTCACTAGTCAGTGACAGAGTAAAGCATAAAATAATTCTCGTCTAAAATAATTCTGTATTTTCAGCTTCAGAATCATGAATATTGTTATTCTGGTGTCTCTATTGTCCTGTGCTTTGGGTTTAGCTAGTTCAATCCTATTCATTTACACTCACAATGTAATATCAAATTTAGCATTTTAATCATCATTTTACCAACCTTTTATCATATGTCTTGGAGTATTGCAATAATATCGTTGTAATATGACCTTTAAACACCGTACGGTTTTATTCATCCACCCGCATGAGGAGTGCTTTAGTTTCACTATCTGCTTAATTTGACAAAAAAAATAGAGGTTTGAGTGACAGACATTAAGGGGATGATCAAACAGGACATGTTTCTACTCTTAAAAACACGAGACGCGCATAATAGTATCCAAATGCAAAGCCGCAGCACTGATGAATGGAAAAGGCGGCTGAAAAAGCTGCGAGACGTGCAACGTCAAAGACGATCATCTAGTGCATATTTACATAGAAACACGATAACAAAGCTTACTGTAAACAGCGCTGAGTAATCACATCATCTCAGTAAGAACTTTAAGATTATGACTTCTGGTATCAGAGTGTTCTGACCTTGTACGTGATCATCCCGATAATCTTCATTCTGTGTTCACACGTGATCTCTTACTGGTAATTTACTGGTAATGTTACAACTTCCCTTACTGGAAAATTGCAAGAACCAATTTATTCCGCTCATTGGCACAACAACAGTGCCTGGTGGCTCGCGAACGCAAACCCTGAAATAGGTTCCAAGGTGCAAGCCGTGAAAGATTTTGAAAAAAAAAGGTCATCTCTGCGCAAATCTCAGAAACACAAACCCGCGAAAACTGACGGCGTGCACATGCGCATCACGTGTTCAGTCTATAGGTAGGCGCGCTTGAATATATATGTGCACAGGCGTGTAGTCCTTCTCTACATACCAACCCTCGACAAAATACTTGTCTGGCCTTAAAAATGTATACTAAAGAATTATTTATCGCTTCCGCGTAGCCATGTGAATTATCCCGACAACGTTTTATCTGTACAGAGGTAAAGGGAAGGAGGCCTTCACAGGGGAACACACATCTATCCTACACTACACAGGACAGATAGTGTGTGAATTGAGCTTCAGCGCATGAATAAACATCAGTGTTGACTGCGTGTTTGGTTTGACGCTCACAGCCGTTGTTCTTCATGTACGTCCACAGCTCCTTCTCCTCCTGACTGTGAGCGAAAGAACAGTTCCCGATGTAATGACATTTACGCTGCTTCAGCACATGGATGCAGATCTGTGGGGATGCAGATTCAGTGTTAGACGCCAAGAGCTCACAGGTTCAGCAGCCTTATTAAATATAATAGATTGACTGTTAGACTTGGTATTTCACTAGTTTTCCTTAAGTAATAATAAGGTCCTCCATACTATGAGTTTATAACAGTAGGGCTGCCCTTGACTAAAGATTTTCTAGTCGACTAGTAGTCATTCATTAAGCCATGAGTCAACTAATCGCGCATTTATATTAACAAGCCATAGATCTTAATAATGTGCCTTTAATTGCCTATATAAAATACATATAGCGTAATCAGTGCACAAATTCAAACATAAAGCTTGCCACAGAGCGCCGGCAAACGTAATGATTATGAATGTGTCGTGAAAAAAACAGAATGAGACTGACTAAACATTTGAATAATTTATTGGTAATGTTTTCGGTGTTTTGGGCTGCAGAGATGAAGTCAACGATGCCGACTCGTCATCTCCGCTGTAGTGGACGCACACATATGCACATTTCATACGGATTCGTAATTGGAGAATATTTATTATCCATTTGAATCTGTTCATTCAAATGGAAAAAAATCAAGCTTTCTATAGAATAATTCTCATGTCTGTGAGGCAAGTATAGGGATCTCCCAGTCACGTGACCCCTAGCCGCCTGTCAGCCATTTTGACGGAATACTATTGCACAAGCGCACATACACGAGAATGCGGATTATCACGTTTTATGGCTGCGAATTGATTAAAATAATGAATAATGGTCACTGTATTAAATATCTTGAGCCTGCTGAAATGTTCCTATAAATATATTTTCTTTCCAACTGTGCAATCTTAATAATAAATAGGCTAAATATATTTATCCACTAAGCTGCAGCAGTCCTATGCTCGTCTTCCCATTAAGTTTTTTTTCTCTTTCTGACATCACATTTCATACCTGTTGTTACATTTTTGTTATTAAATTGACTATAAAAAAGATTGCTTGTGTGTGCTGGTGTTCATTCCAGTCTTTTAAAATAGGTGAATGAATGAATGCTCGCGAGGTGCCTGTAACGATTTTAAATAGGCTAACGTTAGGCTATTTAATCAATAATGTACACAGGGTAGACGAGAACGACAGTCAACTACTTTGAATATTATAGCATTTTGGGCATAAACATGTAAATAGTGAAAAGACTGACATTGAAACATGACACAGAATGATTAAAATTTAATATTTAAATATTTAATCCAAATAAATAATGTTCGTGGTTCGCACTGATGTTATTCATTTGTTCTCACACACTTCAGCGTCGCGGTCACTGGCCACTATCTATTATTAGCGCAGCGGCCGTCAGCTAACTCTTCACGTCATGGCATCATAAAAAGAAATATACAAGAGGAAGATACAATAATTAGGAATCATAGATCCATATGAAGCACCACGAGTTCTTTTTACAGGCATTAAATGTGTAGAAAAACTTCCTGACATTGAGTTCGGTGACATTTACAGCTACCTTATTCACTTCCCATCACGCTACACCGGAGCTTCATTAAAAGCATACAAAAGCTTAGCAGGCTATCGGTATCACGAGTCCGGATGGGTCAGCAACTCTTTGATTTGGACGCCAGCGGGGAAGGATTTTCAATCATCACCGCAAAGGTTGGTAAATAGATGAATATTTCGCGACGAGCTGTATTATCACCAGCGGTTTAGCATTTTCTACTGCTTTACCAAGATGGCTGCTCCAAATGGCGGGACGTCACGCGGGACGTCCCTATACACTGAGTTTCGGTTCATTTATGTGATGTGCTCAAGTTCAAGACCGAATCGACAGAAAGCGCCATTATTTTACAAAAGCACAACGTTTTGGTGTTATTGTGAGTTTACAAAAATAAAAGTAGAACCTTTACAGTTTGCATTACTCTTATCTGCGCGCTCTCCACACACGCCGAATAACAGCGCACATTCGTCTAGGTTAACATTAGAGCGAGCAGACATGTAAAGTGCTGTTACATACATGTTTCAAGTGATATATTTGAGGTCGATAAATGATAGACGAATGTTTGGATTTCATGCCGTTAACGATCGTTCTGTTACAGTCTGCGTGATTTCGCCACTTTTTCAAGATTTTTTTTTCGACTAATAAAATGTTGGTCGACTAAGCCTCTTTAAGTCGTCTAACGGTAAGTCGACTATTAGGGGTCAGCCCTAGTACAAGTATATCATATAGAGAATAGTACAGAGTCCAGCAGGTCAACCAACCTCATCTCATCTGTGCTCAAACAGAGTAAAGGACTTGTTTTCACTCACGTCGTATTGCTGAGGAAAGGTCTTGGCATAGGGCACAGGTCGCACTGAGACCCACTTCTTCCTCTCGTGAGACTTGACCAGTAAAACCCTCCTGTCTTTGGTCCAGCTGAAGAGAGACAGACAGAGGAAGAGAGTGAGACGGGTGGGGTGTGTGTTCAGGTGTGGCGTCTCTGTGTGTGTGTCCGTCTGCACCTGTGTCGGGCTTTAGCGGTGCAGTACTTCAGCGCTCGGTCCGGTTCGCTGACCAGCCCGTCTCTCCAGCACTGACCGCACACGAACTTCAGCATCAGCTCCAGCTCGTGACCTTTGACCTCAGCTGCGTCACCACTTCCTGTTCCCTGCACCTTCCATTCGTTTGCTCTGCTCTGATTGGACTTTTTGAATTGGCAGCAGTGATTTTGTTTGGTGATCGTGAAGCCACAATCACAGGCTGATGAAGAGACAGAAAGAGTCGATCACTACATGCATTATGACTCAATCTATGCATGTACTAATTAGTGCTGTTTACTAAGTCATCACTAGTACTAGTCTTCACAGGGATTAAACCTCTAACACTAAGCATTTAAAGGATAATTCACCTAAAATAAAATGTAAAAAAAATCCCATGCGACTCATGCCGTATATGAGCAACGTGAAAAGTCAAGATTTTCACTAAATAATAAATCACATGTAATTTATTCTCTCTCGCTAAACCCAATCATCTACTTCCAGAAGAGTTGGAAGACCAACTAAATTTCATAAATTACCATTTATCATTATTTCCTTACCCTGGTGCTCTTCTAAAGTTGTATGAACTTCTTTTGCAGAGCACAAATGGAGAAATTTTACAAAATGTTTTTCTCGCAGTTATTAAATATGGTATGTTTTATTGGCCTTTAAGCATCATTACAGATATTAAAGGTGTGTAATACCTGTAAAAAAAGCATTGTGTAATATTTAGGAGGATCTGTTGACAGAAATGCAATATCATATACATAACTATGTTTTCAGGGTGTATAAAGACCTTACATAATGAACCGTTATGTTTTTATTACCTAGAATGAGCCTTTTCTATCTACACACACCGCGGGTCTCCTTACATCGACATGTTTCTACAGTGGCCCTGAACGGACAAACACGTTTCATCACTATGTTGTTCTTCGTGCAAAGAAGCTAAAGCTAAAGTCAGTGGATAAACACTGACACAATGATGAACAAGTAACAATAAAATTCACAATAACATATCGTTTTACTGACTAATTAAATAAACCTAATTTCTTAATGTATCTTTGTAAAGAAACCTCATTGCTGAACTGGCTACTCTCTGCTGTCTCAGACGATGACATCACTTCCTGTCGGCCACCGTAACTTCTGTTGGGTGCAATTCACAACTCACCACTAGATGCCACTAAATATTACACTCTGTACCTTTAAGGAAAATTGTCATTAAAATACTGAATTATTTAGTTGTTATAATGAAATATCAATAATAAAAGACCAAAAATAAAATAGAGCAACATTTTAAAAGCACAAATTACTAATCTAAATTAAAATCTAATAAACATGTTTTGACAAGCACGAGAAGAACATTTCCTCATACAACTTTAGAACAGCACCAGGCTGAATAAATAATGATAATTATTTAATAAATACTTTGAGATTATATTAACATTATGTAATAATTGAGAAGAGACTCACACGCTGTTTGTTCCAGTGTTTTTTGGACTCCTGCACGATCTCTTCATGGCTGATTCCTAAACACAGAGAGAGATGAAGTTTGGTGAGTTTATCTGATGTAATGCAGCACCTCAAACATAAAACATCTATTTAAACAGTCATTTATTCTGAACTACTTGGGCCGGTTCACAGCTGGTAATGAGATCCGAATCACAATTGTTCAGCAGCAAATACAGGTATACAAGCGCTGCAAAACATTTCATGAACGGGTCAATGAAAAAAGACTGTGATATATATATATCTTTTCTATTATTACATACATAACTGATGTCTTAATTGTCATTTTTTATTAGTATAATTTGTGTGTATTTTTTAAGATATTACCATTCTCTTGTAAACAAAATTTGAATTCATAGCAATAAAAAATTTAGCCAGAAAAAAGAGAGAAAACACAATCCTGTCAATCATTATTGTGCAAAAACTCCTTTTTAAACTCTCAAAAGAAAATGCCAATATCAAACATCACAACACACTGTGTTGAAAATTGATGAATGAATAAATGCAGATCATGTTTATAATATTTTAGATTGGTAATTTGTATATTTAAACCTTGGCTCTATTTGCTCTAAAATTATTTTCTATTTTAAATTGTTGGTCTATTTAGTATTTATGTTTTATTGTAACAGTAAAATAATTCAGTTTTTTATGACAATTGTAATAATGCTGAAACGTCAAAAAACATAAAAACATAAACGTGTGTGTGTGTGAAATCTCAAGTATGTGTTTGAGTACCAGAGTCTCTAATGTGTGTGTGTGTGTGTGTGTGTGTGTGTGTGTGTGTGTGTGTGTGTGTGTGTGTGTGTGTGTGTATGAGATGTCCAGTATGTGTTTGTGTACTAGAGTCTCTAATGTGTGTGTGTTTATGAGATCTCCAGTGAGTGAGTGTGTGTGTGTGTGTGTGTGTGTGTGTATGAGATGTCCAGTATGTGTTTGTGTACTAGAGTCTCTAATGTGGTGTGTGTGTGTGTGTGTATATATATGAGATCTCCAGTGTGTGTGTGTGTGTGTGTGTGTGTGTGTGTGTGTGTACCCGAGTCTCTCTGCAGGATCCAGATCTGCAGTTCGATGAGCGAGTGAGCGAAGCAGCAGCCGTCCTCCCTCTTACAGCCCAGACTGAGCTCATGACGACACACGTCAAACTGACAGTGAGGACTCAGTGCTCGGATCTTACTGTAACTCACAGCCTGCTCTTCACCATGTGAACCAAACACCTGACAGACAGAGACACACAGAGATGCTTTATCTATAATATATACACACGGATGGATGGATGGAACAATAATGAAACCAATAGAAGGACGGATAGATGTAGTGTTGTCAAAAGTACAGACTTCGGCACCAAGTTGGTACTTAAATTGAACAAAATGTGACGATACCAGTCTATCAGCAGATCCCTAATACATCCACTGCTTTTAAGAGCTCCTGTGTGTATCCATGTAAGCGCTTGGTGAAGAGTGTCAAAGATGTCATTGTTGATCAACGTAGCCAATCAGAGACATATATGTTGAGTGCGTGAACACAGTGGCCAATCAGAGGTGTTTAAGAATCTGGTCAACAGCGCTATAATGCTAGAGGGAAATGCTGGTATCGTCACATTTTTAAATTTCAGTACCGACTTGTTACCGAAGTCGGTACTTTTTGACAACACTGGATGGATGGATGGATGTTGTTCTCACGTACTTCTTCTTGTCGAACTGATGTTGCGTTTGTAGATTGGCACACACAGCTGGATTCTCCTTCCAGCGTCTGCTGATCATTCTGGGTTTACAGTCAAAACAAGCCTGATGAAGGACAGCATCACAACAGAGAAGCGTTAGCCATTAGAAACACACGACTCAACATCCACAGCACTGAACCACGTCATTATTTCCACTTTTATTAGTAGTTAGTTTTACCTAAATAAATATGTATCTGTGTAAAATGATGTCACTTACATGATACAAAGTGTAAGTGCTCTAGAAAAAGCTGTTTTGTCCTACATAAGGCTCAGTGCTAATTTCATTAAAGTGGTCATTAATGTTTTTTTAATTTTGTCAATGATTATATGAAAATCACACAACAATACTTAAATGCATTAGTTAAAACATGATGTTGACAAAATATGACAAGCAAAACAACCCAAAATATTAATAATGAACAAACACATTTTTTTGGAAGAAGAACATCTAGAATCAACAAGAATGTTTGTAATAATCCAATCATAGTCATAATGTTATTATATCTTATTTCAATAGATTAAGTTTTAACAAAACAGTATGTTTGTGTTGATACACATTTAAATGACGATTTAATTCATATATAAACGTTTTGAATATTTAGTTTTATTTTGCACTCTCGTCAAACAAATGTTTTCATTGACTAAAATTAGATGCAATTTTAGCTTTTGTTAGTTTAAAACTGACTAATATTAATGGATATGACAAGAACTGTTTGACTAAATCTAAAGGACAAAAACTATAGCTAAATAAATCCTATTTTTATTTTTAACATTTAAAATAAATTAATAATTTTTTTATTACTATTTATATATTATTATTAATGTCATTTTTATTTCTTATGCATCTCTCATGATTATTTAATGATTTAATTTTTTTTATCCTTTCCGTGTAAAGCACTCACTTTATATCAGTAACACCCCATTATAAGACTCTTTCAACTGAGGAATAAATCCAGCAGTAAAAATCTCAACACTGGTATCGAATCGTTAAAATTTTCACCACAAATTGTGTGTGTGTGTTGTTACCTCACAGAGGAACATGAACATGCCCGTGTGTGTGTTCAGCAGTGTGATGACGCTGAGTGTTTGTCTCTCATTGGTTCCAAGTGGATTGAAGAGCAGCTCTCGGACCAGTAAGCCCCGCCTCTCCTGTGTCCACACGTCAATCTCTTCTTGACAATACGCAAACGTACAGCCCTCACCGTACTTACACACCTGACTCTCCAACACCTCTACACACACACACACACATATAGGGAGGATTTAATCACATTAATTAAGGTACTAGTCAGGCTTGCTACGATAGTGACGGTGTTCAGAAGCAACTGAAGTTACATCACTTGCCCACCGCAGCACCGCCCCCTACTTTTTAAAAATAAAATCATTTAGTTCAGTTAGAGAACAGTCACTACAATTAAAAACTGAACGTGTCTGCTTAATAAATCGTGAGCTGAACGAGAGAGTCGCAGCACAAATCAGCAGCATTAACCGATGGGAAAATATCCTCGCGTACATCGCCAGTACTAGTTAATTTAATCACTGAACATGTGATGCACCTCTGCAGAGCACGAAGGCGGCCTGGAAGTTGTTGCGAGTTGGGCGGGGCCGGATCCGCCTCCAGGGTGAGTTAGCTCCGCCCCTTCGCCGGCACAGCAGAAGATCCTTCTGACAGCTGTGGTTCACATCAGACCTGAACTCAAAATCCAGCACACCTGGACCTGAGAGAGACACACAGACACACGAGGTAAAGCCAGAGAGCGCGAGTTACGTTATAGGACTACTTTCAAGTAACAAGTAGCATTACTTTTAAATTAACAGAATATCTGACAGCTCTCTTGTCCCCATGTTGAGAGAAATCAGATGAGATGGATAGATAGATAGATAGATGATAGATAGATAGATAGATAGATAGATAGA
>FLSR01004878.1:11145465-11172965 GCA_900092035.1 Leuciscus waleckii
ACAGATAGATAGACAGATAGACAGACAGACAGATAGATAGATAGATAGATAGATAGATAGATAGACAGATAGATAGATAGACAGACAGATAGATAGACAGATAGACAGATAGACAGATAGATAGATAGATAGACAGACAGACAGATAGATAGATGTGAATCACCTGTAGAAGTGAAGCAGCTACTGCAGGCTTGAGCAAATTCATGGGTTTGTTCCAGTGGGTTCTTGGACAGACATGAAAGTGTGGAGGTCATGTGACCGTTCTTCTGTAACACACACACACACACATGAACTCTCTCTCAGGTTAAACAGAGCTCTAATGCGTTCATATCATCAGCAGTCAGAGGTGTCATGCTCACCATATGAGAAGAGTTCGTCAGTTTGACCGACGGCAGAAAACTACGACAGACTTTCCCACCTGACAGAGAAATAAACACACAGCAGGATTTATTTATTTGTTCCCAGTGTCTGAAAATCTGGATATAAGAGGAAATTGAATAACTGTTATTTTTAGAGATTAATCAAATCTTAAAAAGTCATATGAATGTAATTTTTCTAAGTCTCTCAAGTTCAAGATTTCTTATCAAGTAGATAATGCTGAAGAATATAACGATCACAAATGCAAATTCATTGGTGAAGAAAAACATTAAGATCTTGAAACTTTGGGAATCTCAAAATGTAATTATTTTTAATTTATTTGCATAAACTTTGGTAAATTATTTTAATATCTCAACACTGCTAGTTTCTGGTTTCACTTTATTTTGATGGTCTCTTTAACACATTCTGTTGACTATAAGTGACGTTGCACCTACATGTGTACTAACTCTCATTAGAGTATTAGTAGTATTAGTTGTAAAGTTACTTATAGTCAGTAGAATGTCTGTTGGAGAACCATCACAATAGTCAAGTCACCTTCATCTATATAGCGCTTTTAACAATATAGATTGTTTCAAAGCAGCTTACAGTGATAATAGGAAATTAAAGTAATAGAGATTGTCTTGGCTTTATAGCAGCTCTAGGATAAAGTTATTGTCTAGCTAAAGTTAGTTTTGATTGATTGATTCACTTCCGTTGCAAATATCATTAGTTATTAACTTAGGGGCCGCTTACACGACACCGTTCAAACAGAAAACCCTGAACAAGCTCCGGCCGCTCATTCGCACAACAGTGTTTGGTGCTCGAGAACGCAAACCCTGAAAGGTTAGCAGTTTGCTAACTATAAATATAAACTTTAAATATAAACTATGAAACAAAGAGTTAGCAGATATTAATCAGACAGTCTACTGATACTCTAATGAGAGTCAGTTGACATGTAGTTGCAAAGTTACCTTTTCTAGTTCCTAGAACTATTGGCGGAAGTTCCCGGATTTTGGCGTGTTCGCACCGCAGGAACTAGGAACGATTTTTGTTCTAAGAACTCCTTGTGGAGGAACTAATTTACTCCTACTTCAGAGTCGGCCTAAACCAGTGCTATAGGAACTATCCGTTACGTTAGTGTTCGCTGATTGGCCGAACGCAAGCGAAACACCAGCACCCGCCATTTTTAAAAAGGCTGTGTAAACACACAGATTATAACCTATATATTTACTCCAGAAACTAACTCTACGAACATAGAAAACAGTGATAGATGGACTTCTTAACCTTTACACTGAGGAGAAAATCCAACAAGACTTTGAAGGGACCAAGCCAAACATGATTATGTATTTCTGCTCAGCAACACTGGACATCAACCACACAGTATACGCTAATAACTATTCATTACTGTCTACTTTCTATGTATAACAGTTCTATCTAATAACGTATTAGACAAAACTGTTAGACAGATCGTAAACTAATGAACACGGAGAATGCGAGCACTGGCGTTTTCAGCGCTGTCAAAATAAAGGTCAGAACAACAAACGTGCGAATGCAACCAGGGAAACGTTCCTATGGGAACCATTAGTTCTCGGGGAACCATCCTGGTGGCTAGATCCTAGAACTATCCGTGCAAAAGCCCCTTTAGTCAACAGAGTGCTGAAAGGGGACATCAAAATAAAGTGTTACCAAATAAAATGTCTAGTAGGTAATACAGTAATCATGGACCTGGCAGACTGAATTCAGACAGCGAGTCGAGCACGTCTCCTCCCACCACCAGAGGGCGCTGCAGGGAAACAGCGTCTGTGGATGAACAGATGGAGTCTAATGCGTCCAGGGTGGAGCAGGAGTTCATCTCAGGTTTAGTGAAAGAGTCCAGAGTGTTCAACTGACTCCCGACGGAGGAGAAGAACGCGGGAGGAAGACGAGGAGACCGAGACGAGAAACACACCAGGCCAGTGGGAACGACTCCACTCTGAGTGCCAAACAGGAAAGATTCAATGGTAACTATAAGCGGTTTCACAAACACACGGTTTCATTTCATATTCATATTCAGTGCCCTCACCTGCGGTGTGTCTTCCTCTTTGGACATGCAGTCCAGCAGACGGTCCAGCTCGTCGCCCATCAGGTCGTTGTCCTCCAGCGGCTGAGACACGGGCACCGACAGGCCCAGGGCCTCATGGGAGTCGCTCACGGGGACCGGGGCCGGTAACACAGGAGACGGCCATTCAGACGAACCCGCTGTCAAGAGGAGACGACAATACTGAACACACACACAATCAACAGCAGAGTTTAACAGAAACACTTGCGTACTTAACGATCAAACATATTTTGTATACCAGTGTTGGGCGTAACTCATTACTAGTAACCTGAGTTACATAATCAGATTACTTTTAAGTAACTAGTAATGTAACGCATTACTTTTTCAAATATCTATATAACAAAATATCTATGCTACTTTTTCAAATAAGTAACACTAGTTACTGATATTTATTGACTGACAGCTCTCCTGTCCCCATGTTGAGAGAAATAAAGTGTGCGCGCTGTGTGTAAATATGATGGTTACTTTAGATCTAGACTAAATGTGAACATGTATTTACTCGTCTCACTTGCACAGAAACATTCAGTAATCCTCAAATTGAATAAAAACGTCAAATGCAATCTCAGAATTTTAGGCAAAACTTTTATAATTAACTATATTCAATTACATAAATACACTTTAGGTACTTAATCTCACTTTATTAACCAAAGTCTTTGCTGCTGACCTTCAATGATCTAATTCAACCATATTAATAAGCAAAAATGACTTTATATTAGATTTAGAAATAAGAGTGTTGGACTCCCTTCTGTATCCTATTGTTCTTTAATCCAGAATTACAGAAGCTGAAAGGTTTGTTTGAGAGGCGCCCTCTTCTGTACACGCGTGAATCTGCATTTCCTTCAGCCTGAGGCTTATTCACTTTACTTTTGATGTGAAAGGGTCTTAACATTTGGCAAAAATATATTTAGAAAAATAGAAGAAAAAAAAGAAACCAGCAAGCCCAGCCAGTAACCCAAAAGTAATGTAAACGCATTACTAATGCAAATAGTTACTTCTTTTTTTTGGGAGTAATGCAATATTGTAATGCATTACTTTAAAAGTAACTTTACCCAACACTGCTTGAGACATTATGATTGACATTCTTTTTATTACACTATGTATTGAGATCTGTATTATTATTAATACTATTTTCTACATTGTTTAATTATTACACTTTTTTTTTATTGGGTGGAGGAACAATATTTTTTTCATTTCATTTCATCTATTCTCCTGTTATTAATGTAAAAGTTCAATAAACAGATTTTTTAAAAAGAAACACTTACATGATGTGCACTACATTCTATACTTATTTGTATAAAAATGGCATGTGAAACTGTATGCAGTATGTTTGTCTATATCATTTCAGAAATAAATTATCATGTTGTATTTTTATTTACATTTTGTGTAAAAGCACCTTAACTTTTTGCAGTAATATGGGTCAAGATTGTGTTGATTTTAATACAGTATTTCTCATAGTGTGCTTAAAAGATGTTTATGGAAAAACATGTTTTTTAAAGAAGTCTCTTGTGTTTATCAATACTGCATTTATTTGATACAGTAAAATACAGTAAAAACATAAATAATGTGAAATATATTACAATTTAAAATAAGTGTTTTCTGTGTGAATATATGTTAAAATGTAATTTATTCCTATGATCAAAGCAAATTTTTCAGCATCATTACTCCAGTCTTCAGTGTCACATGATCCTTCAGAAATCATTCTAATATGATGATTTGCTGCTCAAGAAACTAGAACCGCTTTTAACATTTATAATAGTAAGAAATATTATTATCAATGTTGAAAACAGTTGTGCTGCTTCATATTTTTGTGGAAACTGATGCATTTTATTATTTCAGGATTCTTTGATAAAGTTGAAGTTCAAAAAGAAAATCTTTTGTAACATTACAAATGTCTTTACTTTTGATCAATTTAATGTGTCCTTGCTGAATAAAAGTACTAATTCTGAATTTTTTTGGAACTGTAGTGTGCATTTACACATCAGTTAACACTAGTAAACATAAACATTAAACAACAACTCTATAGATTTTGTTAGTCCTAATCTAACATCATTGTTAGTTAATGTTAGCTATTGCAAGTCAACCTTATGCTTTTTGGCAGACGCTTTTATCCAAAGCGACTCGCATTGCCTTCAAAGTATTTCATCAGCTCATGCTTTCTCTGGGGATTGAGCCAAAGACCTTGGTGTATCTAGCGCTGCTCTTTACTATCTGAGCTACAGGAAAACATGCTGCATTCCCTGCATTTCACACAGAGTAATAATAAATATCTCTTTAAGTACCTGCAGAGTCAGCCACTTTCTCCAGCTCAACGGATGATGTCTGCAAACAAACACAAAACACAAGAGAGGGAGAATGTCTTAATCTACTCAGCTGAGCTGCAAAGCACAGATCAAAATTCATGCAATACTGATTAGAGTTTAAAAATGTTGTCCTGCCTCATCTAAAGGTGGAGACACGAGCCCGTCGTCCTCAAATCCTGACGCTTTCCCACTCTGAGACAGAATAATAAAGAGAAAATATTATGCAAATAAATCTGTCCGATAATATGATTATCTTCATGAAAGATTTCCTTGTTGCACTGAAACATAACGTTCAAAACATGTCATGCAGGGAATTCTGGGTACTCACCTGAGAACTGACGTACGCTTTTCTGTTTTTCAGGCCTAGACTGGCTGCGATTTCCTGGGACAAATTACTGACCGTCTGATCCTGAAAAAGACACCAAAAACGTCACTGAAAACCCTGACAAGATCACTAACTAATGTGCAGCTAAACACTGAAAATGCTCCAGAAGATTAAGTTTATTAGACACATATCCCAGAGATTTACAATCATTCCTGATTTTCCCAAACAAGCATTTAGAATTTAATAATTTTCTTAATATACATATTTATTAAACAATATTCCCAGTTATGCCAGTTAACTGCTTATTTCAGTTAAAATTCTTAAATATTTGTCATTCTAAATTGCTAAATGTTTTTGAATACTATGTATTTATTTATTTCTACTGTGTATTAATTTACTCTATTTAGTCTGAAATGTTTCAAATAATTTTTGTGACATGCTGCTTTAAATGTCACCTTTATACATTTAGTTAAACTATGAAAAGAGGTTGAGCAATATAGATTACAAAAATAAAGAAATACATAAACATAATAACTTTGGGCATTTTAGTGATATTGAATAGTATGAAATGGTTTAAGTGTGTTTTATTTCCCATTGGAAAAATAAATTGGACTAAAAGTATAAAATACTGTAAAGATGTAGTTTAATAATTGTACATAATTAAAATGGTGAATAATATTGCATATTAAATAATATTACAAATGTAAAATATATAAAAAAATAAAAATACTTTTTTTCATTCATTGTGTATTAATTGTGTCTATTTATTCTAATCTAAATGTTTTAAATAATTCTTAAAATGGGACATACGGCTTTAAATGTCACATTTATACATTTTGTTTAATTGTACAAATAGTAATAAGGGTTGAGCTGTACAGATTAAAAACAAACCAATAAATATAATAATGTTTGGCCTTTTAATGATTATTGAATAGTGTGAAATGGCTTCATTTAGTTTTTTTCCCCATTGGATAAATAACCTTGATTAAAATACATATTTGCAAAGTATAAAATATAGTAAAAATCTAGATAAAATAACTGTACATAATAATTACAATTGTAAATAATATTACATATTTAAAATAATTTTAAATACTATTAGTTGTTCACTAAATTCCTTTAAAATACACATTAATGAGCAGCAACATTTCCCTACATATTGATGATGTTTACCTGCGGTGAGGCCAGCAGACACGCAGCGCTGCAGTCATACGCCTCTCTCAGTTTCCCAGACTCCTTCAGACACACGGCTTTACGGTATAACGCTTTAGCGCTGTCTTTACACACCTCCAGCGCGCGCTCGCAGTCCTTCACCCCGCTGTCAAACTCGCCCTGACAGAGAAAAATACAGCACACTTAACACTCATTGGTGATCATCAGTGCGTGACCGATATATCGGCCGATATTAGAATTTTTTCTGTTAGGCCGATAAGTGTCGGAAGCTGGCTTTTATTTTGACAGCGTGTGCAAGAGCTCCCGTTCTCCGTCTTCACTGGTTTACTGTCCGTTTTATAATTAGACAGAACTGATAAACAAAGAAGCGGAATGGCATTAAAAACAAAGTATTTTAGCGTTTATCTTTATATTTTAAAAAATAGAAATGCACACACTATAATACTTTCTCATTTACTGTCGGCATTCAGAAAATATGAATTTATATAATTTAAAGTTACACTACAAAGGTACATTATATAACTTTTGGCTTTTTTTAGTGGTTAAAACCCCCCAAACTGCGCACATTTTGCAGAAGAACAATGTTTTGGTTGTGCTTTGGCTCTGCATGACTGTGAGGATGAATATGATTATCCTATTGCTCATAAAATATTCACTATTAGACGTAAGAAATAAAAACCAGTTTAGAAAGATCTCAAGCTGACTAGCTACAGACATTACTGTAGCTTTACCCATTAATAGACACGGCACTTCCTTGAAAATAAATTCCAGCACAACAACCATAATGAAACAATCTTCACAATAGATGCTTTATAATGATTTCTGCTAGACATATGACAGTTATCTGTTCAATAAAACACCTTACTCATCAGTTGAGTAATAAAAAGTAAAGAAAAATGTTGACATTTCTCTCTCGTTGTGACGACTGATCTTACAAGCGTCAAAGTAACCGAAGCAACTTTTCTCTATTTACCAATAAGAAACGAGACGTGCGCGGGCGAGTGAAGCATGTACACTTCATTTACATTTTGTTACAGATAAAAAAAAAAAAAATTATTGTACCTTTAAACAAGTCTTTAAACATAATTCCACAAACCTCGCAAATGCAGCTGTTAGTTTTTCTGAAGCGTGGCAGAGCAAGACACATTTGATTAACTGGATCTAGTGTTGACATAGATTTCACAATTCAGTTTGACCGAGTTGGTCAGTACCCACTTAACTACAAAGACTCTCACAGTAGGTACATTAATATAACAGGCTAACATTAAAATGGAGCACAAACAGCCCGTTAAAGACGAGTGGGAGGATTTTGACCACATCTAGAAGTCCTCAACCCAGCAAAATCTGTCTGGTTCTTATAGTGTCCCTCGTCTGGCAGTCTGGTGAAGGCCTCAGTCAGTCTAGCTGGAGTTAGAGTGGGATCTGTGACCTTGGGAAATGCTCAATTCGCTCTTTTTCATGCTATCATGCCGTCCTTGCTCCTTATCCATGTCTGGAGATATCCTCGCCTGGTTCCTTTAACATTCCTGGCTTCCCAGCGCATGACTTATTGACGCTAATGTATTCCTGCCGTCGAGTTTATATACACTAGCTGAACAATAAACCTCTGAAAAAGCTTGAACACTGAACTCTTGTTTGTGCTTTTAATTTCTTCCCATGGCGAGAGGCAACAGGGAATACTGGGGCGAAAGGGCTGAACCTTTATAGATTATACGACAAATAAAAATACCCTTCGAAGCGCACAGACTTACTAGATTAATGAGAGCACTGTTGCTTACACTGTTTACTTTCACTTTTATTCATGTTTTTAACAGTTTCTTTATTTGTGAGAATTAAGAATCAAGAAGTTGCTATGAAGTGTAATTACTTATTTTAAAGATTACATTTTTATTGTGATTTTCTTTTTATGTTGATTTATTTTTTAATATTGATCTTATTTAGTAAGTTTGCGATATATTCATTTTATTGCAATTGTTATACATGTTTTATTTACTATCTTTAAATTAAAAAGTGTGTCAAGACTAAAATAAATCAAACATTTGTCATCAATATTTTCTAGTAGTAATCAATATTTTCATAATGCAACATAAAATATAAAACATCCAACAGGAACTTTACAGCTAAAGCTGCAGAAATCAGGATCGAATGGGAGTCTAGAGACCCTGCCATCTATTTTTATGCACATTTTGGGATACTGCATTAAAAAAACACTGAAAGAAAACATCAAATGTGCACACAGTAAAAAATGCAAGTGAAAAAAACTTTGAAGCGGACAATTTTTTTACCGATAAGATGGCGCGCAAAAACTATGATTTACCGATAAGATGGCGCGCAAAAACTATGACTTTTTTTTTTTTTTTTTATAAAAAAATATATATTTGACTTTATCTCAACAAATCATGTGATCAGAAAAATGTGCCCACATAATAGCAGAGAAATCATAACCGGACAAACCAGCAGAGCGATCTCATCCAACAGCATTACAAATGTTAGTTCAGTCTTTCTAAAATGCCTGAGCCAAAGTCTGTCCTCAAAAATAATTTGGTTTAAAGGAACACTTCGACTTTTTGGGACTTTAGCTTATTCACCGTGTCCCCCAGAGTTAGATAAGTTCATACATACCTTTTTCATCTCTCTTTTTCATGACCTTGTTATTTGTACACACTATACAAATCACAACATGTAAATAGGAAAATGTTGGCGTTATTTTGTCACTTATTGGGAGCAGTATGCTAGCTGTAGCCATTTACATCCAGTCTTTGTGCTAAGCTAGGCTAGCGGTGGGTGCGTCAGACAGACTTACAGCACGCACGGAGATGAAAAAGGTATGTATGGACTTATCTAACTCTGGGGGATACAGTGAATAAGGTAAAGTCCTTAAAAAGTCGAAGTGTTCCTTTAATTTCCTCCCAGAATGAGGGACATGATTGCGTTCTCAAACACCAGCATCCGAACGCAAGAGAACATGACAGCGTTCACTGCATTTCGTCTGCCGCTCTGAGACGCAACTCATTTATAATATAGGGAAAAAGAGCCACAGTTTCTTCCCCAATTGCAGCAATTTTCACTTTTATTACAGATATTCTGCACCAATTTCCCAGGAAGTGACGATTTTGTTCTCTTGAACACAGGAGGGAAACGTAAATTCGTAAAATGTTTTATGCAATATTCCAACTTTGCGCCCAAGTCAAGTTCACAGTTTTGTCAGTAAACACAGGTACACTCACCATGTTCTGATGTGCGGCCGCGCGGTTGATGTACAGACTCTCCAGCAGGGCGTCGGGACGTGAAGCCCCTCGGCCTGAGCATAAAGAGACACGTTTACGCCCTCGCTGAAATGACCCCGCGCCTGAGTCCACTCGCCCTCTCGAAACGCGGCATTGCCCTCGTCCAAGAGGTCACACACCAGCTGAACCACAAACCCCTACAACAGGGACAAGAAACAAACAAATGCTTATTATGAATCGTTTTAACATTTGTTTAGAGCTATAATAACAGTACCAGCATGCTAAATGTCTGAGTGAGTTTACTCAGCTATACTATGGTGAAATATTGCGAATGTGTCTTCATTCAGATTAGCATTTGTGTGCAGAATATCCTCCAACCTCATAGCCTGCAGGGTCCGGATAAGGCAGAGAACATCTGTAGACACGGATAAAAACAGTCACTCAAAATGATAAGAGTAATAATGGAGAATGAGAAAGTAGATCAGTGCTTCTTAACTGGCTTGTTTCACACAATCCGCTCATGTTGACAACAGTCGAATTTGACCAGATAACGCATGAATTGGTGCCAAAACACTTTGATTGGATGCCAACACAATCTACTATCAAAACAAAGCGAAAACTCATTTTTGGGCCACGGCCAGCCAGTTGAGAAGCACTAAAAGTGTTCGCTGATAGAATAGAGTTGAAGAAGTTTCTTCACTGCATTAAACAAGCACAATCTAATGAAACATGGTTCAGAGATAAAGCATTTTGACAAAAACAACAAGTTGGTGAATCTTCTTTCTCCTGGCCTAATCGGCAACGGATCTAAACAATCTGGTCCGAGAATAATAGAGCGATGTAGTATTTATTTCTCGCTGCAGGGTTTGATAGTTTGTCGTACTTGATGAAGCTCAGCGCTCTCTGAATCTCCTCTCTGCGCTTCTGCCGCTCAGCGCTCATGTTTGACCATCACAAGCCTGAAAAACAAACAAAAGCATGTGTAAAAGTTCATGTTTACCATCTGTTCAACAAATGCCTTCAATGTAAAAGTGCAATGTAAAAATCCTGTTTGTTTGTTGTTGTTTTTTACAGAAAAAACTGGTAGCTGTGATTTAAAGAATCTATAAAAAAACAGTGAAAATGTAAACACTTACAGAACCTGTAAAGTTCACAATTTAAAACTGTCCTTTACAAAAAAAAGTTACATATTAAAAGAGTTAACAAGGGTTATACGATATTTGTCCATTTTTACTTAACTTTGTTATAGTTTTCCACCATACATTACATAGTCAGAGAACTTACTGTTAACCAAAACCATTTGTAGTCTTTTACAAATAAAGTTACCATTTCTTTATGTGTTTATGCACCCGTTTATACACCAAATATTAAAGCCTGAAGGAGGTGACAATACTTTTAAATTATTACAGTATAAAAATATGATAGCATGAACTACATGCTCAGATCCTCCTCAAATCCGCTAGTGTATTACTGCTAGAAGAAGAACTAGTGGACATTTGAAACACGCCCAAGAGAACTTCCTCCCAGTTTCTGCAAAAACGAAACGGAAGCAGCTAGAAATAAACATTCAAAACGAGGACCCAATAACACACAAAGTCAGTCACCAAACAGCAAATATAACGTCCGAATACAGTCATATCACAATAACTCAAAAACTTTCCAGATGACTACACTAAACTCACCTGTGTCTGGAGAAAATCAAGACCAAACGCGCTTTCTTCTGAGCTTCGCGGTGTCTAGTTAGTGGTTCGTCTCTAAAACATTAGAGGAATGACTGACAGCTTATAAATTGATCAATTTCAACACATTTTCCAGACGTATCATGTGTCGACAACACTGCACTGTGAACTCGACAAATGTTTCCAGTTAATAACCGCTTCCCATGAGACGCACGCGACCGTTCCGCCAGGAGGCACGACTCCGCGTTCAAATCGCACTCTGAACGATTGATATTATTATTATTCATTATTAAGAACCTATATACTGTGAAAATGTTAATTTATAGAGTCGATAACTGCTATACAAATGGAAACACGCTATTATAAACATTATAAAGTAAAATTCAAATAGCCCATTTCCAGGAATCAACGACATCTTGATTGGTCCATCCTGAACAGCGCTGATAAAAGTAACACTTGTCATGTTACAGTGACTTTACGATATAACGGAGGTCTCTGGACACTTATAAACTTTAATCGACAAATAATTATAAACATTTATAATACTAAATTATTTTATAGAAAAAAAAAACTGCTAGCATGTCTGACCTGTTCTTTACAAACATATACACAAACACTGTTAGTTTTTGTTGGTAACTTACGTGACTTGACGTGTTTTTAGAGATTTTTTTTATTAGAGTGACCATGAATTCCCTCCCAGCATTTCAGTATCTCTACACTGAACTCAATAAATCTAGTCACAGTAGGGGGGAAACATACTGATGCTACACTGCAGTTTAACAAGTTTCCTTCTAATACGTAAACCTGCCAACAAAATCAATACTGTGAATTATTATTATTATTTTCTTAATCCTAAACCAGTTATAACGTCGTTGGTATGTGTTAATTTTACTCAAAACAGGCAGTAAATCTCAAACAAATGACAAAAGGACACGCAAAATTAAGGGCTCCAGAATTAGGACATCGAACTACAAACCCCATGAGTCACTGCGCGGCTACACCATTTGCGTCATCAGCGCGAGCGGGAGGAAGCAATTGGGAGAAAAAAGAAATGGCCTACATTTACAGCCAGAAACATTTCTAACACCACTTGTAAGTACAAACATAATATTTATGCGCTAAGTTTGTTCCGGGAACGAGTTTATAGTTGTAAAAGGCTGAGTCGCTTAAAACGTGTTTTTTGTGTTGATCATAATATGGTGTATGAATACATGTTCATATGGCATGGCAACATACCCACATAATTTAGGGGTGGTGAACAACAACGGTTACACAATTAAGAATATTTAACGTTTTAACATGTAAAATATGTTTATTTGTGATGAATTCATCTATGCACTTTAATATTAACAATAAAAAATAATTAAGGAAATACATTACAGATGAAAATGGTAAAAGATGATCTAATATATTTTGACTTATTGATTGATTACATTAAAATTGCAATATTTCTTATGTATTACTGAAATGCTATGTTTAAATGTGCAAACGAGGCATTATCTAGTTAAATATGCACGAATTTGCATACATTTCCAGAAGATAAATCTGAACATTGGATAAAGCCAGGTTAAAAATTCTTGTAACTTTGTTGACATATTAGAGTTAAAGGTTTTTACTGAGGGGATTTTGCATATCTCTTTTTATCCTTTCATAAGTCAGAAAATACTGTCAACAGCCAGAAAAAAATACTTTCACCCTATTTTTAGGAATAAAACGTTAGGCTATATAAAAATGTTAATTTCTTCCCATGGCGAGAGGCAACAGGGAATACTTGGGAGAAAGGGCTGAACCTTTATAGAGTATACGACAAATACAAAATTCCCTTCGAATCACACAGACTTACTAGATTAATGAGAGCACTGTTGATTACAGTGTTTACTTAACAGTTTCTTTATTTGACTATGAAGAAAAATTATGGAAAAAAAAAACAACTTTTTTTTTTACTTTACTTCAACAAATCATGTGATCTCAACTATTTGACTATGAAGAAAAATTATGGAAAAAAAAAACAACTTTTTTTTTTACTTTACTTCAACAAATCATGTGATCTGACGATTTTTTTCTCTTGAACACAGGATGGAAATGTAAATTTGTCAAATGTTTTATGCAATATTCCAACTTTGAAAAATCAGCTGTATGATACATGAACAAACTCTCAGTAAAAACCTTCAGAATATAACAGGAATAAAACTGTAAAGTTTGGTGTGTGTGTAAGAGCTGCTGAAGTGGTGGGGGGGAAAAAAACACTCTTTAAAGGTAGTGGAATTGAAATCTACACACGCAAAATAGAGACACTTCAAAGTGTATTGGATTTTTTCCTTTAACTAGTCTAAAACAACATGTTATGGAAAGCCCAAATAACTCAAATAGCCCAAAAATGTATCAGTGCATGAAAAATACAATGTTTTTACCTGTAGTGTCTTGGCCTAATAATACAAATAAAGTGGGTTTGATTCTAATGTCTGTCTAATGTTATACTGTATCATCATGATTCACATGAACTGTTTCTTCTCTCTTTAAACTGGTGTGTGTTTATATATGTCTTCAGTCGGTGTCAGGATGGCGTCAGATGATGTGGCAAATCTCGCCGACTCGTTCGCGAAAGCTCAGGTCAACGAGGGAGAGCTCAGCTATAAAGGACAGGGTCTTAAACTGGACAACGCTCAGTCCGGTGAGCTCAGACCCGCATCAGCCGATGATGATCATCTAGTAATGTCTCACATCTGTTTCTGGTGTGAATAATGTGTGGTTTTGTGCGCAGTGGAGGAGATGGTGAAGGAGATCGAGGAGTTTGACGGTCTGCGTGCGCTCAGACTCGAGGGAAACACCATCGGCCTGGAGGCGGCGCAGACCATCGCCAAAGCCTTGGAGAAGAAGAGCGACCTGCAGGTGCCGAAACCACACTCGCAGTCTTCATTCTTATTAAACTCTATCCTAAAACAGTCGATCACAATCTGAAAGTGGGTTGCAGGTCTATAAGCTAAACAAAAATTTAGAAATGTTGCCTTGGCAATAAACTGAAATATAAATGAAAGCCACAATCATGCAGATTTCATGCATAAAAAGTTGAAATTAGGACTTAAAAAGTATGTCATAGCTTTAACTTTATCTCATAATTATACTTAATATGTCATAATTTCAACTTTTTAAGTCATAATTTCGAGCCCATTTCCGCCATTTTAAGAAACAATATTATGAATAAAAAGTAGAAATGATTATTTAAAAATTATGATTTTAAAGGTCATAATTATGAGATACAAAGTAAAAATTATGACTGTAGAAGTCATTGAAATAAAATGTCGAAATTATGACTTATGAAATTGTCTTAGAATGTCATAATTTCTTCTTTTCATCTCATAATTATGGCTGTATAAGTAAGATTTGTGACAATCACAATGTTACAGAGCCCCAAATGTGACACGATGATGGAAGAAAATAGAAATATTTATATTGATTATAATGATGGGAATCACTAGAGTGTGTTTTGTGCGCTGAATTATTGGCTAAGATACCACATTTCGATGATAATATTATATTAATTTTAGGACATTTTTGTAATGTTTATTTACTTAATGCAATTATTAGGAAACAAATGAATCTATGTCCTTTATCTCTATTGTTTCTCTCTCTGTTAGTGCTGCCACTGGAGCGACATGTTCACCGGCCGCCTGCGAGCTGAAATTCCTCCAGCGCTGGTAAGATCTGACCATTTAACAATTAGACTTTTCTTTATGGTTCCACGATCATCTTTGATTGGTGAAACCCTTCGCGAACTTTGTATTACACCCAACGTGCTCCTATTAAGTAGTTATGACCAGATTTGGGGAAAGTTACTTTTAAAATTAATGCATTACAATATTGCATTGCTCACTTAAAAAGTAACCAATTGTTTTTTTATTGAAAGTAATGTGTTACGTTACTTTTGTGTTACTTTTTCTCACCAGGGCTGGGCTTGCTAACAAACAATACATTTAATAACAATCTTCGCAATAAAAAAAAATAAAATAAAAAGTGTGATATTTAACTAAAGTCATTTTTGCTTATTCGTATGGTTTAATTGGATCATCAAAGGTCAGCATTAAAGACATTGGTTAATAAAGTGAGATTAAATACATAAAGTATATTTGCGTTATTTAACAGATTTAATTATAGCAGGTTTTCGGAATATTCTGAGTTTGCATTTCACTGTTTTTATTCATTTCTAGGAATACTGAATCTGTTTTTGTGAGTAAATGCTCACATTTAGTCTAGAACTACAATAACCATCATGTTTATACACAACACCTCTGCGCTTACTCACGATTTCTCGGAAACGAGAGGTATCAGTCAATAAATGGAAAACAAAGTACCTTGCATTATTTATTTGAAAAAGTACCTCAGATATTTAGTGGTACATTTTAAAGTAATGCATTACTTTACTAGTTACTTGAAAAAGTAATCTGATTAGGTTACTCGAGTTGCTTGTAATGCGTTACTGCCAGCTCTGGGCGTGACTAGAACAGAGCGTTTAACGATAGCAAGCTGTTTCCCCAGGTTTCTCTGGGTGACGCGTTAATCACGGCGGGAGCTCGTCTGAAGGTTCTGGACCTGAGAGATAACGCCTTTGGACCCGATGGCGTGAAAGGCATCGAGAAGCTGCTCAAGAGCGCGCCTGTCACTCCCTCCAGGAACTGCGCCTCAACAACTGTGGAATGGGCATCGGAGGAGGAAAGGTGGGCGGGGTTTATGATGATGTAACAGGGAAAACTCCATTCATTTTCAATTGATTTTGAACAATAACTTAAACAGTTGAGGTTGTTAATTGCTGGTATTTGCTTTTAAAACAAATTTTAAAATAGTCATTTTAACAGCAGAATTCCTGGTAAAAAACAACAAAAAAAAAAAAAAAACACATTACCCATTATTCTGCAGAGAAATATCCACCAATCAGAGAATCACAACATGCAAATCATACCCAAATGAATGGGAAAATAGTTCAGAGACCAAAGATGCTAAAAAAATGGACGTACTGTTGCGCTCTATTATATTTAGGGTTGGCAATCGGATACTTAAGGTGAGGAATCGGATACTTGTTATAAAATTTATATTTCGATTCCTCTTATCAATTCCTTTGTGAGCATTTCAATATGACTTCAAACTATTCAAGTGTGAGACGAATGACGCCTTGTTTTAAACTCTTAAAGTGACAGCACCTTCATATAACGTCTCTATAATATCACAAGAGAAAATTCACTCGCTCATGACTGAATAACTTTTGTAACTATATTTGTAATGCATATTTTATTTATAAAGTGCAGAGTTATTTTACATTTGATTACAGTTTCTGGACCTGAATCCAAACGATACCAACAATTATATTGCCATTTGTTTTCTCTGGTAATGTGCTGTTCCTGGTTCTGTAGATCCTGGCGGCGGCTCTGACGGCGTGTCATAAGGATTCGAGTGCGCTCGGCGCCCCACTGCAGCTGAAGGTGTTCATCGCCGGCAGGAACAGACTGGAGAATGATGGAGCCACAGCGCTGGCGCAGGCCTTTCAGGTGCTGAAGGACACGAGAATGAAATCTCACCTACAGTATTAATCATTTTCTTGATTTTTGTTTATTTGAGGTTTGTTTTTAAAATCTACCTGTAAGTCAGTCGGTGTCATTCGGTCATTTGGTTTCCCTCATCAGGGGTAGCATCGATAGCCAACTAAGGTCGCAAGTTCTGTCGTTATCAGCAGTTCAACGAGTCGTTGTTTCCCGAAAACATCGTTCTAACACACATTCGCAAACAGCATCGCACAGTTGTGTGTTTGGAACGACAGCTCTCGACCTGTGGTTAGAAGCAGAGTTTCTTGTTTTCATGACATGTGGACTCAATAAATCCTTATCTTGAGCAAAATAAGCAAGCTGATATTCAGTACAATCTTTTATTTAGAATACATAAAAATGTCATTTACGTCTTTGAGTTTGTCAAGAGATTTAAAGCACCGTTTTTGAAGAGTGCGCATGTGCAAACGTGCTCTACTAGTAAGAACGAGCCTATGATTGAATCTGGAAATAAAGCGAAATAACTGAGAAAAATTTGAAATAGTCCTCAGATGCCATGTCTGTAATTTATAGCAAAACATCAAGCATTAATTCGATCTCAAACAGATTCATTAAAAGTAGGTATTACTCCAACACCTGAGTGACATCATTAACCAACGTGGTTGAACGACCAATTTACGACAGTACGGTTTCGGGAAACAGTCGTGACTAGCTAGTTGATTTCTTAAAGGATACATCGTACTATGGTAGTGAAGCAGCGAGTTACGGTGTTGTATGGGAAACACATCTCTGATTGGCTCATTGGCGAATGCTTTATCTTCTCAGTTGATTGGCAGTCTGGAGGAAGTGCACATGCCCCAGAACGGCATCAATCACCCAGGAGTCACGGCTTTGGCCACAGCCATGCAGCACAACCCACAGCTGCGAGTGCTCAACCTCAACGACAACACTTTCACCAAGAAAGGAGCGATCGCTATGGCAGAGGTACACTGGAAAACACTTACTGTGCTTTAGATCAGGGGTTCTCAACCTTTTGCAACTCATGGCCCACCAATGAGTGTTTAAAAACATTCCGAGGACCACCTTTCCACATATGATAGTATGACCACAGAATAACAGAAAATTCTAAAAGTACAATGATATATCTGCTGTTAATCTGTTATGCCACTGTAGCAGATTAGGTCAAGTCAGCTGAAAACTGTCCTTGTTTCAAAAAGACTTTGCAGGTTTACTCAGTAACCATTCCTGTAACGATAACAGGCTAATATACTGTAACAACAGGCCAGACACACAAGAGGGGATACTCTATATTTGCTGCAACACAATCTCTATACCACGAATGTTATTTCTCGTGCCATTTATACGCCAAAAATGTTTCTTGCGTGCATATGCAACGCACTGAAAACACTTGGTTTGGTTTAGGGGTGGGGAGTGCGTGCATATTACACGCCATACAGTGCGTATCATATGCACGCAAAAACTATTTTTGGCGTATAAGTGGACGAGAAATAACATTCGTGGTATAGATATGAAATGTTCAACAAAGTTCATTCACCCCAATTTACATAGCCTACTGTAATTGTAATTGATCAAATACAGTTAGCGATATGAACATGACTGTTTAAAACAATATTATGTTGGCCTCCCAGCACAGCCCAGTTTTGTTCAAATGTCTCTGCAGCTTTGATGGTTTTAGCACCTCATTTGACAACATTTCTCCACATTCAACACCTGAATCCACATTCACCAACATTTCTCCACATGCACCTTCGGCTTAAGGGGGTCACACACCGGACGAGAAGCGCAGTGGCACGTCTTTAAAATTCGAACACATTATTTTCTGTGAGTGTCACACCGACGGCGTCTGTCCGCAGCGCCAGCTATGGCTCAAGATTCTGTTCAAAAACCTGTTGCGTCACAGAGTGCCATTTACATAGTTTTATATTAAATTTACTACATTACTGTATATTTGTCTCAAAGCATCGTTAATGTAGCCTATATACTGACTTCACCCTGTGCTGCAAGATACATTTAGTTTTATATTCATTTACAGAAATCAGCTGCGTGGATGAAAATGATCGGATTTTCAGGTGATTCTCAATCAATTCAGTTAATGTACGTCCTGAGGTAAAGTGTTCAGACTGCAGACTCAGCAACGATTGTATTAATTGCAATCATAACATAGCACAGACATTATCTTAATATCGTAATGTCCTTAAACATAACAATATTGCTGGCCATAAACTGAGAAAGTGTGTGTCCAGTGTTCGATACCTCGAGTTGTAGACGCAGCGCTGCTCTTCTCATCCGTGTGTGACCCCCTCAATACCTGCCCTTATAAAACCAAATTTAATGTATTCAGCGTCGTATTTTCTCAACACACACTTCAAAGCTTTTCCTTGCACGTCTGTCTCCCACATCTGCTTTTCTTTTCAGAAAACAATCCATATTACAGTAACGTAATGTTAGCCTACTGCATCTGATCGAACAAACGTTCAATCTGACGTGATTGGTGTTGCGATTTTAAACCTAAATTAGCTTTTAGATAATGCATCTTGACTTGAATTGAGTGTTTTTGATAATATACATTCATAAGAACAATTAGATATTTAGAAAATAACAAGATTTGTAAATTTAAAAAAAAATTTAAAAAAATTTGGGGGTAGTCTACCACTGCCTACACGGCCCACCAGATGGTGCTCCGAGGCCCACCAGAGGGCCGCGGCCCACCGGTTGAGAATCACTGCTTTAGATGAACAATCTAAATTGTGGAAGAGATGGATGGCATCAACAGCTAAATATTTGTGTGGATGTATTGACAACACTGTAACTTTAATAGATATCACTATACTTCCTCAGTTGATTAATCACAGTACATTAAGACAATTGTTTTCTAAATGTTGTTTAAATTAGCAAATGAAGCATTGTTTAATTAGGAATGCACTAATTTGCATACATTTCCAGAAGATAAATCTGAACATTGGATAAAGCCAGGTTAAAAGTGTTTCATTTTGTTGACATATTAGAGTTAAATGTTTTTACTGAGGGGATTTTGAATATCTCTTTTAATTCATAAATCAGAAAATATTGTCGAAAGACATTTTCACCATGTTTTTAGGAATAAACTGTTATATAAATCAGGCTGGATGTTATATGAACAAACCCCTCAGTAAAAACCTTCAGAATATGACAGGAATAAAACTTAAAAGTTTGGTGTGTGTGTAAGAACTCATTAAATATATTGTAATTGAAATCTACAGACGCTTAAATCAACAAAACACTTATAAGTGTATTTTGGATGTTTTCTTGCTACTAGTCTGAAAGAAGACATGTTATGCAATCAAAATAACCCCCAAAATGCAATGGTTTTCAAAGGTGTGTGTGTGTGTTCTTAGGCGCTGAAACACCTGCGAAATGTGCAAGTGATCAACTTTGGGGACTGTCTTGTTCGGTCTGAAGGAGCCAGTGCCATAGCAGAGACTCTGAGAGAAGGACTGCCGATACTCAAGGTACTGACAGATCATTCGGACTGAATGTTATGAACTTTGGAAATGATGAAAGCTAAATCAATAAAGATGCTCGTCTCGTTCTCACCAGGAGCTGAATCTGTCTTTTGGTGAAATCACAGAGGAAGCTGCACTGGATGTGGCCCGATCCGTCCAACTCAAAGATCAGCTGGAAAAACTCGACCTGAATGGTACAAACACACACACAACACACACACTTAAACAGAAAAACATCACCGCATCATCAGGATTTCTCTGCAAATATCTGAACAGTCCGTGATCAGTAAAGATGCACTTGTTTAATCAAGTTTGTGCTCTCAAACCAAAGGTGAACAGGTTATGTTCCGCTTTTTAACATTTAAGATTTAATTATGATTTTTTTCTGTGTCAGTTGTGTATTTGTGCATGTGCACCACCTTACCTAATACATAAAACACACTAACAGTGATTTGCAGTGACAAAGCAGCCCTTTGATGCACAGATGTAAATGCCTATGATTTTTGTAGTAATGTTTATTTCATTTTTAGTATGTTATGGAAAAAATGTACTAATTAAAATAGTTAAAATGGAAAATACTAAAATAACTGCACATAAAGGTGAAATAAAATTACTAAAAACGGAAAATATAAAAAATATGACACTGGATAGATGACTGCATGAGCGACAAATGTTTGCGTCATTAAAAATTAAACACTGCGATAATATCATAATGAATGTTTTTGTCTTTAGGGAACAGTCTGGGTGAGGAAGGATGTGACAGTCTTAGAGAGGTGATGGAAAGCATGAACATGGCAGACAAACTGGGCTCTCTGAGGTATCAAACACACACTAAACAAACTCAATCTTACAAAACACATGTGCCATCCAGATTCCCTTTATCTTTATGTGAAAAAATACCTTTCCCTGATTTGCATGAGCTTTCGTTTGCGGTCTTCTGTTCATATGCATTTGAATGGAAGTTGAATGAATTGTAAAGACTCCGTAATTACTTTCTTTCACCCCACTTGCACACACACACACAGTGATGACGAGGGAGAACCTGAGGAAGATGAGGACGAGACGATGATGACGATGAAGACGTGGAGGAGGAAGAAGAAGAAGAAGAAGAGGAGGGAGAAGGCGAGGAAGAAAAGAGTGAATTAAATCAGGTTTGATTAAAGCTTCAAGGCTTCCAGTTTGAAGTAGAATTCAATATGAAAAAGATGAAAACACAAGAAGAGAAATAAACGTGTATCTGTGGATGTTTGTGTAGTTCTCAACGCCGCCTTCGGCACCTCGTACTCCAGACGTCTCGTCTTTCCTGAGTTTTCCGTCTCCAGACAAACTACTGCGACTCGGTGAAAGGAGAAGCTCCCTCATCCAGCAGCAGGTCGCGTTTACATTCAACACACTCAACATATACGGATGCTTACATAATGCACTTCTGCATTAGGCACAGAGACATAACTTGTGTTTTTTCTAGTATTATCTTAGAGGATGTTCATGCAGAACATGTCTTAGCTCTAAAATGTGTGCACAAAGGTTAAAGACGTCCATCTAGAATGTTTTTACATAGAAAACCAGAGGAAAAGCAAAGCAATGGAATACAAAAATTGAACTTTGCCTCATTTGAATTGCAATATGCGATCAGAATTTAAGGTGCAAATAGAGAAGAGGACAGTAATCTCAACAGGCCTAGTGATGAGCGTTTGTGTGTCTTTTGCAGGTGGACGTGTTGGATGTTGTTAGACGGCTGAAGCGTTTCTGAAAATCTCCTCTGTGTACAAGGACGACGACGCAGAGGTGAAATCAGCCGTGCTGGAGAGTATCGGTGAGATGACGTGAACATCCGTCACATGGTTGTTGAATGATCTGAGAGTGACGTTTGACTGATTCTTGTGTGTCTGTGTGTTCCAGATGCAGTGCTGAGCAAAGCCTTCTTTACACCGTCTTTCCAGGGTTTGAGTTTTGTGTCAGCGTTACTGGTGATGCTTGGACTGTTGAAGGTACAATAATTCAGACTGGTAGCTAAAACTGAGCTTGTTTGCACACAGATTTTATATACTTTTGGTTACTCTTTACTTTACAGTGTCCTTCTACTATGTTACATGTACTTACCATAGTAATAAGAGTAAATTATGCATAATTACATGCAACTAACCCTCAACCAAACCCTAATCCTACCCTAACCCTATGGCAAGTACATGTAGTTGCTTAATATTACTATTTATATATAATTACACTGTAACAATGAAACCTTAAAATAAAGTGTAACCATA
The DNA here is from genome assembly GCA_900092035.1 of Leuciscus waleckii. NCBI lineage: Eukaryota > Metazoa > Chordata > Actinopteri > Cypriniformes > Leuciscidae > Leuciscus > Leuciscus waleckii. Next base: position 11,167,920 of record FLSR01004878.1, read on the forward strand.
TTTTTTTTCTTGATGAATACTCTTTCTCTTGGAAATATGTCATATCACGTAACTACAAAAGGTTATGAATGCCATTTTGCCATTTGATATTTTAAGTATGTATATTTCTGTACTAGTATTCTAGTTCTATACTAGTTTGGGCTTTTACAATTGTACCAAACCATGTTCTAATATCCTCAAATATGATGATCCCATTGCAAACGACACCCTTTCTCAATATAGATGCTTACATTTTCATGTAGAACCCCAGTTTGAAAACCCTTGTGCTATTAGAAATGCACCTGGTTTCATTGCTCACCATGACTAGAACCGTTCCAGCTGATGGTGGAAAGCATGTTTTGATGTTCAGGTATTTCTCTCTCTTTCTCTGTAGAGTGAGGATAAGTTAAAGGTGGTGAAGGTGGTCCCAGGTCACCTACAGTGTTTGGAACATGCAGTAAAACAGAGTTATTTCCCCCGAGATCACATCACTGTCCTCAATGCTTTCATGCCAGGTAACTCAACTAACAAATGTTTATGAATGTAATGTTCTGTATAGTATGTGACGACTGAATCTTCTCTTTGTTTGTGTGTTTGATTATTATGCAGGCAGAATAAATCGCTGGAGGTGTGCAGCAGTTCTCGAGACCGCCTGAAATTAACCCTGCAGAAACTCGTACCTGAGAGCTGAAAACACACACTATACAGTTTCAAAACACAGACATTTGCTTCAATGAGTACCATGTGATTCTTAATAATAAACTAACAAGTCTTGAAACATCACCTGTCATCTTCCTGCGTTTTCTTCAGTAATAATAAAGAAATGTACAGTAACTCAGGATGTGAAGGGTAAAAATAAGTTCAATAACAGACAAAAAATGACATTGCACTAAAAAGAAAGTCTCTATGGTTTTTGTTTCTTTTAAATTCACATTTTAGTTGTGCTAGCTTAGAAGCAAGTTCATTTATTACCTCAGTTGAAGGGGGGTCTCTCCTTTTTTAATTAACAGACATTTTAAACACTTTTTTTGTTCCACTTATAACATTTATATAGTTAATATCAATAAAAAATAATTTTAAAAAATTGACCGTTCATTTTGAAAAGAGGCGCGCACACACATTTCTGTGACAGTTCCGAGAGAGACTGAAAAAGCTAGAGTGGAAACATGTGAATCTCCGATTACTGGTTGTTTTAATAATAAAGGAAATCCATTGTGTTTGAAACATATCTGATAGTGAAGCCTGAAATCAGTGAAGCCACTGTAGTGAAGACAAGAAGTCAGTCTTGGTTTTCTTTTGCTTTATTCATTTATTATTATTTTAGAGTGCAGGTAATGAGATTTAATATATTCAGATATTAATCCAAATCACATTTAAGTAAAAATCCACTAATTGTATTGCAGTGTTTTGTTTGCATCAAACAACATAGTTCAGAACGTGCAAGCATAGGCTATGCCTATAACGTGTGCTAATGCTAATTCTCTATTAGGGCAGACATGTTTTGGAAGCTGGAAAAATGGAAGCAGATCAACAAAGTAGTAAACATGTACGCAATTTAAAGTTTAAACTGTGCTTGAAAACAACCTAAACTATTTTTAAGATAAAGCATTCATTGAAGAAACTTACCGACAACTTACCAACATCTCCAGTTAACCAGAAGAGTATTCATTTAGTTTGTTTATGTTAAATAAGAGGCAGTCTTGGACTGGAATGTTTTTGAAATCATGTGACTCTTTGTTCTGGTGAAATCACAACAAAACGCACACAAATCTGTCCCTGTTCTTAATATACAATCACTGATGAACATCTTTTTATGAGGAAAAAAACCTTCTAGGGATTAGAACCCAAAACCTGAGAACTTCTGACATACTTAAAGGGATAGTTACCCAAAAATGAAAATTACCCCATGATTTACTCACCCTCAAGTCATCCTAGGTGTATATGACATTCTTCTTTCAGACAAATACAATCAGAGTTATATAAAAAAATATCCTGGCTCCAAGCTTATCCTAAGTGTTCAAGCTTTATAATGGCAGTGAATTGCTGTTTCTGTTATGAAGTCCATTAAAGTCCAACTGAAATCAAAAGTGACGCTATTTACTTTGTTAGCGCATATTACTAGTCTTGTGGTGAACAATTAACAATTGTGTTTGTGTAAGAAAAATATTAATATTAGGGCTGTCAAAAGATTAATCGCGATTAATCGCATCCAAAATAAAAGTTTGTGTTTACATAATACATGTGTGTGTACTGTGTATAATTATTTTGTGTATATAAATACACACACATTCATGTATAAGAAATATTTGCATACATATACTGTATATATTTATATATAATTTAGATTATCTTTAAATATAATTTTTTTATATATAAATTACACATTTTTCTTAAATATATACAAGCATGTGTGTGTATTTATATATACAAATTTAATTATACACAGTACACACACATATATTATTTAAACACAATCTTTTATTTTGGATGCGATTAATCGCGATTAATCTTTTGACAGCCCTAATTAATATTTAACACTTCTGGCCTTTTATGGATTCAGAACAGAAATTCACTGCCATTATAAAGCTGGGAAGAGCCAGGACATTTTAAATATAACTCAGAATGTATTCGTCTGAAAGAAGAATGACCATTTTTCACAGACGCTGGTTTTCAGCGTCCCGCCCCGGTGCCATTCTTCCCATTCTTACACAATATGGCATTCTTACAGGTCCATCAATTCAATAAAGAAATAGAGTGTGCACATCCAAAAACCCTTCAGGTGCTCAATCAAATAAAGCATCAAACTCAAAATAAACAAGAATCGGCACACTGTCACTGCTGCTCCCAAGAATTTATTAAAAAGAACAACGTTTCGACCCAAAGGTTCTTCATCAGGCCAGCAACATCATAGAAAGGTACAATTTATATTAGTGTGAACCATCACACCTGACCTCATTAGTGAACTAATTTGCCATTCATCCAATGCAGTAACGATCTAATCAAACACATCACAACAGCCAAAGTGCTCAAGGACCTGCACAAGGGTGGTCATGACCCAGAAGTTCTGCGAGAGCTTTATGCCGCAACAGACCAGAGGCGGAGGTTCTAGGTGACCTAGCCCATGTGGTAATAAACACCATCAATTCGGCACAAGCACGAAATCCCTTCTTGCCCTCCCTCCATTCCCTCTTGAGATTTGTCTCTGGTGCTCAGAGCACTTCAGAATGCCCCGTTCAAGCCTTTGCAGTCCGCAGAGTTAAAAGTCTTGTCTGTGAAGACATTACTCCTTTAAGAGGGAAGGGGGACTCCTTTCGTCGGTCGACGAAACATGCCTACAGTTCAGGCTGGGTGACGCCCATGTGGTATTGAGACCCCAGCCTGGCTATGTGCCCAAGGATCCTACCAATCTCTTCAGAGATCAGATGGTTAACCTGCAAGCGCTGCACCTGAGGAGGCAGACCCAGCCCTGGCTTTGCTCTGTCCCGTCCGTGCTCTGCGACTGTACGTGGACCGAACACAAAGCTTTAGGACCTCAGACCAGCTTGTCTGTAACAGAGGCCAGCAGAAGAGAAAGATGACATTCTCTGTTTCTCCTCCAAATGACTCTGCAGAAAACAAAAAGATTATTAAATTTACACTACCATTCAAATATTTGGGGTTGGATCATTCAAGAGATCCAGTATGAAGCAGTACCTGTTCCTCTGTCCTCGCTGCTGCAGTGGATACAGTGTCATGATTTTTGTGTTCATCCACCAAACACAGCATACAGATACACCGCTGGCCGGTACGGCAGTAAATCTCCAGCATTTGACCATGTCGAGGGCAGATCATCTCCTGCAGTCGTCCAGTGGCGTCCATCAGATTGTGTCTATTACCTCTGAAGAGACTCTTATGCTGTTCAAGGTGAATTTGACAGTAAGAGCTTTACACTCCAGACACCACTTCACTGCTTTCTGTTTATGTCCAGTGCAGGAGTCGCACTGCACATCTCCAGATCCAGTGTGAGGAACTGCAGGACCAGGAACAGGAGCAGGAACAGGAACAGATTGGAGTCTCATTGCCTTGAGCTTCTCCACCATTTCAGCAAACACCACATTCTTACTTAAAACTGGTCTTGGTGTGGAGGTTTTCCTGCACTGAGGGCAGCTGTAGATTCCCTTCTGATCCTCCTGATCCCAGCAATCTGAGATGCATCTCATGCAGTAACTGTGTCCACATGGAATCGTCACTGGATCCTTCAGGAGATCCAGACACAGTGGACAGCAGAACTGATCCTCAGCCCACGAGAAACTGGCTTCTGCCATTTCTCCTTTTAAACACACAAATAGAGAGATGATGCACACTTCAGTTTGACAGTCAAGTTCCTTCTTCTAACGGAAGGGTTTATATCTCTTCCCGATTATATAACTAAGAAACAGGTGTTGTGTGACTTACTGCAACTATTTCATTTAAGTGTTTTTTGACTACACTGACTATAATGTAGACGACAAAGTTGTCTAAAATACTCTGAACTGAAAATGATTTAACTCTTTGCATTCTGATTTTGCTTTAATAGTACTAATTTATAAATGATTTTACGGCACAATATCATAACTGGATATGATGAGACTGTGGAAAATCTGATGGTCAATATATTGACTAAATACACAATTTAAATGAATTTCAAATGTTTTAAAACAAATGTTAAAATTCTTTAAACGCAGTAGTCACAGTATAGTTTGTTGAATAAAGCAAAGAACTATATACACACACTGGTTAATAAACTGAACTAAACAGGTGACAAACTAATCAGTAACTACAGAAACCAATGAAAACACAATCTTAGAAGAAAATATAGAACCTTAAAGGGTTCTGTCAGGCTTTTCTTATATAGGACCCATCATAGGATCATTTTACAGACTTAGTTTTAATTAATTAGTTTTGTATTTTATCAATAGAAAAAAAATGAATAACATTAAATATGAACATAAATAAGTATTATGCAATAATATAGGACATTTATCCTTATATAGAACCTTTTTTGCACAAACAGTTCTTTAAAACTGAGTCAAGAACCCTAGTGTTCTA
>FLSR01004878.1:11175465-11206339 GCA_900092035.1 Leuciscus waleckii
TGTATGTTTATCAACCCTTTTTATGTATAATATATATATATTGTAAGTAAGTATATATATATGTATATATATATCTTAGTAAGTAAATCTTTAAAAGGTTTAGTTGATAACATGTTTAATTTACATTGCGTCTTTCCCAAACTCAAGGACGCTTCACAATAACAGTAAAGAACAAACAATCAGTTCATACTTAGATGGACAAGATACATTTGCCCAGTCTAAGAAATGAGCGATTGCAGTTACATATCATATTACAATTACAGTTTTTCTCGATTGTTTACACACATTTTCTGAAAGCATGCCTCATATTCTCAGAACTCTTCACACAAATCCAAAAAAACACACACAATGGGCAAAACTCCTCAATTCTCCTGCAAAATGAAACTTTACATTCAAAACAATGTTATTTCTTCTCAAAATGGTATTTTGTTTTCAAATGACACACACAAACCATCATATGAATAGACATTTATAAGAACCAGTTGAACACTGATGTGCTCAATGTAAAACACTATGAAGAATGGAAAACACTTCTTCTCCATTCATTATAATGACTTAGGCCTTTTTTTTGTTCAGTGTTACACTTACTACAGACAGTACATACATAAGTGTGTTGTTCCTTGTGAAAACAAGAGATTTTCTGCATGAAAATTGTGCCAAAAGCAGAGAATTGTGTGTAGTGTTTTGAAAAAAGTGTGTTTTAGAACTGCAGTTTGAGTGTAAAGCAGGAATTGTGCTTGTAGTTTAGCAGAATTGGTTCAGGAGGTTGGTGAATGAGTTACATGTTGTGGTCATTGTGTCTCAAGTACCAGAAAATGTGTGTAAACAATCGAGAAAAACTGTAAAATACAAACAGTAACAAAAACAACACTATTTACGTTATATTAGTAATACTATCAGTAACAAGTAGTTAATTCTTATTATCCAATTTTATCTACACAACCTGACGTTTGTCATTGCTTTGTTTATTTTTCTTTTTATCTTTTTAATTTACATTAGTTAAATTATTATAATTTAATGTCTCCTCAATCTTTATCCCATCTTATAACCTTATGATTTGCTGTAAAAAACTTTTTTTCGTACTGCACATTTTTCAATTACATTTTTCTGCTGCATATCGCAAAGCTTTGTGCAAAACAGTTTGTTTTCCGAAATAACCTCTAACTTTCTTCTGACAAAGTATGTATATTATCAATCCTATTATTCTCGGGTCTAAAGCATTCTGTCAGTCACTCCTCTATTGCTTTTGATATTGCTGATATTGATATTTAATGCATTGCATTCAATGTTGTTATTTAGTTTGTTTGTAAAAGATGGCTTATATTGTTTTGGCATAGATGTACAGTAATTCGTTATGTATGTATATGTGACTGTGCCAGCCCATGTTGAGAGGAGCAGAAAAGTGCGATTATGTGTGTGCGCTAGAGGACTCCAAACTTTAAATGAACTCAGTCATCTTAGTTGAGTTTACTGGAGTTAAAGGACAGTTAGAGGTGGACCGCTTGCACCTGCCTGGAGAAGGATCTGGGAAACTTTGGAGGAGTTTGGAGGAGTGCCAACCTAACGCCTGTTTTAACCCTTAAAGAACATTTTTGGGGCGCCTGACTCACCTGTAATTGTCTTTGTTTTAACCTATTCTAGCAGCAAGCATCAAGTGCCATATATCATTTTAAACAGGAGAACCTAACGTTTCCATCTAGCTCATTTAAAGTCCCAGTTTTACATTTATTTTGTCAGAGAATTTATGAAATTAACAGAATTTTAAGAAAAACGGCCGCAAAAAATTTGGTGTTTTCAGTGTGAACTCAAACAGAACTTCCTGAAGTTTAGGGTGTTTTCAGTGTGAACTCAAACAGAACTTCCTGAAGTTTTGTTTTTTTCTTTTAAGAAAGTTAGACTTGTTGTTTTAGACTTCCAGATGAAATTTTGTCTACATGTAACAATCCCTCAGCAAGTTATAGCCATTTATTATAATATTATTCTAGGCGTTTTGGAGTAAAAACAGGTGTATTACATTTACTGACAATGTAGATTGTGTCCAAATAAGTTCAGGAAGTAAAGTAAATAGAAAAGTTGTTATATTACAACAGAACACTGAAGCAAACATTTTTCTTCAGAAAATTGTGTTATAATTTGAACATGAACAACAAATGCAAACAATATAACAAGTAGTGACAAATGTGCAATATAAATACTAACAATACAAAATTCAGAGTGTAAATTAACAAATGGTTCAAATAATTTCATAAACTAAATACAAAAAGAAATAAACAGTGCAAATGAAGAAATGGTTCATTGAGGGTAATATACTGAGTGCTAATGAACAAATAGTGCAAATAATCTTCACAAACTAAATATAAATAAACAGTGCAAATGATTCAAACAATCTTCTGAATCGGAAGGTTCCACCAGGTCTAACGACTCGTTTAAAAAAATAAATTCAAACACATCCTCCGATTTGTACTGCTGTTTTTTTTACATACTCATGCTCTTTCGTGTTTTATGCTCTTTCATGTTTTGCGCTCTTTCGTGTTTTGCGCTATGGTCAAAAACTTTGCATCCGTTAGTTTTCATGCGTAGTTTTCAATGTGTATAAAGAAACGTGATTGGTTGTTAAAATCACCAATCACTATGTTTGTTGGTTGAGTTGATGAACGTTTGGACGAATCTGGGCATGGGGGTGGGACTAAGCATCAACAATCGTTCCTGTTTGGCTCAGAGAAAGAAACCACATGTGTTTCCTTGACGAATCACTGCTGCAGATTTTGATGCACTTTTTTGCTTAAAAACTGTCTCAATAACAAGCGCAATAAAGCACATTTTTGCAAAATAAAAGCAGCTACATGATCTTTAGGACAAAGATGGTGAACTACAACACTCTCCACAATCGATCAAAATGGGCAAATATTGTTTTAATGGCATACAAATTCAGTGAACATTCAATGTGTGTGGTAAAGAAGATAGGGACCGTCTAAAAAGTTCAATTTTTTTTCCATTGTGTGCAAACAGACAACTACATTTTTGCAAAGTACAGATGTACCAGCTCTCTCACATTATGTCTTCTAATGCTATTGATTGTACTTTAGCAACAATAAAAAGTGAATTATAATGATTGTATTTAGGAAACCTGCCTCACTGTACATAGTTTTAGAATAAAATTACATTAATTTACCAAAGGGATTTTTTACTATCCGAAGGTTGTAGCATGTTCCTAGTGACCAGTCTGACTTACTACAGGTGAAATTGACAAAAACTCCCTTACTGTACGTACAGTTGACAAATATGTTTTTTAAAAAATTACTGTAATTCACCCTAAGTATTTGTTCGTGTTCCAAAGGCTGTAGTGCTTTCCTACGGACCAGACTGTCTTACTACAGGTGAAATTTTGACAAAAACTCCCTTACTGTATGTACAGTTGACAAATATGTTTTTTTTAATACTGTAATTCACCCTAAGTATTTTTTTGTGTTCCAAAGGCTGTAGTGTTTTCCTACAGACCAGACTGACTTACAACAGGTGAAATTTTGACAAAAAGTCCCTTACTGTATGTACAGTTGACAAATATGTTTAAAAAAAAAAAAAAATTGTAATTCACCCTAAGTATTTTTTCGTGTTCCAAAGGCAGTAGTGCTTTCCTAGTGACCAGACTGACTTACTACAGGTGAAATTTTGACAATACCTCCCTTACTGTACAATTATCAAACATGTTTATGTACTGAGCATATTATTACATATGTTTATTACATATGTTTATGTACTGAGCATATTATTACATATGTTATTACATATGTTTATGAAATAAACTGTAAATCACCTATAGTGTTTTTTTTATATAAATCCCAAAGGTTGTAGTACTTTCCTAATGACCAAACTGACTTACTACAGGTGAAATTTTGACTATAACTCCCTTACTGTACATACAATTATCAAATAAGTTTATGAAAAAATTACTGTAATTCACCTTAAGTATTTTTTCATGTCCCAAAGGCTGTAGTGCTTTCCTAGTGACCAAACTGACTTACTACAGGTGAAATTTTGACAATACCTAATAATACTGTTTTACATAATAATATAATACTGTAATTTTATTTTTTTTAAGGTTGTAGTACATTAATAGGGGCTACATTATTATTAACAGTAGTGACTGAACCTGTACGCATTGGTGCAGCAAATCTGACAGATAATGAACAGCAAGATCATGGAGGCATTCAAGATACTGTAAAGTGCACTGTTTTATTTCTATTATCTTTCTAATTGTTCATTGAATACCACTGGGATTATACATAAAAGTTGTAATTAATTCCTCGTGGTTAGAGTAATATTTCAATTTCACCTCTTCAAAATTTTGCTGTTGTTGATCCTCTCTTGGTTTAAGTTGTTCTGACATTCGGACCCTGAATTTAGGCACGTTGTGACCTTCCACACTTGTAGTGATTGTAATGAATAGTAATTGGACCAATTTTGAGTCTGTAGGACTCACCCATTACCAGGAAGGTAGCAGAGCAAAGGGAGAAAAACAACAACAAAAAACTTACTCGTTAAGCTGTAGAAAAAGTATCACTCGTTCTCCCCTACCGCTGACAAAATACCCAACATAGACAAATGTGCCGTCAAAAACAGAAAGAATCGAGGAAGAGCTTAAATGAACAATTTAACAATCCACCCTAATCAAGCCAATGCACCAGCACAATAAATCAAATCAGTAAAGAGAAGTCATTTGTTAGATAGAGAGTCCGCATATTTTCGTGCTTCTTCTGGTGAATCGAAAATCGATATGGAGTCTTTGTACTTAACTCGCAACTTTGCAGGAAAGCGAAGAGAACAGGACACCCCAGCTTCCTTCAAAGCTTTCAGCACCGATCCGAATGTCATGGCTAATTCCAAATCTTCAACTTTTTTCAACACCCGACTGTTCGGACTGTAGATTGGCCAGCACGGAATCCAACGCGTCAAGACGAGTATTGATAGACAACTTTGTGTCCTCAATGAGCCGTTTTAAATCGTTGCCTTGCGTCTCAATGGCTGCAAGTATAGTGTTGGCGGTGGCTGAGGAGAGGGAATCGCACATGGCGTCGCCATCCTAACTCTGTTGCGAGGCCTTCGAAAGCTTCTTGGAAGTCATTACTACGTTAACTGTAGCAAGAAATTTAACTTTGGACACACTGCTGCAATCGGCAACAATGAAATAAAAGCTGTAACATAAAACTTAGGGCGAACAGGTATAATGACGGATATATTAAACAAAAACAGGAGTCAACTTGAGGAAACTTAAAAAGAACGTCTACTCCATTCACCGCGTGCTAGCGCCCCCCTACTTGACTATGTTTATGGTGCTGTCCATGTAGTATGTGGTACTGAGGTCCTACATGATCAAGTCTGCAACTTGGGTAAAGTTGGTTTTATATTTGCATATTCGCGGAGTTCCGCGTTCAATATCTCGTGAGCTGAATATTGTTACTACACAAATAACATTGTTTAATATATTTAAATCTTCCTCATAACGAGTTTCTTCGGGTTTGCACTTTGCAGATGGTCCCTTCTTAGCAGCCTGTGCATAGAGATCAATGTATTTTGTCCAGTGCGAAGGAAAGATCGTTTTGAGGAAAATGATGTTGTAGCTTCTGATGTTTTATCTGTAGTTATATGTGATAGGTGTTTTCTGTAGCAACAACGTTTAGTTCACGAGTTATTGAACGCGAATGTGCGAATATCGAATATAAAACCAACTTTACCTAAGTAATTAGCTCGATATGGACAGTTGGTTTCGGCGATTAAGAAAATTCCGTTAGGCTGTAAATCCCCATTGTTGAAGCATGTTGTGTCTTTCTGCAGACAAGTATATATGATTTTGAGGAGTGATATTGATGAATTGAATATTGCTTTTAAATTCAAAGTTGATAGTTTTGATTATGTAATTTTTAAAACAACTGAGAGTATGAAATGCTTTGGATGCGGGAAAGTGGGGCACTTGGTACGCGCTTGTCCAGACAAAAATGTATCAAATGGTACGGAAGATGAAAGTGGGTCTCAAAGTCATAATGAAAGTCAGAGGGTGGAAGAAGAAAGCGAAGTTGGTGAGGTTTCGGAGTTGAGTGTGGACAATGAAGAACCAGGAAGTAGTAGAGTGAAGAGTAGTGAGAAACAAATTCAAAATGATGATGAGATAATGGATATTGAGCTTGATGAGATCGTGGGTGAATTACTCAAAGAGGACGAAACAGTATTTAAAGTGCCATCAGTGAAAAGGAAGTCTAATCGTGGGGAGATTGTAACTCCATTAAAGAAAAAAGCACAAGATGAGACCATTACTAAAAGTTCTGGGGTGGTGTTGAATGCAAGTGATTTGTCTGGTTCAGAAAGTGAGCAAGAATTGTCTGAAGTTCAGGTTGAGGAGAGGTGAGACAAGACTATAGTGGTTACAGTTTGGAAAGGATGAAACATTTTCTCCAGCGCACGTAGGGAATGAGGAATGTTGAGGTTATAGACTATTTTCCTGATCTTTCCTTATTTATTGACTCAGTAAAAAGTTATGAAACATAAAGGTGAAGGATGTCTGTCAAATCCCGAGGTGTTTTGTCTAAAAAAGATTGTAGAAAAAGTTCGTCCTCAAGCATTGAATAATGATATGTCACAAGAATAACTGCGTGATATGGCCTTGGCTTTTTGTATTTTTCTCATCCCTCATAATGAGCAATTTTAAAATATCTTCCCTGAATGTAAATGGGGCGAGGGATGCAAACAAAAGAGCGCAGATTTATGAGTTAATGAAATAAAAAAATATAGATGTCATGTTTTTGCAAGAAACTCACAGTACAAAGGAAAATGAAGTCGAATGGATGAAAGAGTGGGAAGGAAACATTGTTCTGAGCCATAAGACTGCTCTTAGTGCTGGGGTGGCTGTTTTGTTTTCAAAGACTTGTCTACCAATATCGTATGATGTTACAGAAGTAATACAAGGTAGATTAATTAAGATAATAGCAAAGTTTGAAAATGTTAATGTGGAATTCATAAATGTCTATGGGCCTGTAAAATCAATTGAAAGAATGCTGTTTCTTGAAACTTTGTGATAGTCTAAAACGATGTAATACAGAAAGTTTCTTAGTACTGGGTGGAGATTTTAATTGCACAAGTAATGATTTAGACAGAAATCACACTGAGCCTCATATGGCTTCAAGAAGTAAATTAATAAATGTGATTAAAACTAGTCAACTCTGTGATGTGTGGAGAATTTTTCATTCTGATGAAAGACATTATACATGGGCTCATGTGAAAGAAAATTGCATTTCTTTAGCAAGATTGGATCTTTTTTATTGTTTTAAACATCAGAAACAATATTTTAAATCTTGTGATATTTGTCCTGTTGGTTTCTCTGACCACTCAATGGTAGTAGCATGTGTTTTTTATTAAATCTGTTAAACATAAGAGTGCCTTTTGGCATTTTAATAGTGCTTTACTTGAAGATGCTCACTTTTGTAAATGTTTTTCTTTTTTTTGGTTGGGGTGGAAATCTAAAAAGTCTTCGTTTGCATCAATACAACAGTGGTGGGAATTGGAAGGTGCAAATACAAAAACTTTGTAATCAGTACACTTTTAACATTACTAGAGACATGGTTCAATCCATGAGATGTTTAGAGATGGATATTGTTGAACTCCAGGCTCTAAATGGAGCCTCTGCAAATCAAAACCAATTGCGGGCTCTTAAAGGAAAAAAAAGTAGCCTTAGCAGATCTATTAGGTACAAGGTCTCAGGGTTGGTTAGATCCAGGTTTCAGAGTCTTTCTGAAATGGATGCCGTCCAAGTTCTTCTTCAGTCTAGAAAGGAAAAATGGCCAAAGAAAAAGTATTCAGTGTTTACTGGCAGAAGATGGAAAAGTTCTGACTGAGGATTCTGATATTCGAAAAATGGCTGTCGGTTTTTATAAGGAACTATATTCCAGCAGTGTTGTGGATGGCCAGTTGATGGCTGAATTTGTGTCCAATCTACCGAAAATAAATGAAGATTCATATGCAGAACTGATATGTCCCTTAACAATAGACGAACTGTTTAAAGCTCTGCAAAGTATGAAGAATGGTAAAGCACCAGGATTGGATGGGTTGCCTGTTGACTTTTATAAGGCATATTGGCATTTGTTGGGAGATGATCTACTTGCAGTGTTAAGTGATAGTCTGGATAAGGGACAACTGCCACTAAGCTGCAGAAGAGCTGTTTTAACATTGCTCCCTAAGAAAGGTGATCTCAAAGAGATAAAAAACTGGAGGCCAGTTTCTTTATTATGCACTGATTATAAGATTTTATCAAAAGCTTTGGCGAATAGACTGAAGAAAGTAATTGGACAGGTTATACATTTAGACCAATCCTATTGTGTACCTAATAGATCAATTGTAGCTAATATATGTCTAATTCGAGATGTTTTGGAAGTCTCTAGACTGTTTGGGAAAAAATGTGGCCTAATTTCCCTAGATCAAGAGAAGGCGTTTGATCGGGTGGATCATCAGTTTTTATGGTATACGTTAGAAACCTTTGGTTTTCCACCTGCTTTCACTGCCTTGATTAAAGTGCTTTATGAAATTTGAAAGTGTACTGAAAATCAATGGTGGTTTGAGTTGCCCTTTTAAAATACAAATGTGGATTAGACAAGGTTGCGCCTTGTCAGGTATGCTTTACTCAATAGCAATAGAACCTATGCTAAATCAAATTAGGACTCATTTAGATGGTTTTACATATGAGAGTACCTTTCCACCTGTAAAGCTATCAGCATATGCAGATGATGTTTTAGTTTTAACCAGTGGACAGGATGATATTGACAAGCTGGTTGATATTGTTAACATGTATGCAAAAATATGATCTGCAAAAGTAAATTGGGCCAAAAGTTCAGCGTATAGAGTTGGAAAATGGAATGAAGGAGAACTGGTATTACCAGGTGAAATGGTTTGGTCACAAAGAGGTCTGAAATATCTTGGAATATTTTTGGGTGATGAAATAATAACGCAAAGAAACTGGGAAAATATTCTTGAAAATGTAGAAGGAAGATTTGAAAGGTGGAAATGGCTTTTACCTAAAATGTCCTTTAAGGGGAGAGCATTGATTATTAATAATTTAGTAGCCTCCTCATTGTGGCATAGATTAACAGTTTTAGAGCCTCCTGAAGGGGTTCTTGGAAAAATACAGGTCAAGATGATCAATTTCTTTTGGGATAGGTTACATTGGTTACCACGGAATGTTCTGTACCTTCCAAAGGAAGAAGGTGGTCAAGGGGTTGTTGACCTTGTAAGCAGGAAAGTAGCTTTTAGGCTACAGTTTGTTCAAAAGTTTTTATACAGTCCTAGTGTCTCATGGTTTGGACCAGCCTGTTGCCTTTTGAGTAAGGTTGGAGGGTGGGGTTTTAGAAGAAATATATTTTGGACAGATTGTAGGTGTTTTAATCTGAAGTCTATTTCTTCTTTTTATGAAAGCTTAAGAAAAGCATGGTGTATGGTACAGGTCAAAATATCATTGTCATATCAGTCTCTGTATTGGTTTTTGGAAGAGCCATTGATTAATGGTGCTCGACTCGACTTAAGTGGAGATACAACTTTGTGGTTGATGCCAATTAACAAAAGCAGAGACTTGAAATAAAATCAAAAAGGACAGTCTATTTTTTATTAAAGAAGTGCCGAGAAAATTTGAGTGAAGAAGACTGGAACTTTTTGTCAAGTCAAGCTCTTCCTGATAAAACGGATCATTTCCCTTGTATGGTGATATCTAAAAGTGTAAGAGAAAATGAAAATGTTTTAATGACCCCAGAGAATTTGAGAGACATAATGTTTGATACAATGTGGGGAAAGAGTTTATATAAAGTTTGTGTGAAGGTGATAAATAAAGAGAAATTAAAACGTATGGATACACCATGGAGAGAGAATTAAAATGTTGATTTTGATGTCAAACCCTGTTGGGGCTCTTGTAACAAACCACCATTGACTAAAAATGTGGGTGATCTTCAATGGAGAATTTTACATGGAATTGTTGCTATAAATTCTTTTATCTCATTGTTGAATCCGAATGTGCAAGATAGTTGTCCTTTTTGTGGTGAAAGAGAAACCATATTTCATTGTTTTATGCATTGTGAGAGACTAAGACCTTTATTTGGTTTATTGGAGATTTTATTGACCGATGTTAATGAAATGTTTACAATGATTGTGTTTATTTTTGGTTTTAAATATTGTAAAGGAAAAATGAAGAAAGGACGGTTGTTAAATTTTATCTTGGGTCAAGTCAAAATGGCAGTTTATATTAGTAGGAAATATGAAATTGCTGGCAGTAGTAAAAATGTTGAATTGTTGTTTAAGGGGCTTGTAAAAGCAAGAATAAAACATGATTTTATTTTTTATTCTCATATGAGAAAATTGGAAAACTTTGAAGAGGTTTGGAGTGTGCAAAGAATGTTGTGCTGGATTGAAAATGACACATTGCACTTTGTTGAAGAATTTGAGTGGGCCTAAATCAATGTGATTTCTTGTAAATGCAGTGTTTTGTTTGGGATTTGTTTGTTTGAGGTTGTGTAGTTAATAAATGTGTGTTAAATCTCTCTCTCTCTCTCTCTCTCTCTCTCTCTCTCTCTCTCTCTCTCTCTCTCGAAATCCTCGGTCCTGCGTCAGTGCTCCTTTCGGGATCCATGCCAACACAACGAGCTGCGTCCAAAACTCGCTGTTTGTCCGTAAAGATATGAAACTTTATGATGACAGGTCTGGGTCTCTGCTTAGGTCCTGGTAATGGCGCTAACGAGCGATGAGCACGATCAAGCTTGATCCGTCCAGCCTTCGTTGCAATCTTTAAGTAATCGGGCAACCACCTTTCAAAGAAATGCACCGGATCACTTCCTTCCGCGCCCTCTTGAAGACCGACAAGACGCAAATTACACCTGCGCCCGCATTCTCCAGATCGTCGATGTGCGCTGACATTTCGCTCACTTTTTTTAAGATCAGCCATGGTGGCCTGCAGAGATTCCGTTGAATTTTCCACACCGACTATTCGTTCCTCCGCCTGGCCCACTCGCTCCACCAAGGCTTGGAACTGAACGGTTTGATCGTTTATCGCGGCTAGGACAGTATTCACTTTCTCATCTATTACCTTCATAATGTTTTCAGTTAATTTGTCCAGAGCTTGAGCAAAGTTGGAGTTGGAACTTTCCTCCTCACGACCCTTCATGCTCGCGTCGCTCATATTAGCACCATGCTCGTCACGGCTGATAGCAGGACTCTTCGACGCAATCTTCTTAGCTTTGGGCATTCATTCAGATCCTTTTGAAAAATATTGATCTAAAGACATGGCACAATAACCATTTAAGCTCGTAGAATGATTTCGCTGAGTGAAAAATATTAATTAATCGAATATTTGAACTAATGTCAGGAGAGCTCGCCAAAAGACGTGTCCACTCTACGATGCCATCTTTCTTCCCTCAAAGATTGCTTTATTAATAATATTCCTGATCAGTTTCATCATCTCAGTATCCCAGATAGCTTAGAAGAACTCGATATTGTGACAGAAACTTTTGACTCCCCTTTGTGCTTGAAGATTAAAGAGAAAATAGTCCAACAAGCACACTCAGGCTCTTAAGAGAGCAGCCAGAAAAATGGAGCGCAACTGGAAGAAAACAAAATTAGAGTTATTTCGTATTTCATGGAAAGAGAGCACAATTGCGAACAGAGAGGCCTTAAAAACTGCCAGATCTGCTTATTTTTCAACCCTATTAGAAGAAATAAACAAAACCCTAGGTATTTCTTTGAAATACCTTCAACTAGATGGAACTGGATAATATTCGGATTGTTCCAAACCAATCTGACTTCTGACCTATAATGCTGCCTGAATCATAATCATACACTGTTCGTTCATTGGCCAGAGGAGAACTGGCCCCCCAACTGAGCCTGGTTTCTCCCATGTTTGCATATTGCAATCTCAAAATTCTGTCCAGTTGATAATACCTAGAATATCAAAATCTACTGCAGGCAGCAGATCCTTTTCCTATTTAGCACCTAAACTTTGGAACAGTCTTCCTAACATTGTCCGAGAAGCAGACAAAGTGTCAGTTTAAATCTAGACTAAAAACACATCTCTTTAACCTGGCATACACAACACATTATCAATTTCTATAATTCAAATGAGTTCAATTATTGTTAGGCTGCATAAACTAGGTCAGCTGGAACCAGGAAGACTTCCCTTAACACCTGATGTACTCGTTACATCATAAGAATGGCATCTACGCTAATATTAGTCTCTCTGTTTATTCCGAGGTTTACCGTAGTCAGCCGGATCCAGGACATATCCAGATCAGATGATGGACCTGCACCTAGACACGACCACAACACATCCCTGAAGTGTCAACAGAGACTGTCAACTTGACTATCCCCTGCGAAGGCCTCATTGACACAGTTTTTTTCCTCTGTACATATGAAAACGTTATAATAATGATTCCAG
Source organism: Leuciscus waleckii (assembly GCA_900092035.1). Lineage (NCBI taxonomy): Eukaryota > Metazoa > Chordata > Actinopteri > Cypriniformes > Leuciscidae > Leuciscus > Leuciscus waleckii. The sequence goes on from FLSR01004878.1 coordinate 11,187,917, forward strand.
TTCAAAAACTTCACCCATTTCAAAGTTTGCATTCTCAGGCCACCAAAACGCTGCTGTCATGTAAACGAATGGCCAGAACGCATTTAAAGATTTCTGTTTTCAGTTGAAAACGGTGTTGTGTAAATGGCCCCAAAGTTAATACCTAATGATTTTTACAATGGAAATGAATCAAAAACTTATTTAAGCTGGACAACAAAACTTGTTGCACTATTTTCCTGTTATCACTGTAAAGCTGCTTTGAAACAATCTCTACTGTAAAAAAGCGCAATATACGTTTTTTTTTTTTAATTACAAACATAATACATATCCATTTAGTCTCTCAATTATTGAGCTAAATGGATTAAGTATTATGTTTGTAATTTAGTTCCTCAATTATTGAGCTCCCCTCCTTTAACTGCCACCTTATCATGGTGGAGGGATTTGAGTACCCGAACGATCCTAAGAGCTATGTCGTCCAGGGCTATATGCCCCTGGTAGGTTCTCCCAAGGCAAACAGGTCCAGGTGACGGGTCAGAATAAGAGCCGTTCACAAACCCTTTATGTTACAAGTTAAAATAAGGACCGTGACGTCGCCCTGCATAGCGCAGTCAGGGCCCCACCCTGGAGCCAGGTCCGGGGTTGGGGCTCGCATGCGAGCGCCTGTTGGCCGGGCCTCCCCCCACAGGTTCCATAAGGTAAGGTCTCCGGTGCCTGTTGAGGCGGCAATCCCCGAACCCGGTGGTGGACACAGTAAAGTAAGGGATGCCGTCAAGCTGAAGGAGGAGTCCTATCAGGCCTGGCTGGCTTGTGGGACTCCTGAGGCAGCTGAGGGGTACCGGCAGGCCAGCGGACTGCAGCCCGGGTGGTTGTGGAGGCAAAAAAAAAAAAAACAGGGCTTGGGAAGGGTTCGGGGAGGCCATGGAGAACATCGGGGCTGGGAGGAGTTCGGTGAGGCCATGGAGAAGGACTACCGGTTGGCCTAGAAGAGATTATGGCAAACCGTCCGGCGCCTCAGGAGAGGGAAGCAGTGCCCTACCAACACCTTTTACAGTGGAGGTGGGTAGCTGTTGACCTCAACTGGGGATATCGTTGGAACTGTGGAAGGAATACTTCAAGGATCTCCTCAATCCCACCGACATGTCTTCCATTTAGGAAGCAGAGGCCGAGGGCTCAGAGGTGGACTCGTCCATCACCCAAGCTGACCCTCTCCAGGGTGCTGGAGGATTCATGGGAGTTTGCCCAACCAATCCACATGTGCTTTGAGGATTTGGAGAAGGCTTTTGACTGCGTCACTCACGGTGTCCTGTGGAAGGTGCTCTGGGAGTATGGGGTCCGGGGCCCTTTGCTAAGGGATGTCCAGTCCCAGTACGACCGGAGCAGGAGCTTGTTCGCATTGCCGGCAGTAAGTCAGACTTGTTCCCTGTTGGACTCCGGCAGTGCTGCCCTTTGTCACCGGTGCTGTTCATAATTTTTATGGACAGAATTTCTAGGCGCAGCCAGGGGCAGGAGGGTGTCAGGTTTGGGGACCACATGATTTCATCTCTGTTTTTGCGGATGATGTTGCCATGTTGGCCCCATAGACCAGGCCCTTCAGCATGCACTGGGACGGTTTGCAGCCGAGTGTGAAGCGGCTGGAATGAGAATCAGCACCTCCAAATCTGAAGCCATGATTCTCAGTCGGAAAAGTTCCTGCCTCAAGTGGAGGAGTTCAAGTATCTTGGGGTCTTGTTCACGAGTGAGGGAAGGATGGAACGGGAGATTGACAGACGGATCGGTTCAGCTTCTGCAGTAATGCGGTCGATGTACCTGTCTGTTGTGGTGAAGGAGCTGAGCTGCAAGGCAAAGCTCTCGATCTACGTTCAATCTACGTTCCTACTCTCACCTATGGTCATGAGCTGTGGGTCATGACCGAAAGGACAAGATCCCGGATACAGACGGCCGAAATTAGCTTTCTCCGCAGGTTGGCTGGGCGCTCCCTTAGAGATAGGGTGAGGAGCTCAGAGTAGCTGTTCCGGATGCCTCCTGGACGCCTTTCCCGGGGAGGTGTTCCGGGCACGTCCTATCGGGAGGAGACCCCGGGGAAGACCTAGGACACGCTGGAGGAAGTGTCTAGGGAGAGGGAAGTCTGGGCATCTCTGCTTAGACTGCTGCCACCGCGACCAGGCCCCGGATACGCGGAAGATGCATGTATGTATGCATGCATGTAATTATTGAGCTCATAATCACTGCATGATAACTGGCTATGCTTTTTAAAGTTGTTTTAGATGAAGCTAATTAAACTTAATGAATCTCAAATACATCTTAGCATTTATTTTAGTCAAGTAACAAGTACTAAAAAAAAAGAAGAAGAAAAAAAACACATTAGATTTCAAGTGTTTCTCCTACATGAAAATAAACTTATTGGTAACTTTTGTGAACTCTATTGCTTCTCAGATTCTCAAATCAAAAGCTGGCATTTCAAACACAGATGAGACTGATTGCATTTGAGGCTCAGTTCACAATTTATTTGAATTTTTTTTATTCATACAATGTAAACATTCAAACAGAATCTGACAATCTTTCAGTATACAGAAGCTTACCTACTCTCATTTGGCACTTGCAAGTTTCAAATTGTAGCCAGAAACCTTGTAGAAAGAACATAGTTCTTAACCGAAATAACAAGTGTTCATAATGTTTAGAAATGATAATTAATTTAAAAATGTTTTAACCACTTACAAAAACACTTGGACCAGACTATACCAAGGACAGATTTGTGCTCCAGTATATCAGCAAAAATATTTATTAGAAATAAATGTTCATTAGGAAACTGGACAAATGTAATGGATCAGAATATATAAAAAGTTATGACAACATCTGTTCTGTTAGTAATATAAACAACCAATAACCTCTGATCTGAGAGGATGGAAGACTTTAGTCCATTGGAAGGAATCCTATGTGGACTGCGACAAACTGTAATGTTAAACAAGAAAATTAATAATTACAACTTAAAAGATGTTTTATGGATGCATTTTGATGCGATTATTACATACCCTTATAAAAGTGCCTCATTTAAAAAAGTCCAATAACCTCTCCACTCTCAGTGTTAAGATCAATGTCGTAGAAACATGGTCGAGTAGGAAGGCCAGGAATAGTCGGCATCTGCATAAAATTGTGAACATTTAGTTTAGATGGTACCAATCATATTAGAACTACTGTTTTTACATAATAACAGTTTGAATAAAAGAATGAACAAACAGTTATTTAAACAATCAGGAAAATCCTCTGAGGGGTGAAAAAATTAGATGCATATTGTTAAAAATGCCCATATTACGCTACTTACTGTGCCAACCAGTGGGTAGAGAAAGCCTGCCCCTACACTGGCACGAATGTCACGAATGGGGAGAACAAATCCAGTGGGGACGCCTTTCTTTTCAGCATCATGTGACAGAGAAGATGAGTTTTTGCCATGCATATGGGTAGATTTGAAAAACCCTTGAGGGAGACAAAAAAGCTGTATAAACATAATGGTAATCTCATGTTTAAGGTTCTCTAATGAGAGACAAAAATTCCAAGTTCAAAATCCCACTCTCTTTACTCAATCTGCTATTCATACCTGTTTGCTATACAGGTCCACCTTTTGCGAGCATCTGGGAGAAGTTCAATGTCATCTGCACCATAGATCTTCTGCGCAATGATTCTGATCTTGTCTGCAATGGGTAACTAAGATAACAAAAATAAATAAGCAAATGGTGTGTGAATGAGTTCATTTGAAAAATATGGCAGTAGAGTAAACCCTTTAATATTGTGTAAAACATGCCTCGCAAATTTGTTTTATTTATAAAAAATAATAATAATGCTACAACACTAACATTCTTATTTTTTACCTTAATGTCATAAAGAAATTTGAAGCTGCTGGGTAAATCTGCAGCTTTTTGTACTGCTCTAGCCAGATCTACAGCACCGGTGCCCCCATCAGCCCAATGAGAGCAATGCACAGCATCAAACGCTCCTGCCTCTTTGGCTAGTTTACAGATCAGATCCAGTTCAGCCTTTGTGTCTGTCCTGCAAACATGAGACAGCAAGATTTAGTTTGAACAGATATTAGCTATACAGCAGTTTGATTTACATTGTCTGTGCAGAAAATAAAACTCATAATTCCTAAATGATGCTCAATTTCATTCAATATCAAGAACCTTTGTCACAGTCAAACCTGTTGTTGGCTTAATTTTAACAGGATATGGTAATTTAGTCAGATTAATCATGTATGGCCTTCAATCATATTTACTAAGTGCAATGTTTTAATTGTGTGTTGTCTGTGTACATGTGCAATCTGATGTCTTTGGCCGTTGCATCTTAAAAATCCTGACCATCTTGACAGCTCTTCTTGACATTCATAGGAGACGTAACAAATATCCATTACACATACAATTTGTAAACTGAATGATTCAATCACGAATCAGACAGATCTGGTTCCAATGATCCCGTTGCAGCAGTAAACGGCATACTGAAGGTAAACTTTCAGTGAACTTAAATGAGAGACTTTAAATGTGCTGTTTGTACTGTTTCAGAAGACCTATTTTTGGGTTAGCTATTCCTTCAGAAGTGGTTCAAGTTTGAAAAGTGTATCTTGAGACTGCTGCATTTTATTGTTGTTCACTGGGCCTGTCTAGCCTGCATTTTATTGTTGTTCACTGGGCTCTGTCTAGCTTTTTTTTTTTTTTAAATGCAAGGCGTCATGTGTGTTATTAGGGCAAAAAGCACATTCTTTTGGTTACTTACATTTTCAACCGTCTCTGTCCATCGTAAACTATTATAGAACTGTGACCAACTACTCAATACACAAAGCTTTCAGAATTTCAATAGACGCTGTATATGCTCTACCATAAGACGGATATATTTATCTTGAATACCTATACTCTATATGTTTATTTAGCAGATGCAGTCTTACTTGAAAGCATTGACAGCTACAACTACTGGAACTCCAAAAAGCTGAGCATTCTCCACTTGTTTCCTCATGTTACTACAGCCGGCTTCCAGAAGTGCCAGATTCTGTAAGAGTTCAAACCACTTTCATCAGAACCACATCAAGTTTCACTCAGAACAGTTTAAATGATTTCTCTTATATAGTTCAATTATATGTAGATTCTTCAGCATCTAAGATGCCACTTACACAATGCAGCTTATTTTATTAAGCAAATGACGAGCACATACAAAATTAAAAATAAACGCTCAAGGTGCGCCCCAAATCATGTACTTGTGCACTATTCTACGTCATTTTGTAGTATAAATAGTGCGAGTAGTGCGTTCACACTGAAAATTCTAAAAAGAAAAAAATGATGCACTTATGTAACTGAAAAAACGAAGTGTGTAACGTTGGACACTTCATGCACTCAACTGTCGCAGCTTTAATTACATAGCGTAGGGGGAGGGGCTATCAGACTACGATGTTGAAAGACAAAATAAACTTTAAAAAAAAGTTCATGCACTACACAGTTTAGAGTTGTAATTTGGGACACGGCGTGATTTGGGACCAGCTTCAGGCTCAGAGGTATTCTCTCAAGTCTTGAGTCTTTTGCAAATGTTGACACTTTCTATCTCCCCAAATAAAGAGCATGCCATTTAAAACTGGCACTGTTTCAATTAATTAAAGGGATAGTTCACCCTAAAATGAAAATTAAGTCATCCTTTACTCACCCTGGTGTTGTTCTAATGCCGAATGCCTTCTTTCTTTTATGGACCACAATTCCCTTTTTTTTTTTTTGGGCCCAAAAAAAAAAAAAAAAAAAAAAAATGTCCTGCTCGCGCTCATCCATATAATGGCAGTGAATAGTGACCAGTCTCAATCTTTTTAGAAAATACTCACAAGTATCACAGAATGATCCCACGCAAGATGTGAAATTTTATTTAAAATCGAAATTGAATGTATTATTTAACAAAATTCTTGACCTTGGCCGTTGGTCGTGCACAATCGTGAGACTCGATTAGCACCTCAGTCCACTGTGTCTCGCCCAGGACATTTTTTTTAGAAATTAGATCGAACAAAAAGTGACATTCTCTGGGGTGAATATATCCGCTGAGTTCGTCGTAACAAGTCGTCATCGCGTTCATATCTGTCAACTGTCATTCTGACTTTCATCAGACATCTGGACTTCGAGTCTGGTGATATAAGACACCATGATATAATCCCTTTTTTGGGATTTCTAGGGATTGTATTTCATGTCTTGTTTTTGTTACATGGGATTGTTCTGTGATACTTTTGCATTTTTTTTTTTTTAAAGCTTGATACTGGTCACTATTCACTGCCATTATATGGACAAGCACGAGCAGGACATTTCTTAAAAATTCTCATTTTGTGGTCCATAGAAATAAGAAATATAAGAGCATACAGAAAGTAGGTCATACAGCATTAGAACTACACCAGGGTGAGTAAATGATGACTTGATTTTCATTTTAGGGTGAACTATCCCTTTAATGTCAATAATCCAATGTTCTGGAGTGACCCTCAATTTTACAGTGTATGTGGCCTTTCATTAATGCCTTGAGTGGTACACTGGGGGAAAAGAATTTCATTTTTAAGCAGATATTGCATAGACAAACAGCTATAAAATCAAACATTTGTGACCAAAATCTGACATCATGCTATGAGTAATTTTATATTATATGGTGAGGGTATACACTATTGATCAAAATGTTTAGAACACCTCAATTTTTCCAATTTTTATTAAAAATAAAGCATTATAATTAATGGAATTATGTTTAATAATAATGTAATAAAAAAACATGTGGCATTCTTTCTACAATAAAAACGTACACTTGGCTTGCTTAAATTTCCATAACTAAATGGTTTTGTAAAATTGACTCGTAGCGAACATCACAATATAGTCATCTTTCCTTGGAAATTCTATCCAAATAGGTTATACATTTTCATACAAATAGACCATACATACAGTGGGGTTTTGGACAACCTCACCATAAATCCTTTTTCTTCTCAGCATAAATTAATTAAAGCTTGGCTAGCAAATGAAGACTAGCAATAATTGTTTTTTATTGGAAGACAAAATAGCAATTTATACAAGTCACAGTCAGGCACGTGCCTTTGGCAGCTATGATGTCTCCTCATATTTTAATTTATCTCATGTAAAAGAAATGGAATTGTTTGCACATTAAGGCTAGAATACACTGAACAGATTTTAAAATGCTACACATCAAACACTTGCCAACTTTAAAATTGGTTACAGAGAGAAACTGGGCATCATACACTACCAGACTTACAAGTCATACCGAACACACGCCTACATGCTGACTCCTTCAGACTACAAATCAGGGCAAAAAAATATTAAATATTTAAAACAAAAATGCCCTTTTGTTAACAGCCAGGTTTGTTCTTTGTGAAAAAACAACAACAGTGCTGTTTTGTTTATATTTATTTGTTGCACTTTCTGTAAAATTAATAGAATTTTTATAAAAAAATAAAACAATATTCTAATTTAGTTTTTCCAGCCCGGTTGACCACCTAAATGTGCATTCCTTACAAAGCATAAATCTGTATTCAAAATTAACACTGCAATTTGTATGGTGCTCCTCCACCAATGGATCTGTTGTTTGCACTGTAGGGAAGATGAACATACAGTAACTTGCTTGAACTTTCAATAAACAAGGACAATCTAGACTTAATTACATATGTTATCAAATAACTAATTAACTGTGGAGATGCAGTGGCTGTATTGTCATCTGTATAGACTATTGACTGAACTCATCTGTATAGACTATTGACTGAACTCATTAATAAAAGGATTCTTTTCCAGCTACTCAAATCCCCACTTTAAATACTGACCAGAACACATTTCAAAGACTACTTTATCTACAAGATCCCAGACTAGCAGAAAAACATAAAAAATCTTACAGTACCTCTTCAATATATTCTTTCGGAAGAGGCGCACCTGCAGTGACCTATAGAAAAGATACAAGCAATGCACATTAATAACTCCCTGTACAAAATTATATGTACAAGAGGTGAGGCAAAATATCAAACAGCATGAAACTAAATCATGCCAACAATGTTCTCACTTAAAATATTTATTTCTCTCCCACGACACAGTAAAGGGGTTATTCTCAGACTCACCGTTGGCCCACCCCCATGCATCTTAAGGGCTCGAACTGTGGCAACCAAGACCACAACATGAGGCTTGAGACCAGAGTAGCGACACTTGATGTTGAAAAATTTCTCCATCCCAATATCTGCTCCAAAACCTGCTTCTGTGACTGCAAGAAAACCACTAGAGTAAATATATGCTGATGGGATCCTTGACAACATTTTGTACAATTTTGTAAGTATTAAATTACTTTTGGTCCTTAACAATTTTTTTTTAAACCAAACTGTCTTTTTAATTGACAAAACTTTAGTTTTGAAAAATTGGTAAATTATATTGACTCCTCATAGATAGATTTAAATTATGACAATAACAAAGTTCTTTCATCTGTGTAACTTACCCACAAATCCCTGAGGTCCAACTAGTTTCAGAGCAATTTTATCAGCCAAGATTGACGAGTTTCCATGCGCAATGTTTGCAAAAGGTCCAGCATGAACAAACACGGGGTTTCCCTAAACAATTGTTCACACAACAGCTTAGACACAACTCTAAAGCACCCGAGAAAGAAGTGACAAGAAAAAAGCTGCAAAACTGAGCTAAGCAACTAGTGGATTTGAGCATGAAGTAGAGAAGTTGCATCCATGAAGCCTTCAAGGCCTGTGTAGCTCTAGGTGATTCACATATTAAATTGAATATAGTACACACAACCCAGGACAACTCCTCTACCTCTAGTGTCTGCATGAGGTTAGGCTTGATGGCATCTCGCATGAGTACAGTAAGAGCTCCACATACTCCCTAAGACACAATCATTACAGAATCAAAACACACGCAAAACATTTAGACATTTTAATTTGAGATAAAATGAGACATATGACAGCAGCACACCAAATCCTCTGTGGTGACAGGCTGACCACTGCGACTGGTGGCCACCACCATTTTTGCAAGTCTCTGCTTCATGTCCTCCAGACTGGTGGTGAGAGCTAAAACAGCCATAATCTCACTGGCCACAGTGATGTCAAACTGGGCCTGCAAAACAAAACACAAAAAAAAGTTACTTAGCCTGGTCTGCTAACAGAATAAAATAAAATGTTCATCATTACAATTGATTGCACATGAATGTTCTGCCCGTTTCAAACTTATCTAGCATCATGCATCGAGTTTACAAAGAAATTACTGTCATTAGCTAGTTACATGGCTCACTTGGGAAATAATTAATAGTTCAACTATAATAACTTGTGAGTTATTAAAACAATTTTTACAACTACGGAGTTCTTATGCAAGGTTCTTCAAACAAGAACACATTTCTTATGCAGTGTCTTTTAATTGGTCTACATATCTGGTACACATCTTTGTCCATTGCAGTCTTGCGCCACATTGCTGCATTATAATGCCAGGTCAAAGTTTGAGATTTACCGCTTTTTTTTTTAGGTTAACTAACGGGCATGGTTTACAGAACAATGTGTCTGTAGCAATGCTGTATTCAAGCCAAAGGAGAGCATTATTCCGCTGTACAGAAAAGAGTCTGTACTGGAGGCTCTACCTCAGACAAAAAACATGTTCCTCTGGAAAAGGGATTTTGTTCCAGCATTCTATTACATTCTTCCAAAAATGTAATGTTTTAGATTTTCGTTCTTTTAAAGTCCAAAAAGTCCTCAAATGTCACATTATTCAAGGACCAAATTATGACCTTATTATGGCATACATGTACTGAATTAAAAAGCTCCATTTTATGTTCTGGAAACTCTAAGAAATAATAATTCCAGTCGCTTTCCCCAGCTGCCTAAAATGAAAAATGTATTCTGGACATGTTATAAATAAATGGATAAAAATAATTTGCAGTCTGCATCTGCCCATATCTATGAGTGAAAGTTACTTATAAAAGGCAGACATGGTAACACTTGAACCCATTACTGCAGAAAGACAAGAGACATTTTTATATTTTCGGTATCTGACTGCTACCAAAGCCGCTACTTTCAACATCATAGCCCCCAATTTAAAAAAAACCCAAAAAAAAAAAAAAAAAAAAAAAAAAAAAAGATTTTAGTTTAAAATACGCTTTGAGAAAGTCAATATTAAATGAATCAACATTGACTTATACATAATTATACAAGAGTTGCCGAATTATTTCCGCATTTGCATTGATTGAGTTCCTTTTTAGGTTTTTGAAACCTATAAGCAAATCAATAGCTGTGCTACTGTGTATTATTGGCTAGATTTATACAGTGGTATAGTTTGCAACTAAAGCCACACACCCTTATTATATCGGTGTTCAGCGCTCTTCTGGCATTCTTGATTAACTGATGTAAAAAAACTCCAAAAAAAATAAAACACTTCGGATGCGCATAGTTTTTCCGTACAATGCTAAAATGTGTTTGTTTGGCTTAAATACAATATTGCAATATCAAATACAATATTGCATACAATATTCTGGAGAGTTTTGTGGCTTTCATGAAAATTAGTATTAGTAGTGTTCAATTGTGGATGGTGGTCTAGAATGTTTTACTCTAAGGATAAAGAATGATGTATGCTGTAATGGATGCAGTTATAGCTGACAAGGTTCCTGACATGATTTATTTTTTATTTTTCTGATTTAGATTTTTTGATATTTTGTTGCGTTTTGTAGCAGAGGAAATAGGACTGACATGGCATGAACTATATTTGATTATTTTGTCTTGTGTGAATGTAAAATTTATCTAGCATCATTCATTGTGTTTGCAGAGAAATTACTGTCATTAGCTAGATATATGGTTCACTTGAGAAGTATTAAATGTGACAAGAATACAAAAAAAATTTTATGCTGCGTTTTTTTGTGTCTCATGTGGACATCTTTGTCCATTGAAGTGTCTTGCGCCACAAGTGCTGCATTACAAGGCCATGTCAGTGTTTTTTTTAGATGCTCAGCATTTTTTTATCGTAATCCAGCGGTCATTGAACACACTATGGCAACACTTTTTGGATGGTTCCTTTTGAGCATTATGTTGACTAAGTAACGTTGAACCTATGTGTCAACTAACTCTCATTACAGTATTAGTACACTGTCTGCTTAATATCTGCTAACTCTTTATTGTGATGCTCCTCCAACAGACATTCTACTGACTATAAGTAACTTTGCAACTACATGTCAACTTATTCTAACAGTCTACTAACAATCTAATGAGTGTTAGTAGAGATGTAGGTGCAATGTTCCTTATAGTCAACAGAATGTGTTAAAGAGACCATCAAAATGTGAAGTGAAGCCAACACTATTTATTTAGAAATGAATGTGTTAAGGTAATTATTGAATTATAAAAAATTATTAAATATTTAGTTTCAGACAACTGAAGTGATGTAGGCTGTAGACAGTGAGGTGGCTGGTCAAACAATGTTTGATCATACCTGTGCATGCTTGTGTTCATCAGTGTATAAAGCATTAGGTAATATGTGTGCTGCTCACAGTTCTGGTAAAGCCCTTCTCAGTTGGAGACTGGCCAATGGTGATTTTTCTCAGAAAACGATCATTTGTGTCCAACACTGTGATAAAAACCAAAAAAAGATTTACATTTTCACCTAAATGTGTATATACAGCAATTCATAATGTTCTGTAGCACCATCAAAGCCAATAGCAATCTACAAAAAAATGTATAGTTTATAGATTCAGTTTTCTCAGCTAGAATTCAGTTTGATATTCATTTTAGCTTATTCATCTCCTTAGCATAAATTGTATGAAAAACAGAAACAACAATACACATTCTATCGCACCTCGCTGCCATGTGATGGACTCGGGGTCCATGTCCAGCCTGACGAAGCGTGTGATTTCCTCCTCTGTTACGTGCTGGGGTCTGTTTTCTTTATGCCTAGTTTCTATGGTTACAAGAACATCAAATATATTAAATTACAGAAAGCATGACAAAGTTTATTTGAGCAAATCTAATGTAAAGATTAGTTTTAGGGTGTGTTCACACTTGTAGTTCGGTTCTCTTGGTTGTTTTGGTCTGGACCAAAAAAAAAGAAAAATGATACATTTAGTCCTGGTTTGCTTTTATGAAGTATATATTGCAGCAGACCTTGTCGAACATCCCAAACTCTGCTGTGTGCTGGGCTAAATGTGTTGACTGTATGTGCGTACATATGACTGCTCGTGAAGATCTTATAAAATGTGTAAAGGAGTCAAAACAGCGGAAGTCACACACAAAAGAATATCTGCTGCGAGACGACGCTGTTCTGATGCCTGTAACGAATTGTAATGGGCAACATCACGACTATGACGAGAAAAAACAGGTATGCTTGAGCATTCAGTCCTTTTTAGGGTCGCATCTTGTGACATCATGTCCTGTTTTGGTTAGTATGCATGTCTTTGGTCTGTTTTGCGTTTATATTTTAGTAGCGCCACATTAGAGTTCATTTGAAAGTGTACAGACACCCATCTTTTCAGGGGTCGCACCAGGGTTCAGATGGCAGGGTCAAATGAACCGCACTAACAGAGCAATCACACCGGGTGTGTTTTTAATCGAACCAAACCTGCCAAGTGTGAACACACTCTTAGAAAGGGGGGTGAAATGACACGCACACACACTTTTTACCTCAAGTCTGTTGATCTGAACTGGGGAAAACTTCCTCTGACCTTCAGTCAGGGGTACCAAGCGATTAAAGAGAGCCTAGTGCAGTGAAGAATAATATTTAGCAGTTGATTTGGACAACACACTTAAATTGCATATCTTCTCAGTTTTAATTCATCTTAGAGCATCCTCACTGTTCCCCACATTAATTAAAGGTCAACATTTAAGGACACAGCCATGGTCCCTATTTTGTATAAAAGCAATACAAGAGCTCTGCTTAGAACACCGTCTGGATAAAGAATCATGGAGATAAAGAATTTTTCCACGGTGACTCTGATAATAGACCAAAAAGGGGAATAAAACTTTTAATGCACTTCTATGAATACTGACTGGGCGAGACACTTAAGCGAGGAGAGAAGCAAGAGATTAAGTGTAATTCATTGGAATTATTAATGAGACAACTTTTGACCTTTCAAAATAAAAAAAAATTGACCAGTTTTGAGACTCACTCACAATTGTCATTTGTCCATGATTTTAGTTCTTTAAATTTTTCTTTGCTTCGTCATAGCCAGGTTACAGAACTAAACTCAAATTACATAGGCCTAAAATAAATCAATGCTGCTATTTCACACACAAAAAAACACATACAATACATGATAGCTGAGTTACTAAAATGAGCTACCCACAGATAAACTGTTCAGGGGTTATGCATGTAGGTTACAGTAAGATACTGTATTTACTAAAAAAAAAGTCATAATAGTAGGTATGTCAAGATTAAATCATTGGAGCATTTCAAGCATTTTCAATTTAGAATTAATTTCAATTCAGAGTCATTAAAAGAAAAAAGTAATAAAAGAAAAAACTTTTGTTTTACATTTAAATGTCCAAAAATTCTTACAACAAAAGGTACATTTATTAGAGAAGTAACACTGCATTGTTTCATAGATTCTATCTTAAACTTTGTCTTAATCACTCGCAGATTTTTTCATTTGTTTTTAACTTGCTCTGCCAGTGCAGCAAGACAAAATGCACTCAAAATTAAAAACATTCGCTGAAAACCTAATATCATATGTGGTGTTGTTTTATCAATATATCATTGTGGTCCTATTTCAAGTATTTTTAGATATTTTAACGGAAAATTAGACAAAAATACTATAAATAATTATTTATTTTTGTAAGCAGTATACTGACTTCTAAAGGCACTTTTGTGCCTATCCAATGCTTTTGTCTGCAAAAAATACTATCTTTAATTTCTTTATTTGGAGCATTTCAGAGTCGTTTTATCCATAAATGTTAATATACAATTAAAATGCATTAATTAGATTAAATAATCAGCATGTAATTAATTAGATTAAAACATTTAATCAACTGACAACACTAATCATTTTCCAACAATCACACCAGAATATGATTTCCGTGATCAAATAAATGAATGAAGACAGACATTACCTTATCAGACTGGGTGGCTTCATGAAAGATACGAGCATCAATTGCAGCAGCTACTAAGTTATTGGCTGCTGTGATTGCATGAATGTCACCAGTCAGATGAAGATTGAACTAAGAAGAAAAGACCATCACTGAACACATGATTTCACACATCTTTAATCATCAACCAAGCAGCTGACAAAAAAAGAAAAAATACCTCTTCCATGGGAATAACTTGAGAGTAGCCCCCACCAGCAGCACCACCTACAGACATGAGAATTGAGGTAGTCATTTCATTTTCCATAGTTGCTCTCACTTCTATGCAGACTGACAAAAAAATCATCATGATTGCACAGGAAATTCACTTGCTTTTCCATGTGGTACTATAAATCAAATGCTTGGTAAACAAAACTTGGTACATCGTTTTTATAGATTTTTGACCAAACTTTAACCTCAGTGGTAACCAATTGGTATATGACTATGTCTTATCAGCATAATTTACCTTTGATGCCAAACGTTGGGCCTTGTGATGGTTGGCGCACAGCTGCAAACGCATTAAGTCTGAGATGAGCCCCGAGTGCTTGAACCAACCCTATTGTAGTTGTGCTCTTTCCTTCACCCAGAGGAGTTGGAGTAATTCTACATTAAACAAAATGTTACTTCCTTGCACAAGTATCAAAATCTCCAACCCAATACATGCCTATAAAACATGAATTTGATTTTCATCTCTAGAATAACACTTGACAGAGACAGAGAAAAAGATTACCCAGTAACAACCACATATTTGCCATCAGGTTGAGCCTGCAGTCGATCAATTGTTTTTAGTTGGACTTTGGCCTTGGTCCTGCCATAGAGCTCAACCTCATCCGAAAAAAGACCAATTTCCTTAGCAAGACACTCAATGGGTTTGGTACACAGGAGCGAGAGATGGCAACATCACTGCATGATGAAAAAAATAAATAAATAGCTATTAAAATTACAAGAACCAAAAGTCAAAAGTAAAATATATTGGAACAACCGTTTACTTCAAGAAATCGTTCATATATAAAAATCCGCCCCCCCAAAAAAATCATACCACCAAGAAAAGAAATAACAGTAGTCCATATTTTTCAACCATTCCTATAAAAGTCAATCTCTAATAAAAGGGCAAGTTCACCCAAAAATGAAAATGATCCCATAATTTACCTCAAGTCATCCTAAGTGTGTATGACTTTCAGCCAAATACAATCGGAGTTATATTAAAAAATATCCTGGCTCATCTAAGCTTTATAATGGATGGTACCTTAGGTTTAGAAACACAAAAAAAGTGCATCCATCTGTCATAAGAGTAATCCATATGGCTCCAGGGGGTTAATTAAGGCCTTCTGAAGCAAGGAGAAGCATTTTTATAAGACAAATATCCATATTTATAACTTCATAAACTAGAACTGGCTTCCGGTAACAGCAGTAGGCGAGTCTAGTTCCGGCAGAAGAGTGACCTCTGACCCGACGTATGACGTATTGAAGAACTCGGAAGCGCGTAGGATAGACAAAGCAAAACAAAACACCGGACACGAATTAGAAGTCTAAAATTAGATTTTTTTTTTTAAGCAGTTACCATAAGACAATGATCTTGGTCTATAAAGTTCTAACTATGGGAATTTATTTTTTTTACTAAAATGCATCGCTTCGCTTTAGAAGGCCTTTACTAACACCCTAAAGCCCTATGGATTACTTGGTAACACTTAACATTAGCTGATGTATTAACTAACATAACTAAAAATGAGCAATACATTTGTCACAGTATTTATTAATCTTTTTCTAATGTTAGTTAATCAAATTCACAGTGCATTAACTTAATGTTAACAAATACAACCTTTGATTTTAATAACGTATTAGTAAATATTGAAATTAATATTAACTAAGATTAATAAGTAAGAACAATAAGGAGATTGTTCATTCTTAGTTCATGTTAACTAAGGTAGTTAACTAATGTACCTTTATTACTTTTATGATGGATGGATGGATGCACTTTTTGGAGCTTCAAAAACTCAGGCTCTATCCAATCCCATTTTAAAGCTTGAAAAGGCCAGGATATATTTTAATACAACTCTGACTTTCTTCTTTTAGCCAAACACAATCATATACACCTAGGATGGGATTGAGAGCGAGTACATTTTTGGGTGAACTAACCCTTTAATATATACTCTTATCACTCTTGCTTTTTGCATATGCAATCTCACCTTGGAACTGGTCTTTGCAGGTTGAGTGTGGTGTAGTTTATATTCCACTTCCCAAGTTCTTGTGCTTGAAGGAAATGCTTGGCACTCAGAACTGTGTTCTGTGACATTAAAAGCAAACACTGAATTTTCTAAGAACCATAATAAATACATGCTACTTCACTTTGTCACAAAAAAACAATCGTAACAGATGTGATCTCCATGAGAAACAGGAATAATGTACCTGCATGAGCATGGCTACAGTCATTGGACCGACTCCTCCAGGTACAGGTGTAATAAACGCAGCCTGATCTTTGGCTGAATCATAGTGAACGTCTCCAACAAGTCTCTTTCCACTTGGTCTGCTGGTGTCTGAGATAAAATGTAAGTGACACATTTTTTTAACTATGGATTTCACTAATTCTCCTAAATTCTAGTGGACATTTCAGACAATCCTCAACTTTTTCGGTGCTTGGAAAACTAATAATATTAAAGAAAAAAAAAACACATAAAAAGAATGTTTTTGAGAAAATGCCCTCTAAAGATTTTAAACAACTTTCAGGCACTTTTTACAATTTTTAATTTTTTTTTATTACATTTCAAATATGTTGTACAGCATCTTTCAACATACTGTACATCTGTTTCATTTTTTTCATTTATATATATATATAAAAAAAAAAGATTCATAGGAAAGCAACATCCATTGTTGTTTTATGTTGCTCCAATGTTGTTGTTTTATTTTTGCGCATGCAAATATTTATATATAATTGATCATCAATTTAAAAGAAACTCGATTATTAATATTCATGAAAATTTTGACATCACCAATTCATTCATTGAGACCATTTAATCAACTACAGGAAATGCAGAAAACATCTAACCATAAAAATGATATCTTTATAAATGAAGCTGAAAACATAGTAGAATCCTACAAAAAATGACGCATTAAAAACGTTAAAAAATCTGTTCCACATACACACCTGTGATGGTGTTAATACCGCAGTCAATGACCAAAGCACCATTCTTCAGCCACTCTCCACGAACCATCTCTGGTTTACCAATCCCAGTCACCAGGATGTCTGCCTTTCCCACCTACAACAGAAACCAAAGGGTGCACAAACGACAATTATTATGATTCAAGCAGTTTGAAAATGCTGAGAAAATTTACAACAGTAAACAAGTGTGTATTAATAGAAATGTTATTATATATTATTACACCGCTCTGTGGAATACTTGATTCTGCACCATCCAGCGGTATGTTATTCCCAAATAACAACCGCTGAAAACAGATAACGCAGGCTCATCTGAGTTACTGAATTCAGCAGCGCTATACGCCTGCTAGGAACGGGTTTTCTTCGTGAAAGTTTTGCATTTGATGAGCTAATAAAAGTGCCATCCAGTATCGTGGACTTGCTCTCTCTTGTTTCATACAAACGCAGCTGCTGCCGCCATTTTGTGACTATTGTTTTGTAAACTGTTGGATTATAAAATACAAACAGGTATGTTTTTAAAACTGTTTAATCTGAAATCAATCTCTCTTATTTCCATAATTATTTATGTGGCGAAATGCTATGTAATAAATGGTATGACTGTATACCTATCTCTTGAATATCCATCTAGTTTGAACTTGCCACGGTTTAAACAACTGCTCTCTCCGCGGAAGCTTTGCTTTTAAAGACCTAAATCAAATATTTCATGTTTAAGTATTTACTTATGTGGCAAGTAGCCGTGTAATAAGCGGGATAATATACATCTCTTATATATTATCTTGAAAGACAAATAAAATTGTCTCTTTTAAATGGACAGTTCAGGCAACTTGAAAAATATATTTTATTGGGGTCTATAAAAGTTGAATAAACATTTAATGATCTATAAGCATTTCACAGACTATACTGTCGCAGACATCATACTGTAGTTACACAAATGAATTAGATCAATGCATTTATTATTTCAAAGGGATGGAAACAAAAAAAATCTGGCTTAAAAGATTCCTAATCCTGTGGCTCCCTCTAGTAGAGGGAGTTGAAATGGCTGTTAATATAGTATACATTTTGTAGGACTTGACTAGTGATCGACCGATATATCGGTCAGCCGATATATCGGGCCGATATTTGCGGGTTTGACGTGTATCGGCATCGGCCGATACGCGGCTGCTGCGTTCGCCGATAGTTTTTTCCCGGCATTATTTACAGACAGGCGTCTGCAGGCAGCTTTGTG
>FLSR01004878.1:11206664-11251879 GCA_900092035.1 Leuciscus waleckii
AGCCCGTATCGGTCATCGGCTAAGGCTGATGAAAAAAAATCGGTATCGGCATCGGCACTAAAAAATCCATATCGGTCGATCCCTAGACTTGACTCAAGGATTTAGGGGATTTATAATCCAAAATGCAAATTGATTCTTATAGCTGCCTAGTTCGGACAAATGTGTATCTGTGAGCCTGAGTAGTGGTGAATGATTGGGACCATCCTGCTGAAGTCTGGCGTTCTCTTACGCCTATATACTTTTATGGAAGAGGAGGAGGAGGAAGAAGAAACAAAAAGAAACAAGTTCAAGGTTTCTACAGCTTTACATTAAACCCTAATATTCCGGGGGGAAAAAAACTATAGGGTTCCCAGCATTTTCAGATTATCTTTGATTAATCTGTTGCCATATTCATAACCAGACTAATGCAAGCCTCATAAAAATAAAGTTTCAATGCCACATAAGCGACTTGATGCAGACAAAAGAATTTCCATGAAATTCCCAGGCTCTTTCCAAAATACTTTTTTCCATGTTTTATTTCATAGTTTTGATACTTTAGTATTCTAAAATGTGAATAGTGTGTGTGCGGATTTTGATTAGCTAATATAATTTTATTATAATATAATATAATATATAATATAATATAATATATTGCAAAAAAAACAGTGTAAATAAAGCTCCAGAGCTCTTTACCTCAGAGGCCAAGTCTGCAGTCTTTGAATGACAAGTTGTAACAGTGGCATGATTCCAAAGGAGAAGGTCGTGCATTGGTGCACCAACAATCTTACTGCGGCCAATTACCACAGCTCTTTTTCCTGCCACAGACACACCTAAACACAAGACATTAAGGAAATGCAAATCATGAATAATCACCATTTAAAATATATACACTGTTATAATTCAAGTTCATTTAAGGTAGATGAATGGTTCGACCAAAAATTACGTCAGCATTTACTCAACTTCATGTCAAACACTTCTGTGGAACACCGAAGGAGATCTTTGAAGAATGTCACATTTTTTCCAGACAATGAAACTCAATGGGGTCTAAGGACTAAAATCCTAATATCCTAAAATACAGTCCATAATCCATTGAACTCCAATCCAAGTCTTCTAAAGTAATATGATTTTTTTTTTAGGAACAAATTTTATGTGGTTATTCACTCTCAAGTAAACTTAAATCATTGATCAACTCATTACACAAAGGCCAAATCATGACACAGGTGGCAGATTGAAGATTTATGGATTACTTTTACTCTACCTTTATGTCATTTTTGGAACTTTTTTGGAACTGTTTGACCCCATTAAGTTTCATTGTATGGACCAAAACAGCTGTAGCATACTTCAAGTATCTCCTTTTGTGTTCCCCAGAAAAAAAAAAAAAGAAAAGAAAAAAAAAGTTTGGAACGGCAGTAAATTATGACAAAAACTGTTTAGACACAAAAACTGTACAGAATCTGTAAAGGAATAAGCCTCTTTTAACCTGTGTAACTATGCGTTTATGAAAAATGCATTTATTGAGTTTCTATAAGTGCGCTCTCTCACAGCACCGCACCTTTAGACTGGGATATTAGTTAAAGTTTTTGAGATGTACAAAAATTGACCAAATATCTGAACAAACAAAACATTGACAGATAAAGCTGTGTGTACTGTATCTAGGGGTGAGCGATATGTCTCGTTATTTAGTGTATACAAAATGCAATGCATCGTCTTTTCTGTATAAATTAAGTAAACGTGTCTTATTAAACTTATTAAAGTTACAAAAGTGATTCAGTGATTTTATCTTTTTTTTGTTGTTGTTTGATTAGCATTAATGACAGCAGGTAAATTTAGATGCTGTTACTTTAAGACCGACTGCACTGATCCAATATACTCGTGGGTTGTTCTTTCTCAACTGTTTTCATTCACTTAAGACATAATAGACTGTTTACTTGCAAATACATGTCACTTTGACACAGGTATGTGTATTTAACCGTTTAAGCCAATTAGGCAGCAAAAAGCACTCAGTTGGAGTTCTCACACGCTCTGAGCAGCGGCTTCATGGAGAGGGGACGTCCAGCGAAGAGGAGCGGATGTAATTTTGGTGTAATGGGTGGAGCTAGAATATCCAACCACACCCTGAAATGAGTTGTCTTTTGCAGCTAATTGAGCTTCAGCGGTTTAAAATCAACTGCTTTTAAACTGCAGTGCTTAAAAACGCATGCAAACGATAAGCTTCCGGACCGTGCAGCACAGCAACGTCACATGAGCGCAACAGCGATAGAGACTATAGTCCAAAATCTCTTCCGGTTAACAAATTTCTAGAATGAATGAATGAATGAATGAATGAATGAATGAATGAATGAATGAATGAATGAATGAATGAATGAATGAATGAATGAATGAATGAATGAATGAATGAATGAATGAATGAATGAATGAATGAATGAATGAATGAATGAATGAATGAATGAATGAATGAATGAATGAATGAGGCATTTATATAGCGCTTTCATATGTACTACTGTACACCCAAAGCGCTTTACAATCATATCTGGGGATCTCTCCTCAACCACCACCAGTGTGCAGCATCCACTTGGATGATGCGACGGCAGCCACAGTACAACGGCGCCAGTGCGCTCACCACACACCAGCTATAGGTGGAGAGAGAGTGATGGAGCCAATTCAATGGAAGGGGATTATTAGGAGTCCATGATTGGTAAGGGCCAATGGGTGGAATGTGGCCAGGACACCGGGGTTACACCCCTACTCTTTACGAGAAGTGCCATGGGATTTTTAATGACCACTGAGAGTCAGGACCTCGGTTTTACGTCTCATCCGAAGGACGGTGCTCTTTGACAGTATAGTGTCCCCATCACTACACTGGGGCGTTAGGACCCACACAGACCACAGGGTGAGCACCCCCTACTGGCCTCACTAACACCTCTTCCAGCAGCAACCTGTTTTTTTTCCCAGGAGGTCTCCCATCCAGGTACTAACCAGGCTCAGCCCTGCTTAGCTTCAGTGGGCAACCGGTCTTGGGCTACAGGGTGACATGGCTGCTGGATGTCATCATCCAGGTCCAGCTCAGTTCAGTTCAGTTCTCATATAATAGTGTCAATGCAGGCAGATCAATAATATTGTTGAATATTAAGTGTCCCCAACTAAGCAAGCCAAAAGCCAAAGGTGAAAGTGGCAAGGAACCAAAACTCCAAGTGACAGAATCGAGAAAAAAACCTTCGGCTCAGTCGGGGGGGCAGTTCTCCTCTGGCCAACGAACGCACAGTGTAAGCTTCTAAATAAATCTAAATAAATAATAGCCTAATAAATGTGTTCGTATAATAGCCTTTCACAATAAATCATTTGACAGCAAATAGGCCTAGAGGTGGACACCCCCTTCCAAATAACACTCCAGGCCAGTCGTACTGCTGTAGATTCCCTAGTTAACAAACCGTGTCAAAATCCTCGACTTTCTTTTTGTTTGTTTTGGCATGCCAATGTTGTTCAAAAAGTTATAACATTTAATTTCTAATCAGTAGTAGAAAAGTAGGAGTCACCTATTCTTTTGTTTAAACCTTTTCTTCATATTTTTTATGTTAACAATAAATAGGTTGACTTTTTTAATTTGGCAAGTTATTTTAAGTTATTTAATACATCGCACAGATTATCTAATTAGATTTTCCCTTGGTGTGAGGTGTGTTAAGAGTGTCCGAACCTGCTCGGAAGAACGTCGGAGCCGCCCCGATCGTGAATCGTAAATATTCAAGATCAGAAATCCATGAGGACAAACGTGTGCATGCTCTGGAGATTATCACGTGAAACGAACAATATCCAATCAGAAAGCGAGATGATGGAAGACGGAAGCATAACAAACGCAGTCATGGCGCAGCACAAAGTGATATTGATGTGGACAGTAGAAATGGAGGATCAGCTTGTTGATGATTCCAACAAGTATTGTTGTTCCAACAACAAAATCATTCCAAACACTATCATCGCAATTTCTTCCTGCATATCGTCCGGCATGCTTATTCTGAAGTCTCGCAAGATTTTGCGAGATTTCCTGTGTCCACAGTCAAGACACAGTCAAGGTTGAAAATCTGTTTGTGTGTGGTGTGCTGTCTTTGTCACATCATGGCACACCACACACTATAGGAGCAAAACGGTTAAATCTAGGATTTTTTGTCCTCATGTTTGTGGTCTATCACATTTTGAAAATCTTATAAGATGTAAAAAATCTTTTGGTGTGAACCCAGCATTAGCTATGTCAGTTCTTAAATAATTATTGGGTTTCAGCTTATTTAAAGGTGCCCTAGAATGTGAAATTGAATTTATCTTGGCATAGTTAAATAACAAGAGTTCAGTACATGGACATGACATAAAGTGAGTCTCAAACACCATAGTTTTCTCTTTCTTATTTAAATCTCGTTTTTGAAAAACACCCCTGAAAAACAGGCGAATCTCCACATAACACCAACTGTGACGCAACAGTCGGGATCATTAATATGTACGCCTCTAAAAATTTGCATATGCCAGCCCATGCTCAGTGCCAGGTGGAACTGCGCAGCCGAATCATCAGAAGTTCTGCAGGTGAAGGATCATAGGGAAAATGGCAGCTCTATCTCTAATCTATCTATCTATAATCGGATACCGCTACAGTTTAATTCGAAGTTGTTAGTTTGCTCTGCCCATTTCAACACGGACTGTTTTTCTAATCTGGAACAATATCAAGCAGCCAGGCTTCTCTCGGCGTCTCAAACGGACGAAGGGGGCGATTTCAACTAACGTTATATTCCCGCAAGCGGTAAGTAGTGTTTTTATTAACGATAATTTACACTGTGTTATCTAGATCCAGCGCGATATTGTTTTTTCCTCGAGAGACATCATGCCTTGCTATCGAGCGAACGAAGCATGGCAGTTGCTCAGGTTTTGGATGTACAAATGAACACAAAAGTATTTTTTTAGCTCCTTCATCCGAGCCTCTGAAGAACCAGTGGGTTCTGTGAATTTCTGATGTGTAATTGTTCAAGTTCAAAGACTGATAATCTTTCTCTCAAAGTCGTTCAACACTGTTTATGCATCAGTAAATCGCGTTGCAGTGATAAGATCTTCATTCACGCGATCAACAGGCTGTCATCTGCTCAATGGTCATCTGCAACCTTTTATGTGATGGGATTAGATCTAAATACTTAAAAAACTTCTCATGATTCGTTAATCCCGATAGCTGTAATAGTAAAAACGTATAAAAGCTGTAATAGTAAAAGGTTTCCAGATAGCTCGAATGCCAGATTTCATATGCAAGCATGTCGGCCAATCACAGGAGTGGCTGTTTACATTGAAGTCTCACAGCAGACACGCCCCTTCAAACAGAGTGTTCAAATCAGGGGATGAAATCAGGCTAGGAAATATGCCTTTTATTTCTAAATTATAACAACTTTTGATCTAAAAAACATACTAACATTATAAGGGCACCCCAGGAAACATTCTAAAATAATAAAATAATCCATTCTAGGGCACCTTTAAATATCTGGTACACACCACAAGATAATTGGGCTGATTTGGGCCGATTTCTCCCCTTCCGACAATCCTAGGTAATGTCCCGATTATCTTGATGGTTCTACAGATTATCTGATCAAATTTTTTTCCGGGACATTACCTACGATTGTTGGAAGGGGAGAAATCGGCTCAAAATCAGCCCGATTATCTTGTGATGTGTACCCAGCATTAGATATTTAAATAAGCTGAAACCCAATACTTATGTTTAAGAACTGACATAGCTTAGACTTTATTCATATTCCTTTATTGATCTGCCTGCATTGACACCATTGAGAACTTAACTGAGCTGGGGTGCGTTTCCCAAAAGCATCGTTAGCCAACTATGTTCGCAAGTTCCGTCGTTATCTGCATAGTTCAACGAGTCAGTGTTTCCCGAAAACATCGTTCTAACGAACATTCGCAAACAGTATCACAGAGTTGTGTAGTTGGAACGACAGCCTCGACCTGTGGTTAGAAGCAGAGTTTCTAGTTTGTATGACATGTGGACTCAATAAATCCTTATCTTGAGCAAAATAAGCAAGCTGACATTCAGTACAAACTGTGTCTTTTTTTTTGAATACATACAAATGTAATTTACGTCTTTTAGTTTGTCAAAGAGATTTAAAGCACCGTTTTTGAAGAGTGCGCATGTATGAACGTGCTCTAGCCTACTATGTAAGAACGAGCCTATGATTGAATCTGGAAATAAAGCAAAATAACTGAGAAAAATGAGAAATAGTCCTCAGATGCCATGTCTGTAATGTATAGCGAAACATCTATCATTAATTCGATCTCAAACAGATTCATTAAAAGAAGTTTTTACTCAACCATGTGCGTGATGTCATAAACCAGCCCGATCTCATCCCAAGTCGTCATATACTGACGCTTTTGACATTTCGTCTACATCGAACGCACATGGCACCCTTTAGCGTCAATATGAGACGCAGGCCAACGCATTCTCATCCCAAGTCGTCATATACTGACGCTTTTGACATTTCGTCTACATCGAACGCACATGGCACCCTTTAGCGTCAATATGAGACGCAGATAGATATGGGCCGGAAGGCGCCTCCTAGCGGTCTAACCCTAACCCTACCCCAGACCTAAACCTACCCATAACCGAACAAAGCTCTGTGCGTCTCATATTGACGCTAAAGGGTTCCATGTGCGTTCGATGTAGACGAAATGTCAAAAGCGTCAGTATATGACGACTTGGGATGAGAATGCGTTGTATAAACCAACGTGGTTGAACGACCACTTTACGACAATACGGTTTCGGGACAATACGGTTTCGGGAGCTAGTTGATTTCTTCACGATGCATCAAACATAGTAGTTAAGCAGCGAGTTACGTCGTTGTTCGGGAAACGCACCCCTGGACGATGACATCCCGGTTTTCTCCAGAGCAGCTATTTCTGTAAATAAACTAAATTAATAACTTTTTTACAACAAAAATGAACCATCACTGAACTCACTGGACTGGATGCTATTTTCTTCTAGAAACAAACTTGCATTATTTTGTAAAGTTGCTTTGTTATCTTTGTAAAGTTGCTTTGAAACAATCTGCATTGTAAAAAGTTCTATATAAAAAAGGTGACTTGACTGGAGCTAGACAGTCTATGCAAGTCATATTGCAGGTGCCTTTTTATACTTATAGGCAATTCTGCTTATGACGCCATGGACTGTCATCAGTCAATCAATTGGCAGGTTTGTCACACGTGCTTCAGACACCAGTCACACTGATGCAGTCATAGCGTCAAGCCAGAAGCATTGTCTTGTTCCCCTTTTCAGGGAAGCAAGGTTACATTCGTAACATTGTAGGTTTAAATAGCGTTAAACATTAAGTCCTGTTATGTTTGGTGTTGCTAATCATTTCCACCGTGTTCTTATCGAATTTATATTTTAAATTAAATTCGTGAGGAGAGCTGGTGAAGAAACACTGCACACTACACAATTGTAAGCGAGCGCAACTCACCTGTTTGGGCATGATACATTTTCACAACCAAATTACATTTATAATAATCAGTTGTGTAGTGTTTTCCCTGCTTTAATCTAAGGTGTCCATCTCACCTGTTTGCTTGATGAGCTCCATACATCCATTAGGGGTACATGGGATAAAACAGTCACCAAGATCACCACGTGCCAGTTTCCCTGCATTTATACTTGTCAAACTGAAGCAAGCAAACAAACAGTATTCAAAACAGCTTTTATTACTTCATGGAGCAGAATACAATTTGTTGAAAGTCACATTAAATCAGAATTATAATTGAATGGCATAATGGTAAAGACTGAATTATATTTTCTGTACCCATCAACATCTTTCTCTGGAGCCACAGCTTGATAATCCTTTCTGTATTGATAGTGTGGATGGAGTCGAGGGGCAGCTGGACTATGAGCCCATGAACTTTGGAGTTCTCATTGACTTCAATTACACTGCGCATAACCTTCAAAATGTGTAACAGTTAATCATAAATGACAAAATCTGAAACAATGGTTAATCACTCTTCAGATGATCTGCCCTACCTCATTTTCAGTTGCAGTCTGTGGAAGTTTCACATGTACAGCATTGATTCCGATCTAAAAATCAAGACAGTAATGGTAATTAAAGTGGTCCTGAACTACATTATTTTTTTTATTAAAAGCTGTTATGATTGCATTGCATCTATGCATATTAAATAAGTATTATACAAGTGGAACTGTTGAAACTTGAATTATGATTGCAGTTGCTGAAATTAATCATGCAAAGTGTAACGTACATCCACTCCAAAGGTTCCTTTTAACAATGTGTTTTTGCAGCACTGAGCATTGTAGCCAGTCAATGCTTCCATACAATGGTGTAAGAATTGATTTTCCTGCCAAGACAAAAGCTGAGATAAAACTCACCCTACAATAAAGCAATGAAACGCACCCTGGACGAGAAGATCGCTAAGAAAGAGCACAAGACATTGTCTTGTCCAAACTTATCTCCTTTTTTATATATGCTCCCTCCTCAAGTCACTAAAAGTTCACATGATGCATGATGCATGATACATGATGCATCTTGTGAATCTACATTATGTTTGGTATCATTTTAAATGTCTCAGTGCGATTGGTAAAATGGTCTTAATTTCATTGCAGTCATTGGTATTACGAGAAAGATTGAAAACTCTCTTCAAGATATCTCCCCTCTCCCCTAAAACCAGGTGAAACGCATCTTATTGGCCATTCGCATTCCAGAAGCAAAAAACATTTCTGTGATCAGCTACAATGTTCACCTATTCAACATTATTGATTTCTCTCAGGACAGTATGCACACACTGTGAATATGAGGTAAATGTTCAGTTGCTTGCAAAGACCGATCGTTTCGCTTCATAAGACCTAATGTATCGTCATGAGCAACAGGTATTAATTTTTTGTCTGAATATGTTTTTTTGACTCAAAGAGATGGCTCCCTTTGACTGCCATTATATGACTCACAGATGGCCACGGTTTCAGCTAAATCTTTGCTGTTCTACTGACGATAAAAAGTCACCTACATATTGGGTGCCTGAGGGTGAGTAAATGAACACCAAATTAAAACATTTAGGTGAACTATCCATTTAAGATAAATGTCATTCAGCACATTTGAATTTCAATTAATTTTACAGCACAGAACACAGAATTCCATGGCCAGTCAACATTAACTTCTCCAGCATCCTCAGCATGCTCCTCAATCTCACCCTCTCCCTCACCCAGCCACTTAATTACTGCTGCAGATTGGGTTGACAGCTTCCAGGTTCCATGGGAGAAGCTTCCTGAAGCCTTGATGCAGTGTTTGGAGAGAGGGAAAAGGCCAAGCCCACGGTTACGTAGAGAAATGATCCGGATTGACGTTTCTGAGGTAATGCTTGCCTGTGCTTCTCCCAATAAACAAGCCTCGACAGAAATTGCCATGAAAATGGTTGCAAAGTATCCGCAGTCACTGCAAGATGTCATAGAAGGTGATGTGATAGGACCAGGATATCACTCACTGATCAAGCAGTTACAAGCTTGAATTGAAAATGTAAAGCGGTCTTCACTATCACGGATATTGAAGCGCAAACGGGTGTCAGATGAGTATGACACAGATGAAATACCAGCTGAATGAAGGGCAGCTGTTCAGGACACATATGGCTGCATACAGTGGGACATGAAATTCATGCCAGTAAGTGAGACACTGGAAAGCCAACAGGAGAAAAAAAAAAGACAAATTGATGGTGCTGAGGAGAGCATGTGAGCGGAGCAGAGCGTTTATATTTCCCCCAGAGGGAGAGCTTTCTGAAGAATCCGCTCCGCTCGCTCATTCTGCTCAGCGAAGCTCGCTCAACCCAGAATGAACTTTGGTGATTTGCTAGTTCGAGACAGTCTGTAAAATAGCTAAGCAAAGTGGAGCAATAGGTCATGGATTTCAAATATTGTTTTAGTGAAGTTGCAAGCCTTACACATAAATGCACAGTAAAAAATCAAAGTTAAGAACGAGCAGGGAGAAGAAATTGGAGTGTGGAGAGACAGTGCGAGTTAGCAAAGATTCATATTGGAATCTAAAGCGAACATTGGCAGAAAACACAAGGATGTGCAACACAAACATAGTGCAGCAAAACGTGAGCTATAGGCCTGCAATAATAAATTAGATAAATAGGTAAGGTAGCTATTGTGTTGTACCCCTTTCTTTATACGCGGAAATTAGTTTTTACTTGTATATGCTATACACAGTTTTCGCGTGCATATGATACGCGCTTTATTGCGTGTAATACACGCGCATCCCACAACACTAATCCTACCCAAACGTATAATACATTTGTACCCCACACCATTACTAAACCTACCCATGCGTATCATATGCACGTAAAAACTAATTTTCGTGTATAAATTGCACAAAAAACACAATGCGTGCTATAGAGACGCATTTAGTGTGACCGGGTTGCACCACGAATTATGATTTCCTCTCATGAATTTAAGAATTCATTCTCTCATTTAGGCTAAATCATGGCCACAAATGAAATATGTTCTCTGGGTGTTAGTAAATTATGGTTTTTAAATGAAGTAAATTAAGTAATTAATTATCTCGTTTTATTATAACAAGGGAACAAGTTATTACAACATGGCCATGCACGATTTACTAAACCAGGTAGGCTAACGAATTATTATATAGTTAACTGTGTGTTCGCTTTAATTAAAATGAGGAAACGAATCATTAAAACATGGTGGTGTTGGGTGGGAGTAATGAATTGTTAATTCGTTGTGCAATCATCATATCAGTGCACCTAAAAATAACCTATATAGCCAAAGCCAACACACAAATATTATTTATGGTCATGATAATCCAGGTGTGTTTTGTGGAGTTCTTAGTTCTTTATGCATTTCATCTTGTTTTTATTTATTATTCTTTATGTGATTGTTTTGCAAGGCAGTTATGTTCACGGAAATAAAATAATGGAAATCTAATATACTTTTTCAGTTATTGCATATTATAGGCAAGTTTGCTAAAGGGCAATGTCATGTTTTTTTAAAGGGGTGGTTGAGTGTGATTTCACTTTTCTAACTTTAGTTTGTGTAATGTTGCTGTTTGGCATAAACAACATCTGCAAAGTTACAACGCTCAAAGTTCAAAGCAAAGGGAGATATTTGCTTTTAAAGAAAAGGACTACAACAAAGGGCTGGTTGGGACTACAGGACATTCCTCTCGGGTTAGTGACATCACTAACCCTAGAATTTACATAAACCCCGCCCCCGGGTACACACAGTCCATGTTGAGAAGAGGAAAAGTTGTTGTATAAGAGTACATTTGTGAGTCAGCTCAAACTTTAGCATCCATCTTTTCACATGCAATAGAAAGTCACTCTGTGTGCATCTCACAACAGTTCATATATGAGCAATTTATAGATTTATCATGGCAGAATATCCTAATTGAAGATAGTTAACTCCACATCAGCAACATAAATTCATCAACTAACCATTCAGAGACGTCCTGTTGCATTCTACATGTTGTCACTTCTTCTTGAGTCTCTCCATCCTTATCTGACTCCGTTTAACATTAAAGGCAGAACAGTTTCTGTCATTTTAGTGTGTCTGCGTGAGGTAACAGCAGCTGCTAACACACACGAGCTCTTGAAACCCCGCCCTCTGCAGCAGCTCATTTGCATTTAAAGGGCCAGGCACAAAACGGTGCGTTTTTGCAAACCCTCAAAAAGTGACAACTTTAACTTGCTATATAAAAATATCTGTGGGGTATTTTGCGCTAAAACTTCACACACTGGGGACATCATAGATATATTTTACATCTTGTGAAAAGGGCATTATACCACCCCTTTAATTGATAAAGTTAAATTTAATGCATTTAAATGAATAAAAAGTAGTCATATCATAACTGCTATTTATAATACTACTATTGATACATTATTTCAAGGAATCCAATACAAACAGAAATCATTAGCCTACTACAGAGAAATGTAATGTCTTTAAAAGAGGCTATTAACGATTCACGGGATCTGAGCGGGATTTGTTTTACTGGTGAGCGTGAGCGTTTTGTGAGTGGAGCGTTTGCTTGGGCTGTGAGCGTCTGAGCCGGAGCACATGCGCAAAAAAGCATTTGTAAAGTGTTATGAATTGTCCACATTTATTTTACGGTGAAGTTCTGGCAACCACAGCTGCCTGTATTTTACAAAAAAAAAAAATGTTTACAGTGTAGACAACGCAAATATTCTACAATGAAACCCCATGGCTGGTTATGTCTGAGGACAGCCTGTCTCTTTGGTAGAAGTGGTGGCAACAGATTTCCCTTTGAGAAACTGGTCCCCCTCGGGTTGGAGCCTAGGGGATGATAGTTTTAGGCACATTATACCCTTGTTTTCATTTCCCCTCTATGACTAATGTAGGGAAATAAGCTTTACCGTTCAATGAAGGAGAAAGGTAAATATCAATGGGTCTTGGAGTAGGGGTCTCGTTCTCCTTTCGATGAGTGCTCTACTAAACTATTTACTAGCCATAGCAGGCTTTGAGTAGAATGCTTATCCTCTAGATGGGGTATGAGCTGCTCTCCCCCAATAACATTGAGGTTTTTAAAGGCGCTTTTACAGTTCGGTATGGCTCACTTAAATAGTACCACCTCGGCTGAGGTTCCAAGCAAGCAGTACCGATACTAAAATGTGACGTGTAACACTGCAGATCACTGATTGGTCGGAGGATCGTCACTACCAGCGTCATTGGATTTGCGATGAGACAAACCCAAACAAACACACTTAGTCTTGCAGTGGAAAACATCCACATGCCGAGTATCAAGAACACCATTCCATCGATATGATCCATTGCTCCTGTGTTGTGCGTTTGTTTATGACGCATTTACGATTATGTCACGGCAGTAGAGGCGGCGAAACTAACGATCAGTCTATAATCGCACCCACTTTGAAGCGATACTAAACAGCAATGAAAAAGCAAAGCGAGCCAAGACCATCAGTGGAAAAGAGCCATAAGTAGGGCTTGAGCGTCTCTCTGGTTCTTTTTGGGATTAGAGCCTGGGTGATGGAGTTACTGGGCACATAACATTTTGCTCAGCTTCATCTTACTCCCATGTTATGGTTAAGTAGGGATGTAGGCTTTACCTTTGGGGAGTGGAGCTCTAAGGAGCCTGGTTTGCTCTTTGCAGCCTACCCATGCTTAGCCCCTTAGGGTAGAGCAGGGTTAATGGAAGCATGTTTCGTTTACCTCCCTCCCAGACTAACGTTGGGTCATGAAGCAGGGATATTGATCCCCTGTGGATGGGTGCTCAACCATGGCGACAATGCTAATGAGTAGAGGAAGTTTGCTTGTGGGCATCCTTATAGTAGGGCTCCAATATAGCTGGGTCTCAGGTTGACCTATGCTTGGAGATAGATAGAGGTGAACTATGCTTGAACCCGTCCTCCAAGAGATTCACCAAGGACTACGGTTTCAGCTAAAAAAAATCTTCTTTACATTTCTGCTGATGAACAAAGAGACACCTACATCTTGGATGGCCTGAGGGTCACCGTAAATTAACAGCAATTTGGGTGAACCATCCCTTTAAGCACCATCCCTATACACTGTTTTGACGTGGCTTTACCTCAGCAGCAGCTTTCAGCTTCATGCTGATGTACAAGTTTGAGTCCTCTCGGTCTCCCACCTATAACAGACAAACAATCAAACATTTAAACAAGTATACCAAAAACAGCTTGTAAAACCTTTGAGAACTTTCATGCATTTTTTTTTAGCTTAAGCAATGTGTTTTCCTAGTACTATAGTGTACGTTTCTTACTAGATGAAAAGGATGGGCAACCCCTGGGGCACCACTGTCTCCTAGATTTTTAATCCACCTCTAATTAAACATATCTGAACCAGTGATTTTCAAGTATCCAGCAAGTTAGTGAGGTAGGGAAAGGTAACAGAACATAAACTGTATGTGCAATCTCAGTTGGGTTTTTTCAGCCAACTACAGTAGTCAACATTTGAAGTGGATCAAAAAAGTTCAAAGTTGTCCTAAGACAAGAACCGGTATTGTTCAAAAATTCATGTATAAAAGGTTTTGATCTACTTCAAATGTTGATAACTGTATTTTAATTTAATAAATCCTGAATGTAAACAGACATGAAAATATACTCTCTGAATGAATATAGAAATGAATGCGCTAGAGGTAGATTTTCTTGAGTTTTGCATTAGTTCAAATGAACATTAAGATGACGTGTTGTGACCATTTGTGCATGTAAAACACTATGTATTATGCATTAAGCCCAACAAAATGTCTGACCAACACAGCCCTTGACATTCGTATAGAATTTGGATGTTTAAGTCATTTTGCGAACAGGGCTGCGGGCAGTTGCAGGTATTTACAGAGGCTGCCGGCATATAGGCATAGTGGCAGTTTAATTTCATCAGTTCTTCTGATCCTCGCAGAATTTAATAAAACGATGTCCAACAACAAACATAACTCTCTCTGAAGCAATGAGCTCCATCACGACAAGTTCGTTCAAGTTATAATGTGTAATCTATAATAATCATGTTAACGCGCTCAGCTAGAACTGGAAAACTAGCTCTGCACGAAAAGTGGACTTAAATGTAAAATTTCAGTAGCGACTTGCATGCATACATTTCAGAAAACCATTTCCCACATAACAGAATTGCACTGAAATTTATATATATATCAGGGCCTGAATTTCATTTTGGAAAATAGGGGGTGGATTGGGGGGAAATTCCCCCCTTAGGTGACTCTAATGGGGGTCATTTTTATTTTATTTGATCAATATTTATTTAATATGTGTGTTATAACTGTAACATGTTAACGGGGACGAGGCAGAGAATACAAATGCAAGCACAAGTTTATAAAAAAATAAATAAAAAAAAGACAATCCAAGACCAAGAGTAATCCACAGAGAGCATTCTCAGTTTGGTACTCGCGAGCTGTTTGAGAAGCGGCTTTACAGTGTGTGCAGAATTATTAGGCACGTTGATTTTTGTATTTAATCATTTATAAGTGATATATAATTTTCATGAAGGCTGGAAATGAAAAACGCCTTTAATTCAGGTGTGCAGAATTATTAGGCTTAATGATCACCTTGCAAAGACTCTTTCTATTAAATCTATCTGGAATCTTTGACAATCATAATTATCACATTGAAAAAAAAAAAAAATTCTCTGTGAAAATAATTCATGCCTACCGTCTGGGGTCTGAGCTGTTTTCTGGGCTTTGGAGGTGTTTTGACATGCTCTGACATTTGTGCTTTATCAGTAACTTGTAACATTTTCATGGCTTAAGTCTGATTGCACTGTATTCTGCATAAACTCTGCTACAATAATATGTGAGCAGCATGTGTGTAAAAGTTTGTATTTTTGAGAAAAAAGACGTTTACTGAAAAAATGTATATATTTTGAAATCACTGAAATAAGGCCATAAAACATATACTGTGTCATTCAACATTTAAACCAGTAGCTTGTCACTTACTAACCTGTAACACCACAAGGCCGGGTTTGAAATTGGGATGAGTCATCCTCATGCCTTTCACCTCTTCCTTCAACCTCTCTCTGACCTGACTGGAGAAACATAAGGATTCAAAATGAATTCTGCAAGCTATTGCGTAACAAAGCAATCTACATGGTCCTACATATACACACATTTATGATATAGCGTCAAACTAAAAATTATTCAGACACCAGATATAATTTTATATATTTTTTTACTAGTGGGTGTAGGACACTATAGTTCATTTATGTAAGTGAGCCAAAAATTCTCCACACAGTGGACTACCAGTAAAATTTATGAAAATTTGGGACCAAAAATGATTCAGACACTTTGATCTGACCATGTTTTGCTTAAATATTTTTTCTTTAATTGCTAATGCAACCTTTTTACACCACAGACTGAACACAATTAAGCACCGCTTGCTAATTGGTTGATTTAAATTGGTATTATCTAATTGTGTACTTAAATTTAACAGCTGACAGCTATTATTCAACCTAATTCATTTGTGAGACAGTCTAACAGAAGGATGGCCAAAACCAGTGAAATATCACTGATTTGATAACTCTGAGTTCTTGTCATATTTTATTACCATTTTCTAAACTATAGCGAATAAACTAAAGGTGTCTGAATAAATTTTGGTTTGTAAAATCACAAACAGGCAATATTGGAGCTCACTGCCAATTATGTTCCCACTCAGCTGTCCTGATTAGAAGAAAAAATATTTAAAAACATCTGGAGCTGATGAATTTTGTGAACTTTCACTTCACATTAGGTCTTGCGTGCTTCTCCCACTCCCACACACACAATATAGGCTGCTTTTCAATTGGAAGCATCCTAGTAAGAATGCATATGTCGGTTTCCATTGCTTAATGTCAAAGGCCATCTCAATTTGAATGCAGCCTTTGCTTTATGCCCTTGATTCTGTGTATTTTGAAAGATACATCAAGTGTATCCAATCCCTCTAATGCCCTCCAATCACCCACAGGGCTCAACATTAAGCCTTGCCATGTGCTTGCCCTTCAAACAAGTACATTTGTTAAGTAAATAGTAATTTGTAAAGTAAATAGGTCATTCACTAGCTTGAGTAAAAAAGTTACTTGTCTGGAAAGATAAAAGGATTATAATTATGTAAATGCAATTTATTCTGAAGCATACACTGTGTTCTATAAAACTTAACTTAAAATGACACTAAGCCTATTAAATGTATGTCATTTTGACAACATTTTGACAATACTTACCCTCAAGTTGTTCCAAACCTGTATGAGTTTCTTTCTTCTGTTGAACAAGAGAAAGAATGTATTAAAGAATGTTGATAATCAAACACTTGATGGTATTCATTGACTTCCATAGTAGTAAAAAAATACTATGGAAGTCAATGGCTTCCGTAAACTGTCTGGTTACCAATATTCTTCAAAATATCAGATGAAAGAAACTCATACAGGTTTGGAACAACTTTAGAGTGAGTAAGTGATTACAATTTAAACATTTTAGTGAACTATCCCTTTAAAAGTTAAATGATTTTTGTAGATCCAGTGATTAGTGATGTCTGTTTTCAGTGTGCTATAGACACATACTAGTGGCTGTTCCACAACAATTACACAAACCTGGAAGACATTCTGAACATACATAAGCAGTAAGCTGTTTTAGAAAGGAACATAAAAATAAAAAATAAAAAAAGGTAGTAGTAGTGAGAATCAATGAATTAGGAATAATTTACTGCTATTGTAAGATGACATGTAATCAATAAAAAAGTAACTGTTGTCTGATCACAAGCATTGTAAAAATGTAATATAATCTAATGAAGTAGCCTACTTAATTTTTGGAATCTGATTACGTAATCCAGATTATATGTAATCAGTTGCTACCCAGCACTGACTGTATTGCTTGTACAACTCTTCCCACCTAATGCCTATGTGACTTCTTCCAGTCCATTTTTTACACAGTGTTCATTTAGGCCAGAGAACTGGCTCCCTGACTGAGCCTGGCTTCTCCCAAGGTTTTTTTTTTCTCAATTTCTGTGTGGAAACCTTTACGATGTAACCATGCAGACTTACTAGAGAGACCTGGGTCCAATCTACCAGAATCTTTTAGAGTAGACCACCTCATTCTAGCATTTAATGACTGTTTACACGTGCAGCAATATGTAAAGACTTAAATGCTGTAAGATGTTAACATGACACAAGCAAACTTTTTCACTCCCGTTTACATGCAATTTTCATTATTCTGATTATTCACATAGCCCAATGCACAGAACATATGATGAGCTCACATACAGTAGGTGTGTTCCTAGCCAAGTTCATCCAGTGCACAAGGATTTGTTTGCTGATTCTTTGGTATGTGGCCTAAAATGTCTCCATTTCAATGATTTCAACCATCAATATAATGCAATATTTATTTATGTTGTGCAACATAAACTCAGTTCCTTCAGCACCCCAAAATGCACATGCGCACTGTTGTCAGAGTGGAATAGATGCGGTTACATGCCTGTTTTTGTGATTAAAATCTGCAAATAGTATATACACCACGTTATACAATGACTATGGTTGTTATGATTATGAGCTTAATCGGAATTTGTTCAAAGTATTGTGTTTACAGAGGTAAAGCTGAAATCACAATTTTGCCTAAATCTCATTACACATAATCACATGATGAGGGTGCATGTAAACGTAGTCAAGATTGAGGAAGACTTAAGCCTACAAGACTCAAAAGGACTAGTCTAAGATGCCTTTTCATTTGAGAAGCACACATTGAGCTGGGTCTTCTTTATGTTTCTGGACCATGCAAAGGCAAATTACATAAAACTGTAATTTTTAATCAAATTAGACCAGATAACTCAAATTATGAATCACTAGCTTCCCATTGTCAATCAGGGTAAGGAAAGTAGACCATTGCTCAATATTTCAATTTTTAAAGACAATGATATCTGAATTTGGCTGCAAGTTTTTTGCTTGAATGCTCACTTTTCAGGTCGGGAAATACATATTTATTTTAATTTAGCAAATTTTGTTCTGCCTAATTCATAATCATCCACTGTTCGTCCGTTGGCCAGGGGAGAACTGGCCCCAGACTGAGCCTGTGTTCTCCCATGGTTTTTTCTCCATTCTGTCACCTGATCTGCCTTACTTAAGGTGGACGATGACATAATTTTCTTCTAGAAACAAACTTTGTTGTATTATTTTCATGTTATCACTGTGAAGCTGCTTTGATACAATTTGTATTGTAAAAAGCGTTATATAAATAAAGGTGACTTGGCTTAGTGTTAAAATTATTGTTTAAATTAGCCTACATGTTAGAACTAGAGTAGAAAATGGCCAATGTAAATTAGTTAGACACATTGGACATAGCCATAAGGGTAAATCAGAAACATTTTATTAGATTTAAAAACATTTGAGTGTGCACTGCAAGTTATCTAAAGTTCCTAGTTCCTGGGGAAAGTTCCTGCGGTGGAAACGCGGCTTTAATGGCTGATTATACTGACTGCCATCCATTCAGAGTAATGATGGTCAGATGGAGATCATGTGATGTCTGGTCTCCATATATAAAAACAATATAAGATCCCTAACGTTACACCTTTCGAGTGTGTTCTGGTTTACATAATACTCTTTCAGACTTTAATTCATCGATAAAGCGATCAATAAAAAACCTTCAGTGCATTTCTCAAGAGTTCAGAGTTCAATTCGTGACAAAAATCCATTAAAACAAACACGAATCTAAGCGGTGTAAAAAACAAACAAACAGGCACTCTCTCTAAAATAGTATTGCTTTCTAATTACACAAGTACGTTTGAACGAAAAACATAAAAATTAGTTTATAGCTTTATCTACGTAACATGAAAAATGTTAGAAAATAGCTTACGCTGAGATCGCTTTTCCGCAGATGATTTGGGCTGGCATCGTAAGATTTTTAGCTTTCCTTAAAAGTGAGACAAAGTTGTGTGTTCTACAGTTTACGCTGCTAACTGAGAGCACGTGTTGACCTCTTCTTCTACTTCTGTGTGTCTCTGTCTGGCGGTACGAAAAGAATCCGCCCCTATGTACGTAAATATACGTCAATGATGTAGGTGTAACTGTCTGCACCAATCAACTTTCCTCTTTTTTTTTTGTCCTTTTTTTTTTGTCAACAAGTCAACAAGTCATGCTATGTGTAACTGTCTGCACCAATCAACTTTCCTCTTTTTTTTTTGTCCTTTTTTTTTTGTCAACAAGTCAACAAGTCATGCTATATTATGTTGCCTACTAAAATAGAAGTAAAATATGGGAAAACTGATGTTATATGAAATTTTGAAAGGCCAATAGAAAGAGTCAGTGTTTTCAAGTACCTAGGATTATGGGATGGGTGTAGACATTTGATCTACCAAGTGATGATAAGATCAGTTTTTTAACAACACTAAAATGATAAGAGAGAACAAAACAGAGCACTAAGAATTTTTTATAGGAGCAGTTAAATCAACACACGCACACACACAAACACACTTTGGCATATTGAAGTTTGAGGAGTTATGATAGGAATCATATTACATTAGATGTCTGGAATAATTGTTGGGAGTTAAATGATGGTAATACATCCCCATTATTATGCTGATGTGTGCCTAGGATTCTCCTAGAATTTCAAAGAGGTTTAGATATACTAGAGAAAAAATAAATAAAAAATAGGAGGAAATGTGTACCATTAACTACTGTGTAGTAAACACATTCAGAGCAGATTTTATGCCATTTTAGATAATGAGTAATGTCAGTGGTGCAGTTAGAGAATTGAGATGTTAAGGAGCGAGGAAACGAGGAAGCATCAATTGTATTAAGAAGCACCCATCGATTAACCTTCTTCTTCTTCTTCTTCTTCTTCTTCTTCTTCTTCTGCGCTTTTTACTGGTGGCAACAGCGTTGCATTGCTGCGGATGCCCCCTTCTGGATTGTAGTGTGGATCGCCTTTGACTGAATGTAGGCTATTCGTTGTGCAACTGCATGCATGCACCGAACTGTGCCATACGGTTCGGGACGAATACATGCATGTACCATTACACCCTTATTGTTCATCCATCCTCCCCAATCAATCATCTCTTTTCCTGGCTCCATTTCTAATAGTGGAGAGCAGTCACCTGGTTTAGCATCAAAGCAACATATAGAAAACCCTATTTTACTGTCATTTGCATCAGTGCGCTTGATATATGGATCTTCATATTAAAACATCTGATGTTCCATTTTTGGCTGGTGCAGCTGGCTGGGTGTTTTGCTCAGAGCTGCTGAAGTCAGACATAGTAAATTCTGTGACCTGAGGCCTTCTCTTAGGAGTTTTACACTATAGGCTTATCTTTTTCAAGAAATACACTAAACTACACAGCCTCCGCGCTGGATTACTGCATCATGTAGGAGGCTGGTATGCGTGGCTTTATTCCGTGCTGTGGTCTCCGCCAGTTTCAAACCATGTCTCCGTTACATTGTAATTTTCTGCTCTTCCGGCACTTTGCAACAACACAACCTTGTTTCTTCAGTGACTTTCAGCATGTTTTCTAACACAACATCTGATGTTTACGTTTTTTACGTACCATGAGAAAGTCACATAAACCACGCGAAATCCGATCAGAGCGGTCAGACTGAAACGGATTTCCAGAAATGCGATTTAGGATTTCAAACCACATATGAATGTAGCTCGAAAAGGATCTGTAAAGATCACATTTCATGTGATTTTTAGCCATTCACACTAGCTAAATCTGATCGGATCTAAATCGGATATGCACAAAAATCGATTTGGACCAACAGTCTGAACGTAGCCAGAGTGGATGGAAATGTGACTCCAAATGTATATCCAGCTAGGAAAATACAAATTCCCTTTGAGATAAATTTTGCTCAATGCAGATGTTATTTGAAGGCATTGATGGACTTTAAACAGTTTGATGAATTCTTATCAGGGGAGAGACCAAAGAGCAGCATGGTTTAGACAAGTGTTGGACCGAGAACAAACAAATAACTTCAAGCTCAGTAAGGGTAAAAATACCTGTGTTATTCTATCAAAAGAAGGGCTGAAGCCAGATTTGGCCAAAGTGAAAGAAATTCAGAAGATGCCAGTGCCTGGGTGTAACAAGAATTTGTTTCAGTTCTTATGGATGGTGACATTTCTTGCAAAGTTCATTCCAATTATTCTCAACACACAACAGTATTGCATGGCATTGGGAAGTGGAACAGCAGCAGCCTTTTGAGCAAGTTAAACGTAATGCTTACCGAAGCTTCAGTACTCTGCTATTATGATGTGCCAGTGACCCATCTCAGTGAATGCTCTGAAAAGTGGTCTCGGTGTAGTTTTGCTTCAAGAGCTTGTTCCATTGTTTGCAAAAAGATGCTTGCAATAGTGTTTGGAGCAAAACGTTTTTAAATTTGTTTATGGCCCAGAGGCTGATCTTTAAACAATCACAAACAACTGGAAATTATTATGAAAAACCCATTGAATGGAGTTCCTGCTAGAATTCAAAGATGATAACCCAAGATTACCAGACCACAGAATTATCAGTTGAAAGTGCTCTATCAACTTGGAAAAGATATGCCTGTCCAGAGCATATTTATCCGAGATTGGATCTTCAGATGTGGAAAGAGAAGCTCTGTCATGTACAGGCTTAGACACAATGACAGTAACAGAGATGGATCAGTTAAAATAGGCATGTTTATTAATGAAACATTAGGAGCTCAGTCCATAAACAGGTAAGTTGATCCAGAGAGTTATTGGCAGACTTGACATTAACGTTGAGTTTGTCTTACAGGTTTGCAGAGTACACCAGACAAGAAGACGAGGGATGATGACTTGGGTGATTGGATCAAGGTAACAAGGCAGGTAAGGTATTTCAGGAATTTCAAGCAGGTAAGTGAGTCTGCAGCATCAGACGAGGCCAAAGCCTGAGGTGTGTGTGTGCTACTTATAGTGCTCGTGTGAGGGCTGATGAGTGTCAGGCTGGAGTCAATAATTGTTTCCCTTAAAACTTGTCTTTGATCACCAAAATTACATATTTAAACTTTTTTTTTTTTCTGTGACTTTTTTTTAATTCATATCTTTAAAATAGCTTGAATGTAATTACGCCCTTGCTTCATATATGCATCTCTATGAATATGCAAATTAGCCCCACCTCCACTTACTCACACCAGGGGTCCATTCTTCGTATATGGATTACTCAATAAGATGGATTTCATTGTTGACGATTTGACATGATCCAGGATTACTAGGTTCTTCGAAGCTCATCCTGGAGTTGCTGTCATAGCAACATGTCCGTAAGCTCAAACCTGCTCGGGAGCAGCTTATTTCATGTGCACAGCATATGCCCGCAGTGAGGACAATCAGAAACAATGAGTGTTTCTTCATGAGCTGAAACCCTGTGTATTACAGTGTCTGTAAAAAAAGAGATAAGCGGTACGAGTAGTCATGATGGCTGTAGCTTTCGTGCACAAGGTTTCCGAACACTCCTTTTACTACCACAGCTACAAAGAGATTGATATGAAAGTGTACCTCCATTTTAGTTATGGCCTGGATGCAGTCTTAGTTATATTTTGTGTAAAGTTTCAATAGACTGTTGAATTCAAAAACATTTCAAATGTCAGACTTTACAAGGTTAAAATACAGTTGCAGTCATAAGATTACATACACTTCGCAGAATCTGCAAAATGTTTACTTTAACCAAATAAAATGCACCAAACATAGTTTTGCACATATTGTTTTTTGTATTCAATATACTATAAGCTATTTCACATAACATGTTTACATATAGTCCGTAGACAAAATAGTTTTTTTTTATGTTGTTCATGAGTCCTTGTTTGTCCTTTAAACTGGCCACTTTTTTATTAATTTTTTCAGAAAAATCCTCCAGGTCCTGCACATTCTTTGGTTTAACAGCATCTCTGGGATATACCCTTTCCAACACTGATTATGATTTTGAGATCCATCTTTTCACACTGAGGATTAAACACTGAGGATGTAAACTATGAACAGTCCTTAAGACACTAGTCTACATTCAGAATACAGGCAAAAGTGGTCCAAATCTGAATTTATTTATTTAAAAAAATTCAATAGTGTGAACAGCGCAAACCACATGGAATCTTATCTTTACAATTCTGATTTGGGCCACTTCCAAATGTGGTCCTAAATCAGATACAGGTCTGATGTTTTGCAATAGTTATTTCGGTATTCGTGTGACTTTTACAGCACTTTAGATCAATTCTGTGCTGATGGACATCACTCCAAAGATTTTACATAGCCTACCGGTAGTTATTTGGTCACTCAGTGAATATGGAGGACGGCAACAAATTTAGTGAGTATTACGGTGACAGCTCTATACAAGAAAAACTTGGAAAAACTATGCGAGAAAAACGTTGCTTTTCTCCTTATCCTCATCTGTGTCCTCATTTTCGCCTGCACACACATTCACTGGCTCAGCACATCACCTTATAAATGATCTGACTCATAAATGCTTATTATAAAAGCTGACTTTAGGAACTTGTGTTTACTTCTATATGACAGTGTGCCACCTTTTATGGACAATACATACCGAGCAGCCTATTGCACCATTAGCCCATTTTGCAGTGCGTTTTTTTTTGGCCGTCATAGACGGTGCATTAAAAAGGACATAAGCTCCTCTAACAGAATCCAAATTTTCAGAACTTTTAATTTAAAAAAACCGAAAACTTTTTTCTATGTCAGTCAAGAAACAGCTCCGTGAAATGGGCTGAAGGTGCAACAGGCGGCCAAGGCGGATGTACGGTACAGCCGCACACACACACACACACACACACACACACACACACACACACACACACACACACACACACACACACAATACGTTGCACTTGTAGATTCTTTTAACATCTTTATTTTTTCCGTCCTTAATTTGTACTCTGTCCTTCAATTCTGTGCTATATTGAATGTTCAAACTGAAACATTTCACCTCATTCTTGATTTCTGGAGAAACCTCAGAATTGCAAACACACAATCCGACAGCAAGCAGTCATGTGGATGCCACAATTTACACTGAGCATTCAGTTTACTTAAATTGAATGTTAGGTGGAAGACAAGTACATTGACACTACTGTTAAGTTAAAAATAAATACTTTCAAAAACAACAACAACAAAAAAAAAAGGGAAAAAAAGAAAAAAAAGAATACAAATCCCACAGGGATATATCAAAACGTTTTTCATCCTACACAAAAATGTTTAAAAAATGTTTTTATCTAATATTCATCCGAGAATTTCAGAAATACAAAATGGTTTTTTATAACACAACCATAATGGTACATCAAAATGTTAAATATTGTACAAAAGTTGTTTTTCTTCTAAAGCACTAATCAAAATCCATTAACAAACAAGGTGTTGGAACTACTATAAATGCGAGGGAGTGTAACTGGATGTACCTGCCAGCAGCATGTGACACAGTATGTGGTCCTGAGAGCAAGGCCTTGATTTTATGTGTCTAATTTAACCATCAGCTGTGCAGCCCCTTTTCCAGGATGACCATGGGCTGCATATATTGAAGTTGCTTCAGCAAAAGTTCAGAACAAGTGGATAGGTTCTCATACATAACAATTTTAACATTCTTCACAGTCTCAATCTTCAGTGGATTTCTTAAATTAACAAGACATTGGACTTGATCTCTCTCTTGGATGATTGGTGGAAGTGTTCGCTGTCGTTTTGATGGATTGGATAGAGTGTCTTCACTGAACTTCAGGACAGATGTCTCAAACTCTGAAGGCTTATAAAGTTTTAGTGCAACATCTTTCTCTACTTGGTTCCCTTGAGAGCTAGATGAGTTCAGTATGGATCCTGAGACTTTCAGCATACATTTAACATGCTCCCCGGTGCATTACGAAGACTTTGCTTTCTTTCTACACACATTTTGTTTCTACATTCTGACTTTCGTGGACGACCTCTTTTCCGTTTGACCACAGGCATGGTTGTGGCAGTGAAACTTTCATTAACTAGAACCTCAGCTGCAGGATCTGGGCCTACATCTGAGGACTGACGTTAACATTTTCTGTGAGATCTTCATCAAAAACTGTTTGCTCCACCTCAATATTTTTTGAGGTACTGTCTGCTCTGGGCATCTCACTGCTTTTCATGCAAAATATGAACTGGCTTCTTTGATCCTCAATGTACTGTTCCGTGAGGCCATGAGTGGTGTAATGTTTCAATATACTCTGCTCATCACTCATTATTGAATCACAACTCTCAATCATACATGGGTACTGTAGAGGAAGTCTTTGATTGCACATGGCAGATGCTTCTTCAATGGATTTAAGAGCAGGCTTTTCTAAGGTCATCAAAAGGTTTTTGGCCTTGTCCTCTCTCTTTTTTGAATTCTTCTTTTTCATTTTTATTTTGTTATTTGCAATGTTCTCTTTTCCATTGTTAGAACTTGCACTTAACTTTTTTGCTTGAACATCATTCCCAATTCCACTTTTTTGTTTCTCTTTCATAGTTTCAAAAGTAGCATCATGTTTCTTCATAAGATGTCGAAGAAGGTTTGACTTGGTTGTATAGACCCTATCACAACCTTCAAATTGACATCTGAATGTGAGGTCCACACTCTCAAAGTCCCCATCTGCTGAAACCTTTATTGCTTTGTGATCATTTTTGATATGATCAATGTATTTCAAATGACACGTAAAGTGAGCAGAACATTTTGACTGGTCACACTGAAACGTGCCTACCTCAACACCGGATAACAATGCACTTGCCTTTTCCAATGTGCATCTGTGGAGCAAAAGATAGTGTTTCAACAAACTGGTAACTTTCGACACT
Organism: Leuciscus waleckii; assembly: GCA_900092035.1. Classification (NCBI taxonomy): domain Eukaryota; kingdom Metazoa; phylum Chordata; class Actinopteri; order Cypriniformes; family Leuciscidae; genus Leuciscus; species Leuciscus waleckii. The sequence continues at coordinate 11,232,881 of FLSR01004878.1, forward strand.
ACTTTTGAGCATTGTTTGACTTGGCATCTGTATTCCTGCACTTGGACAACTCCATCAGTTTCTTTAGCACTGTTCTTTTCATCAGTTCTGACTGATGCATAGCCCTATAATGGAGGATAAGATTTTGTTGGATTGAAAAGGCAGCCACACATCCTTCATGCACACATCGATATGGCCGGAACATACAGTGCGCATCACTTGAATCACCAGAATCAATGGTGTCTATTGGCATGTAGTTTTCTTTTGAATATCAACCATCACATCTGAATTCATTTCAATTTGTCTGTTAGATTCTGGAGTTGCATTTTCTGTTCTTTCGTCTGGAGCATCCATTGTGTCAAAGAGATGGGGACTTCCACCACTCAGCTCTTGCATCGCAAATATACCTGGTTCATTTAATTCACTGAAATGATTCTCTTCAGTCAGAGAGGGGTCTTTCAGCGGTTTTACACATGTAGCTGAAAGCCCTTCGAGATTTATGTTTTCCTTTGATGCTTCCACAGTTCTGCAAGTCTCAGTGCTGGAAACTGTAAGGGACTTTTGTGTGGGGCGTTTCTTTTTTCTTTTGGTAACGATGTTGGCTTCTCCTTCAACATTTGAATCAACAGATGTAACAGTCAGGTTTGGATTGATTTGGTGTTGAATCTGCTCTGATAGGGAGTCATTTCCCTGGTCAGTGATGAGGCTGGCATGCACATTTTCTGACTTTGATGTAGATTTTCTGATCTTTCTATAACCAAGACCGATTTTCAGGTGAGACATTTCCTCTTTTGAAAAATGGTGGACATTTTTGTAGTGGATTTTAAGGCCTGTGGTTCTGGTAAATCCCTTTGAACATAAATGACAGTTGTATGGTGCTAATTTGTCAGGGTTTTTCTTCATTTGATTTATCCTTTCCTCGCTGTAATCATGTACACGGCTAAGGTGTTTAAATAAAGCTTCTTTTGTCATTGCTCCATAAACACAGCCTTCTTCACATCTAAAGGGCTTTAAAACACATTTCTGCTCGTTTTGTACAGGATTTTCAATTGTGTGACACTGATCATTTCTGACATCTTTAGAGCTTTGATCCTGCAGGTTAGTACTCTCAGATTTGATCTCACATTGTCTCGACTGAGTATATCAACTAAATCAAGACGTTGTAACGCCCTTTCAATTTCTACGATTTTGCCATCATCACCAGTATTTGCAGAGATGATTTCAGCTTCATGTTTGATTTCTATGCCAGTGTTTGATACAGGTGGATGGAATAACTGTAATTTCTAGTCATTTCAGAGGGGTCTTGAGAGGACATATTAGTGTTCTGGATACTATCTGTGCCACCATGCATACTTGTTAGAGTGTTACTGTTAAAGGTATTTGATTCTGATGGTGCATAGATACAGGGTTTGTGAGTGTGCTCAAGTATGTCATTCATGGGGAGAGGTATTTGTGCCGTTGAAATATCAGGATCATTCAGAAAATCAAGAAATGATACTGGTAAGTCAGCAGTAAGATCAATTTCATCGACAGGTTTGCACTGGGAACGTTTTGATAAATGACCTCCAAGTGACTTTGTGCTTGAAAACTCTCTGTAGCACCTGGAACAAATTACTTTCCCATCCTGTATTATGGCAGGCCATTTTGCTCTCTTAGATGATTTAATTTTTTTGGATTTCCTAGTTTCACCAGAACCTGAAACATTCTGATCATCTGAAGGGATTCCTTCTGTTCCTTCCTGTGACAATTCATGATCACAAAAATCTTTTGGACTTTTCTCACCAGTCAGGGGGGCAACAACACTAAAGAAATCTTCTGATGATTCCTTAAAATGAGGGGTTAAAAGATTCGACACATGTTTGACATCTGATGCATCAGTACAATCAGTGCTGATTTCTTTGTTTGAATTTCCCAATGGCTGCACTGAAATAGGACCTGCCTCTGAAGGCGAAGTTGAAAAATATAGGCTGCCATTCTGCCCAGACAAAGTGCAGATGGAAATATCACTGGGATGGTTTTGTCCAATCCGACTGAATCCAGGATTAATGCTTGACTCAACCTGTGACAAATCACAAGTTTGCTCACTGTTAAGGGCATGTAGTACTCTAAGAGAGCTTGACACATATTTTGAGGCTTCGTTCATCACACTGAGGGTGTGTTGGCATTCACAGAAAGGGGGATGATATCATCATAAGATGAGGCAGATGCGTAATCTAGGACTGTGTCAGAATGGTATGATGGGTCTGTGTGCTGGTTGTCAGATAAAATCGTAGAGCGGTAGGGATGTACAGAAAACCTGAATCCAAATTCTCCATTGAAGGTTCTGCCCATGTCTGAGTTATTGGTAATTGCATCAGATCTGTCTGGTTTGGTAATGCTGCACTTTGAGTGTTTTCAAGCTGAGAGCAAAACTTGGCACTTATGGACTGCATACTATCGTGATTGGAGAAAACAGAAGAAGTACTTTCAAGCACTGAGTCCAGAAATGTAGTATGTTCAGTTTGTCTCGAACGGCTTCTCCATTTCACTATCTGAGAACTAGTGGTTGTGCTCTCAGACAACGACTTTTTTGCAGCAATTTCTGCAATCCTTTTGTACTTCTTAGATAACTTCCATTCCTCAAAAGCTTCAGAATGAACATTTTTGACATGTCTCGACAAACTTTTTGAGGTGCTGTATTTCCGTGTGCAGGTTTCGAATGGACACACATGAGTCAGACCTTCTTCTTTGTTGGCTTTTTTCACAGAGAGAGACGACTTCAATGTGGAAGACTTAAGCTGACGCAGTGTGAAAGAAAACAATTTCTTATCTTTCAAGAGTGTTTGAGTTTCACTGTCAGCATTCCTTAGAGCATCTAAATATTTTGGATCATTGCATTTGATGGGAATTGGCTCCAGTTTTACAAAGCAAGATTCAAGATGCAATTGCTTTGTACTTTCAAGACAATGTGGTGTCTCAGATTCATCAGGCTGAACAGCATTAGTTTGGGAATCATTTTTGCTTACTGTCAACTGAGCTGTGCATGACACAAGATGCTCAGGCTGTTCTGTGGAGTCTTGAGTAGTGTCTATAATGCTTTCAACTGTGCATTTCCTTTCTACTGGGGTAAACTCTTGAGAAACCTCTTTCATTTGGCTTGGAGGCAGCTCTAAGGCAGGAATAGTCGGAGTTGTACTTCAAGTTGAGAAGGTGCAGCAGAGTGCACCTTCTCACCTTCCCCATCAACAGCAGAGTGGCCCTTCTTCTTTGCATGTCCTTTCTGATGCAGATCTAGCTCAGACAGAGTGTAGAAAACCTTGTCACAGTTTTGACTTTTCAGGAGAATGTCATGTAGTGCTGTGCTTCATGATCATACAGCAAGTATGTCTCGTTGAATATTCTCTCACAGTTTGGATATGCACACTGTGCCTGAAATTCAGCATGTACTTTTCTGTGTATCTGAAGCTCAGCATGAGAGGAAAAGCTGAAATTACATCCAAGCTGAATGCAAAAATACGGCTTCTCGCCACAATGCATCTGTAAGTGATCATTAAGATGGGTCACATTAACAAACTGACGGTGACAATACTGGCACAAAGCCTTCTGGCTCTGTATTTCTAGGAAATGTATTGCTTCCTGTTCATTTTTGTGGGCCTTAACATGTGCAACCAAATTCCTGAAGTACTTGAAAACTTTTTGACAACTTGTAACAGGGCATGAACAACATTCAGTGTTGTTAACATCACGAATAGGGTTGCCCTGTTTGGGGGATGACGCTTTAATTTTACTTTTGACTTTTGTGCTGGGACTACTGTTTGAAGCAAATAAACTGTTATTGCAAATTGTCCCTTGGCTAACTTCCACAGCAGTTTTGCTGTAGTGCTCTTCTTTTTTCAAGGTACTGGTAGCTGCTGTCAACTTGGTGTCAATACTGGTACGTTTCTTGCTTACACCCATAGCAGCAAGGCGTTCCTTACATGACTGTTTCACATGAGATGCCACATGAGGCTCTAGAACTACCCTAGTTTCAAATGTTTTAGCACATATTGGGCAACGGAAAATCCCATCTTGAACATGCTTCAATGCATGCTTCACAATCCTGTGTCCAAGGAACTCTTTATCACACAAAACACAATACTGCATATAAGCTTGCCAATTGCGGAATCGAGCTGAAACAAATCCCATCTCTCTCATCTTCTTCATTTCCCTTTTCTCTTTCTTTCTGCTTCAACTTCACTGAGTTCGTAAGTAGGACTATTGGTCAAATGTAGAGATTGAAAATATTTTTCATCATGGTCATGGACTTCATTGTCTTCACTGTCAGTACATTTGTCAGTAGACAATATAGCTGTTGCCTCTGACCCATCAAAGCAAGGCATTGACGTTTTAGAGTTTTCCAGTCCCAGAACTCCGGATCAAAAGGCCACTTCGTCTTTAAGGCCAACAAAAGGTCACAGCGTAGTGAGTTCAGAATTGGTGGATCCTCCTGCTCAAGCTTTTGGTCAGGCTCATTAAAAAGAGTCTCAACAGCATAGTAAGAGTCCAAAGACGGATTTATCAGGAACTCAGTAAGTTGACAAGCCTGTTTTACTTCCAAATCCAAAGGCAGCAAACAAGAGATTGTTTTGCAGATAGTGATATTACAGCCCTCATTATCATGAACTCCCATTTTTAGTGCTTGAATGCACATTTCGATGCATACTGAGAGTCCATTTTTCTCATCCTGAGAAAACAAAAATGTCATTGTCAGTGTCATTGCCTTTGTTTTTGTAAAACATTGATATAAAAACAAAAACTTTTCTCACCTCAGCCTGAATGACTTTGATGAGGAGCAGAATATGGTACACACTCACAGCGAGGCATGCTAACAGTCTGCAGTGCTCCAAAAAGGCCTGTTTTGATTCGAGCCGTATTAGAAGTTTACTCCAAAACAGTGTCAGCTCCCTGTAAGACATAAAATATGATCCATGTGCTCACTAAAAAATAAATCGAGCACTAAAACATCTTTAATGATTAACAAGTATATTTAAAATACACAGTAGGCTAGCATGATGAGTATAATGATAATCACAATTATTTAGTTTGAAAACTGTTTCATCATTTTTTTGCATGCTCATGAAAACTCCTGTTATCATAATAAAGCTTTCTACACTGCACAATAAATCTCTGATTTACACTGTGTCTGTCAAGTCAAGTCAAGTCAAGTTTATTTGTATAGCGCTTTTCACAATACAGATGTATCAAAGCAGCTTCACAGTATTAAAATAAAATAATACAACAAAGTTTGTTTCAAGAGGAATTTATTGATTGATAAAATTAAATTAAATATCCCCAAAAGAGCAAGCCAAAGGCAACAGTGGCAAGGAACCGAAAAACTCCTCAAGTGACCTAATGGTGTCCTAAAACTCCATCAGGTGACCTAATGGAGAAAAAAAACCTTGGGAGAACCCAGGCTCAGTCGGGGGCCAGTTCTCCTCTGGCATTTATGAGATAGAGGCCGGATTGTAGTTTGAACTGTGGGATTATATGAATGCCTGGCTGAAAAGATGCGTCTTTAATCTAGTTTTAAACTGGGAGAGCGAGTCTGAGCAACGAACAGTATCAGGAAGACTATTCCAGAGTTTTGGAGCCAAATGTGAAAATGCTCTCCCTCCTTTGGTGGTTCTGGATATCCTAGGTATGACCAAAAGCCATGAATTTAGTGATCTTAAAGAGCGCGATGGATTATAGGGTGATAGAAGATCCGTTAAATAGACTGGAGCTAAGCCGTTTAGGGCTTTATAAAATGATAAAATCGGTGTTATATGATCATATTTAACTATGTCTTAACTATAACAGGGACATTTGTGCATTCAGTGAGTTTACACAGTCATCCAGACAGTTAAAAAGCCTGCACTGAACAAAACAATGATGATCAGTGTTTTTCTTCCGTGCCAGTGAACACAAAATACTTGTGTCAGGTGATGTTGCATGTGCGTGCATAATTATTATGCAAGTCGATAGGTATATCAGGTAGGTTGCAGTCCTGGAAAATGGTGTCACTGGCGAGTAAAGGGTTTCTGGTGATTTTACACTTCATTCTTAAAGCATTTTGGAGTGACTGTGTCTTTATATTTCAATCATTTGTAGCAACCCTGCGGACCCAATAAGCAATTCATTGTCCGATGGACACACCTTAATTGTGAAATTTCTGTAGTCTTTCATCCTTCTCATGGCTATTTCGTAATTGTTGACCTTTTAGTATCAGTTATATATTAATTGGCCCAATTTACCTGCCTAATAATTTCGCACATCTGAATATAAGGCATTTTTCTCTTTATGGAAAAGTCACAATTACATACCACTACTGATTTTTTCAGATTTATTTTACTGAAACACTAAAACCTAAATTAGTTTTCAATAGCTGAACATTTTAATGAAAATAAAGCTTATTTAATAATCAATTAATTCATCTAATTTAATAATCAAAAACTTAAATAAAAACTTTTAAGTTATACATTAGGCAGCTAATAGGTTAAGCAAAAATATAGAGAAAATGTACTATGCACCATATAAAACATTTACTATATTTTTACTCTATTTATTAAAATGCTCTTCTCTAGAGTTACTTTTCTTATGGAAGCCCTGAACCGCAATGTAAAAAAAACATATATTTTTTTCTAACATTTCGAGATTAAAGTCGAAGTATTTCGAGATTAAAGTCGAAATATTTTGAGATTAAAGTCTGAATACTTTGAGAATAAAGTCAAAATTACAAGATGTCTTCAGTAGAAGTTTATGTGTGTGTAAAGAAATGCGCTCGTGAAGTCGAACTGCTTCTGACATGGATCTAAACAAAATAGTAGCTTTTTACTTTTATCTGGGCTTTCAACAAAAGGAAATTCTACAGGTGCTAAGTTCCGCTATGTACATTGAATTGCTTCCATAGGGTAAATGTAATGTTACATGACATTGTTTGCAAGCTGTTTTACTGACGTCTTTTCACAATTGAAACTGATTGAGCGATAACATGAGAAATGATACATTTCAGTAAGTTGTACTGTTTTTTTAAACATACCTTCTTATGTCCATTCATGTTTATTTTGTGCTATGACCAGTAGTAAAGATGAAGAGATGATCGTTCATTGCGCTCCATGCTGCTGCTTGAACATTAAGGAGTGTTTTTGATAATAAAGAGTTTCAAAACAACATTATTGTTTGAATTTTGTGATAAAATTGAAAGCTGAAAGTTTTGTTCACGCAGTTAATGAGAACAGTATAAATCTGATCTTGATTCATTTTCAATTCATTTATCGATTCAAGATCGACTAAAATCACACTTGTGTCAATATTGTCAACCCAGCTAGTGTACACACAGCTGACATGTTTACCTGTTGTAGCTTATCCATGTTGTGCACATGAAATAGTGCACCTGACATGCGCTGACACAGTCCAAATGCGCCATTGGAGGAGCGTTAATCACTGTTTCATTCAATGATTGGAAAAAATATATGATCAGAATATTGACTTGCCTAATAATTATGCACGCACTAGAGTATACATACATGTATATGTATATATATATATATATATATATATATATATATGAAGAGTTCAGATGCAAAAGTCGCTAAACACCACCTCCGTCAAAAATGAGATAATGACACTGAGCGAAAGCTTTCTGCACATACGTTCAACAAAAATGTTTGCTTCAAATCCTCTAAATCCCAGCATCAGCCCATTCAGAAATCCTCAGCCTCTAGACGCCACTTCCCTTTGGCAGCAAAAGCCGCTACGTTCTGAGAACCAATCAGAAGGCGCGAATCAAATCATATGATTTCGAGCGGTTCAATATAGCGGCGTGCTGAGTAGTTGGCTTTTTTGTGGAGATTGTTTTAGATTCAGATTCAGATTGAGATTTTTAACATTTTTTAAGATGGAGTACGATGAAATGGATGAGCCGGTCCTACTGACATTAAATGGCAGAAGAAAATGTTGTTTACCTCAAAACTCTGCCCGTTACAAGGCAAAAGAAAGATGGAATATTTACTTAGACACTTAGAAATAGATACAGTACTTACAATAGATACTTAGAAATGTCTTGGTCGCAAGTGTAGCATGCACTCATAACAGTTCTTCGTGCAGTGCTGTTACTTTGAAGGAATCTGATTTAAATTATTATACATCAAACAACAGCTTTATTTCACCAACGACAAAGTCAAACAAGATGCCATTCTTCTGTCTCATATGGATGCTATGCCATGTAAACGGAGGAGACAACAAGTGGAGGCTGAAGAGACCAGACGACAAAGAGATGTATCGACAAGTATGCCGTTTTGAAGCCATCTGCCAGGCTTCATTCCTGAACATTTTATATAAGTACAAAGATTTCCTCAAAACAAGTTTCTAGTTTTTCTTATTTTTGAATTAGTGCCTTATTATTTGTAGTGTTTTTTAGTGTTTATTTATTTATATTATTTGTAGTGTTTTTTAGTGTTTTATTTATTTATTTAAAAAAAAAAAAAATTAGGTTGTCAAAGCCATGTTTATCCAATTATCTTCCTCTAGTATGTGCTCAATACACAGGCTATTTTTTCAGCAGTTATTATCTGGTAATGCCTCTCTCTGCGGTTTTAAAGGACATATAGCCTACTTAAAACATTATCACTGATGGTCATAGGCTACCTAAATTTGTTAAAACCGATATCAGAATCAGAAAGAGCTTAATTACCAAGTATGTTTGCACATTCAAGGAATTTGTTCTGGTGACAGAAGCTTCCAGTAAACAGAGACAACAAGAACACACAGATAATGAAAAATAAAGATAAGTAAATAAAATACACATATGTATATAAATAAACAAAACAAAAATAGACAAAAATTGTATGTGCAGGTGAGCAATAGATGGAATAAGATGTAGGGATGGACTAAGATGGGTGGAATCAAATAAATATAAGTGATATTGCACATATCATTATTGCACAATGGGGAGAGCATTTAACTGGGGAGAGCATTTAATATGAGTAGACCTTTGCAAAAGAATATTAAACTGTCTAACTGTTGTCAATTCATGTTTTGAAATTGTGTGTATTATGGGTAATATTCATGCATGATTGGTTTCATGATTATTTTCATTTTAGGTGTCAAGAAAGACAGAGTCCAAGGTATTGCAAAGTACTGGCTTGAGAACGGCAAAGCACGTCCTGAAAATCGTGGTGGTTCCAGGGAAATTGAAGAGCAAACTGCAAAGAAGGACATGGTTCGAAAGCACATACAGTCTTTTAATTGTAGAGCAAGCCACTATGCCCGCCGTGGTGCACCTGGGAGAAAGTTCCTGCCGAGTGACTTAAGTGTGGCATCAGATGTTTCTTGAGCAGAATCACAACAAGTTTCCTACTCACTATACTGGAGCATCTTTGTGTATAACTTCAACCTGGCTTTTGGTCATTCTGCCAAAGATGTGTGCTCTTCGTGTGTCAAATTCCGCAATGCAATCAATGATCCTGACCTGACTGCAGAAGGAAGCAGAATAAGATTCTTTACACACTTCACCGTCGCCGAGCTCGTCAGTTTTATGACACACTAAATGACGTGGGTGATACATTCACTGTCTGCTTTGACATAATGGAGAACCTGGTCTGACATTGGTCAAACGTATTACTCACGGCAGGTATACTTTTATGTATTCGGTGTGGTTCGTCACCGTGGCAGAGCAGAACCCCAGAGTCGGCATGAGATAAATCTGTACACCTGGCTGGAATATGAGAACTCAAAGGATAGTAACATTGTCGCCTCAGCTCTACAACACTACTTCACCTCAGTGGCTAGCGCTGATCTGCGCCAGTGTCAGAGACTCCGCCTGTTCTCCGACTCTTGCTACGGCCAGAATAAAAACATTAATGTTCTATGTTGTTTGCCCTGCGTTCTCAGCTGTACCCTCAGCTCAACATCACTTACTTCTTTCCTATACGAGGGCACAGTTTCCTACTGGCCGGAAGCATAAAGTCGCTGTTGCCGGAAGAGTATAACAACATTTTGCTGAAGCATGGCACTGTCTATCAATATGGAAAGGACTGGCAGTGCTATGACTTCAAAGCAGCAGCCAGGTTCACAACAACTTAGCGATCATTCAAAATAAGTGAAGCAAGAGTGCTGCAAATCTCTGGAGATAAGCTGGGGTTTAAGCCTGTGTTTTCTGGTGAATTTTACCAGCACTCTGCGCTGAAGCGGGGTAAGAAGTGGTTTCAGTTCAAGCCGGCTCCTCTTCCGGATGTGAACTGCGTCAAGGAAGCAAAGAGGACTGATGTCTTGAAGCTGCTGGGTGAGTTGGGAGCACCAAAAGCTGTGCAAGAGTTCAATGAAAACATCCTGGCAAGTGATGGTGGCAAGGACATTGAACAAGACTTGAGGATGAATGAATGACAGCATCTAAAAGTGTCTTGAGAGATGTCCTCTTTTTGCACAGTACTGTGTAGGGCTGAACGATTTTGGAAAATAATCTAATTGCGATTTAGTTTGACCAATATTGCGATTGCGATTTAAATGTGATTATTTTTTAAACTCTTTATCTTTTCTATTAATCAACAAAAACAAGCAATAAATCATTGTAAAATAGGGAAGGGAATCTTTAGGCACCTCATGAGCCCATCACATTTTTTTATTTTTTTTATTTAACTGATCTTATTAATAAAACTTAAAATATTTAATTACATAATTATAAGTAGGCCTGCTTATAATAATTACACATTAAAAAACTAAATTAATACAATTGTTAATAATTTTAACAAATATAGCTTCAAAACAAATAACAAGGAGGGGAAAAAAATATTACAAGCAATAAACAAAGAGTGCTTTCAGTATTTAAGAGTAGGCTGTCGGAACGTTTTCATCTCTTTTGAAATTATAAGATGTGGTTTGTCCTGTCTCTTTAATAACTGACTGTGTCACATTAATTTCGCATCATAAAAGCATTTTGAGATGCAAGTACAATAACCACGTAGACGGAGTCGCTCACAGCCGCATGATCTAACGCTCTTCGTAAAGCGCGCGTGAGTATTTGAAATAGAAAGCAGCTTCTGTCTGTGATTTTCATATTTTTAATATATAAGCCAACTGCATTCCAAGATATATGATGCCTTCGTAGAACATTTGTAAGTAAAATACCGGCGGGCGAGACTGCGCATGCGTAGCGTGCCAAGTTGATGCTTCATCTGCAATACAGACGCGTGTCACGTACCAGACTGTAATCGCAGCTTTGCGGTTAAAAAATCGCATTTCATCATATCGCGATATTATCGCAAATGCAATTAATCGTTCAGCCCTAGTACTGTGTGTGTTTTATTTGCTAGTGTAAGCTATTGTAAGATACTGGGAATTCACAAATAGGTCAAGTCCTCTTGTTATTGTTATTTATTGTTATCTTAATGTCGTTTTACATTTCATGAAGTATTTTATTCTACTTGAATCTGATATGCAGTTTATATTGGAACATTTTAGTTTAAGACAGTTGTTTAGGCCTTTCAAAATTTTAATTTAATTTAGAATACCTGTTTTGTGCACTGAATTTTCTTATACTTGAGTTATACATCATAATATTACTTTACACTACTTAAGTCTGATAAGCTTTTTATACTAAATGCACATTGCACAGATATTGATGTTTCAGAATGTTGCACTGTTCTACTTGATTATACACTAAACTATTTGAATCGGATAAGCTTTTTTATACTAGTTGCGCATAGCACGTTCTGATATTGGAGGGCATGGGAAATGTTTTTATTCAGACTGTTATTTTACACTTCAAAAAAGTATTTGAGTTTGTATCAGAATGTTTTGCACTGTTCTCACATACATACTTGATTATACACTACACTATTTTAATCTAATAAGCTTTGTTTACAAACAATGTTTGCAATGTTTACATTGTTCTACTTGAATCTAAATCCCAAATATCAGAAATGACATGATTGATAAGATTTTATTGATGCCAATTTAATGTTACTGACTTAATGCACTTGACAAATTTATGTATTTATGTATTTTTAATTAATTGTTTGTGCAACATCTGTTTTTTGTATTGTTAAAATAAATGTGCGGCTTTTTGCCTTTATTCAGACAGGCAGAAGGGTGACTGCAGAGAAATGGGGTGGGATTTGCAAATAATCGCAGATCTCATTCACCCCCCGTGTAAAGAGGTTTGTCTACTGTTTAGTTTTGAAATGATTGTGCTCTAATCTTTTCCAGTTTCTAGTTACACTTTAGTGATTTTTCAACTATTTACTATGTCTTGTCCCAAAGAGGTGGATTTAGAGGTTTTTGCAAAAAAAGCACAAGTGCATTTAGCTGGTTTTGACACAAAAGAAAATCTAACTTGTTAAAAACCAATGAATTGTCTAAAGTGACATTTCTGAAAAAAAGTTATTTTATCCACTGACTAATAACCTTATCATTACCTTTAAAACGAAACTACTGAACGTGAACATAGGAGCCTGATAAAAAAAAAATGCTTATTTAAAAGATAAGAAGTCTGATGGATTTAGAGGGTTTTGCATTTGAACTCTTCATATATATATATATATATATATATATATATATATAGTAAAACCTCACACAATGGAAACAGAACTGAATGAAAAGCTGAAATGACACGTTTAGTAAATTACAACAGGCAAAATCACAAACACAACTATTTTTATATTAGTTTTGCAGCCCTAGTGCACAGTGATTGAAAATTAAAGTTGAAGTATGTAAGATTTTTCATGTTAAAATACAGTACATTATCTTAACCCAATTAATTGTTCATTGACTACTATACGCTGATTTCACGCAGCCGTTATTTTGAAATCGAAAGCGAGGCTCCGGTGGGAAGAAAACCGGAAGTGTCGCCTTTAATCACAGGAGAGTCGTGAATGCGATGGCGTATTGTTGTGTTTAATGATGTTGTGTCAATTCTAAAACTGTACATACATTTCTTTTATACTTTAGACTATATACAGTGAAATTCATTTATAAATAAAATATTTTTTTATATAATTCAAAAAGTAAAAATAGAAGCAGGAATGAACTATATACATATCCTATATTGGATATTAACATACAGTAGTGTAAATCGCGGCAGCAGCTTCAGGTTGGTAGTCCAAAGCATTGTTGTTTATCTTTACTTCCGGGGTTTTTCCCACCGGAGCCTCACTTTCGATTTCAAAATGGCGGCTGCGTGAAATCAGCGTATTAGTATGCTATTCATGGGCTTATCTCCCCCAAAAGTGTTAACATTGAGCCCCCAGGCACCATCAAAACACTGACAGCGGTCCGCTCAGATCAGTCAATCTCTTTCCAGCAACCTATAGCAAAGGTTAAATTCACTGCATTTAGAACTTTGAAGATCAAACAGTTCATGAACACATCAAAGCGAACAAGGACAGCACTGTGATGCATTGTGATACAATGGACAATGTTAAGACACGCCTTCACAAGGACCCGTAAGAGCTGTGTTTGTGATGTTTGAGTTGGTGGAGATGCTATGCAATGTTTGCAAGGTTGATTGAAATTATGCTTTATTTCTGTAATTGTGCTAGGTCACACTAGTGTCGCAGAAACTACATACTTCACCTTTAAAAATAAGAACAAATGTCTTACCAGGCACAATAAGCATCTCCACTGAGAAGCTGGCGCTTGAAAAATGCAGTACAAAGACTGAGAGCTCCCTTCTCGTCTTCCTCGGACTCCAAATTACAAATCATGTCCAGAGCCTCCTTACAGTCTACCTCCTTTATCTACCAAACATAACAGAGTAAATTTAGGTTACACATTATTTGCAATAGTCAAGCTTATGCAAATTAAATAATAATAAAAATTGTAATAACAGATTAATGAAAGGGATAGATCACACAAAAAGGAAAGTTTTGTCATCATTTGCTCACCCATTTTGTTTGTTTAACGGGGACAATACACTAGGCATTGTTACACACAGACAACCAATGCCATGTACATAGGCCATATCGCATAAAGCCAATTTGTGGCCCTCGTCCCTGGTCCAAACCCAAAAGAATTCTGTTCTTTTGTCTGTTCTTATCTTTTGTAACACAAATGAAAATTCTCGTCATTTTTGTTCCTCTACTTAAACTGAATGCAACAAAAAATGTCATGCATCAAAACCTACAAAAAACATGGTAAAAGTAATCTGTATGAATTGAGCGGTTTAATCGCAGTATTCGGAAGAACTTTATATGATATTACAGTCAGATTTAGGTTTTTATTCCAATATAAACACTGAAAAACACACATTCATAATGCACATAACACATCAAACAGGGCAAACACAGAAGCCCAATGGGGTTTGTTCCCACATGCCAAGCAAGTATAATTGAGCCTTCATGCTTACCATATTTGAGGAACTCTATGTATATGCATTGATCAAGGATGAGAGCATATTAAAAATATTAATTTATGCTCCGAAGATCTTCTTCAAAGTCTTCTGGGATTGGAACCACATAAAGGTGAGTAAATAAATGTTACATTTAAATTTTTGGGTGAGCTAACCCTTTAAAAATGATAGCGATTATATCATGACACAGAAAAGAATATTAATATAGTCATGTTGTGCAAGGCTATACATTTTAAATATTATTGAAATATTAATTCTGAAGTTCAACAAAAAAATTCTAATTTGTAGGAAGTAACCTCTGGAGGTGATCAAACAGCTTAATTCTACAAATAAAGACAGCTTGTTACAGAGGAGAGCTTTTCATGTACAATCCACTCATGCATACAACTGTAATGCTTGAACTTCAGCATTAATACAATATAGACTGATTTAAAAACTTCTTTTTTTTTTAAAGACCCTCACCTCTTGCATAAGTTCTTGTTGTGGCTTTATTTCACATAGACATACGAGGTAGATTTGTTTGAAGTTCTTCTTTCCTCCAAATTCAGGAAACTCAGCACATATCTTTGCCAGTATTGCAGCTTTATCCATACGCTTCAGTTTGATGAGGTGCTTTATACGCATATGAAGTAGTTCAGGGCCTTCTCGAGATAAAAACTCATGTACTACAGAAGACGCACATCCAAACAAGTTAACAATAGTAGCAGTGCAATTATAAATGAATTTCATTATTACCAAAATTTGGAACAAATAAGTATGAACTATAAAAGAGAGAATATTCAAATAAAAAAAGTGATAGACGTAAAGCATTTTTACCTTTCTCTACATTAGGGATGTCACTTGAGAGAAGGCTACACAGAGTGGAGTTGGACCACACACCATTCTCCCCCACCAGAGTCAACAGGGTGTGAAGCTGCGAGTTTCCACGTGCCTGAGGATGTCATGAGCCATCTGCTTTAAAGAAATCATCAACACAATATTAAAACAAAGCTTTTTAAACCTTAATTAACTCCAGCCACACATAACCCTACCCATCACCCTATCCCTAATATCAGATACGACTAATCGATAATCAAATTCGTTGTTGATTATTATTATCGATTTTATCAATTAGTTGTTGCAGCCCAACTAACATTATAACGAGAACACTATTGTATTACAAATTAGTGAATTCTTTGTTTATTTGCTAATATTTTAACATGTTATGGAAAGAGTGCATCCACAACAGAATCACTTGTTATTTTGTAAACAGTCATATTTCTTTTAGATTCTTCTTTTTCAAAAACTAAGGGTGCTCTGATCAGGTCAGGATTTTTTAATTTCAAAAAGTTGTATAGTCGAAAGTGCCCAGTAAATAAAGTTATTGTCTCCCAAAAGAAAGAATCGATTCTGATCCACCAATACGAGTCGTTTGTCTTTCGAATCTCACAATGTGACGGTTCTACGTCACTAGAAATTACACTCGCATAATGCTTGCTTATGTTGTACGTTGGCCGCCCGCGAACAGCTTGATCAGCCCACAACACGAAATTTTACTGACGACTGCTTCTCAAATATCGGAGTTCAACACGGGATTCGCTAAACGCTTGCTCTTGAAAGATGGGTCAATACCCAGTTTATTTGGACCAGCTTGCTCCTCAGAATCACAACCTGTAATATGAATAATTATTGATATATATATTTTCAACCAGGTGTTCAAAATAAGTAGTTTTGTGTTTTACATTGTGTAAGTTTCCAGCTAACCGGCTAACTCACGTTATTATAGTGTCTTATGGAAATACTTCTGCTAATCGACTCCATCGTTACTGTCTTTACAGTGTGTACATCGCTGAGCTTTAGGAAGCCTCCGGTTATGTAATGGCCGTTTAGCTTCCGAAATACGCTGTAAGCGGTAGACCAATCACAACAGACTGGGCCATCTGACCAATCAGAGAAGATTAGCTCGCGGAAAGGAGGATTTAGAGAGACTGATTCATCCTTCGAGTTGTTTGAGAATCATTGAAAAATGTGATTGTGGCGAGCACGCACCGGTCTCGCATCTCTCACGGAGGAGCGGAAGCATAAAGGAGGAGCGACGACAGTGAAGAGCGAGAGAGGAACAGGCCTGTGTTTTTATTTGATGTTCTGTGTTGCCAGCAGTCATCCGTGAGGGGCTGCTGGCTTTTACTTTCGTTTTGTATTTGTTTTATTTTTGTCATTAAAAGTCTTTAAATGTTCGCCGGTTCCCGCCTCCTTCTTCCCATCACAACATACCTCGTTACAGTGATGTGCAATGTATAATATTACATTCATTTTGCCATATATTCAGCCAAGAATGTAAGATTCTTTGTTATCAAACTACAACATTCTGTCATATGTTAGATCAGGGTTTCTCAAACTCGGTCCTGGAGGGCCACTGTCCTGCACAGTTTAGCTCCAACCCTGATCAAACACACCTAGCTTTGAGTTTCTAGTGATCCTGAAGACATTGATTAGCTTGCTCAGGTGTGTTTGATCAGGGTTGGAGCTAAACTGTGCAGGACAGTGGCCCTCCAGGACCGAGTTTGAGAAACCCTGCCTAACCAATAAACACTTTATTATTAAACACATATTAGACACCTTATTTCCACTTTCCGAATATTTTCTTCATTTTTATTGAAAATAAATGGCTTTTACATCTGATATGTGACGGGAAAGGGAGTAGAGTGAGTTCAGCAAAAGGCGGATTTGAACTCCGGTCGATTTGCGTCAAAACTTTCTGCCATGCACTTACCCCACTTATCACATTATGAAATAAATGCTTTTCTCCAAAACACGCTGGCCATAATATTGGCTCCCTGTTATTAAATAGTTTTTTGCAACCTCCTTTAGCCAGATAACAGCTCTGAGTTTTCTCCTATAATGCCTGATGAGTTTGGAGAACAACTTACAAGAGATCAGAGACCATTCCTCCATACAGATATCTCCAGATCCTTCAGATTCACAAGTTCATGTTGGTGTTTCTTCTCTTCAGTTCACCCCACTCATTTTCTATACGGTTCAGTTTAGGGGACTGGGACGGTCATGGCAGAAGTTTCATTTTGTGCTCAGTTACTTGGAACTTGTTAATTATTGCCCTGATGGTCAAAATGGGGATTTTCAATTCTTTAGCTATTTTCTTACAGCCACTTTCTATTTTGTGATGCTCAACAATCTTTTGATGCACATCAGAACTATATTCTTTGGTTTTACTCATTGTGATGGATGATTAACGGAATTTGGCCTTTGTGTTTCCTCATATTTAAACTCCTGTGAAACAAGAAGTCATAGCTAGACAATGTCATGTTCCTAGTCACCCTGGTGTGCTAAAAAAAGGTAAATATTAATGGGAATATACTTCAGAGATATTTTACTCGTAAAAAATTCTAGGGGTGCCAATACCCCACTTTCAATTCTTTAACTTTAATGATTTTTGCACATTTTTTGAATGAAAGATCAAAAGGATGAACAATGCATATTTATTTCTTACAGCCATTTTTGATCATATTTACCAGGGGTGCCATTAATTCTGACCACAACTGTATGCCTGTTTTGTAACAGATATGGATGATAGTGAGAGTGTTCAGTCGATGGCTAATGCTATAAATCAACTGCGGTCGGCGAATCTTGTCGGAGAAATTGAGATTTAGCTCAACCAATTACCAAAATAAGATGATTGTGGACATTAATGTAGCAAATAAATGGTTGGACATGGACACAATATGAAACTGTCATGAATGTATTAAAATGAGCTGTGTTTAACACTATTTATCTGGCCACACATCCATGCAGGAAAATTCATGAAAATTCTTTCACAGAATTTAGTCTTTTTAATAAAACATTTTTTTTTACATGAAATGGGCAACTTGTTATTTATTGTTATTAATGATATTTTGTTGCATAATTTTGCTACATGGATTGCTACATGTGAAGCCCTTAACCAGAGACACGCTTCTCAAACTATTGCTAAGCAGAAAATCAGTTAGGTAATGTTAAATATATAAATATTTTCAATAAAGTTGAAGAAATATTTTCCCTATAGATATGAGTTTTGACTTGGTGTGTGCCAAATTTGGTGTTATTACCAGGGATTTTAAGGTATGGTTGCTTGGTGATTTTGTTTCGGAACGTTCAGAGAACATGTGAACATTCTCAAAATGTACTTTACTGACTCTATTGACTTCAAACAGGTGTAGCCTATATATATATATATATATATATATATATATATATATATATATATATATATTTAATTTGCTCATTCTGACTTATTTTATTTTGCACAGGTCACATATATTCAATGTGTAATGAAAGCAGTCATATAATTGACGGCACAGAGATGAAATGTGCATTGAAAATAGTTTTCCATGTTTAGTAAACCCATAAAGCCATTAACCAAGCCATCTGGTATGTATTCTTTATTTGGACCTCTTACCCAATACGTTCTTAAAATATTAATACTTATTAGAAATGCTGTTGTGTGATGCTTATATTTGATGCTTACAGTGAGGAAAATAAGTATTTGAACACCCTGCTATTTTGCAAGTTCTCCCACTTGGAAATCATGGAGGGGTCTGAAATTGTCATCGTAGGTGCATGTCCACTGTGAGAGACAATCTAAAAAAAAAAAATCCAGAAATCACAATATATGATTTTTTAACTATTTATTTGTATGATACAGC